>JAESUZ010004127.1:600000-985684 GCA_017311185.1 Proteles cristata cristata | reverse complement strand
GGAAGGTAAGGTCCGCGGTGTTTCTACTCCACTCGGTGAAAGAGCACTTTACGGAACGCGTCGATTCCGCTACCCTCAGGTTTCCCTAAGTTCGTCGTGTTCCGAAGCACACGGATGGAAGCAGGAGGGAGCGCCACATAACTGCACTCTATGAAAGAACACTGGGGCGAACCCGCCTTCAGCTTACAGAAGTTTTCCCCTCTGTCAGTAAGGTTACCAAACAGAGGCTAAGAAAACGTGAGGGAAGTCAAGGGTCCTCGGCTCTCGGAAGCGACACGACACTGTGTGGAATTTCAGCAGTGCGTCAACATCTTGTTTGGCTAAGTTCATGCTGTCGAAACACGCGCGTGTGTGTGCACTTCAAGGGACGTGATAGCAACTGTGTTCAGTGACGGAACACAGTGGGGATGCCGTCATTCAGCTCAACTCTTGCCTCCCTCTGTGGTAGTGCTCTAAGGAAACAGGCGTGAAGACCAACGAGGGACGTGCAGTGTCCTGAGCTCTGCGAAAGAACACCGTGAGGACTGCGGCACCCGTGTCGGTACCATCTTGTTTCCCGAAGTTCGTAATGTTCCAAACCACCTGCGTGGAAGCATCGATGTTCTAGACTCAAGTCTGTGAAAGAACGCGATGCGGAAGGAAGCAGGCTACCACCAAATTGTTTCGCTTTGTTGGACGTCACATGCTTGGAAGTATAAGTGTTACGTACTCCCACTCTGCGAAAGAAGAGTATGCGGAACGCCGCCGTCCGTTGCCGATTTGTTATCACTGAGTTGGAAACGTTTGAAAACACACACGTATAGCAGAAGTCTAACGGAAGTGTGAGTTCTCAGCCCAGTGAACGACCACGGGACAGAACGCACCCTTCTGTTACCGACGGGTGTGCAGCATTCCGTTCACATCTTGTTTCGCTAAGAGAGTAATGGTCAAAAACAACACGCGCTTCGACCGATGTAAACGGTAAGGGTTCGATACTCAACTCTGTGAAAGACACAGTGAGGAAAGCAGTGTTCAGCTACCAACCTTGTTTCGCAAAGTTCCTAATCCTTGGCAAACACATGCTTGGAGGTACGAGGGTTCGGGGAACCGTGCGGCCTTCGGTGAAAGAACGCTGTGCGCAACGAAACATTCAGTGACGCTCTCTCTCCTTTCACCGAGTCAGGTCTGGAAACACATGCAGGGGAGCATGAGGTAACTATCGTCTACTCATCTCTATGAAGGAACACTGGGGCGAACCCATCGGGCACCCAACAGCGTGTTTCCCTATGTTAGTACTGGTACCCAAGAGGCGCGAAGAGCGGTGAGGGGAGTCGAGGATCCTCAGCTCTCTGAGCCAACCCTGTGTGAAACGCAGCCTTCCGTTTCCGTCTTGGTTCCCCGAAGTTAATGCCCTTTAACAACACGTGGGTGGAAGGAGAAGGGGAGTGATAGCGAATCCGCTCCGTGAGAGAACACAGCGGGGAGGCCGTCTCTCAACCAACATCCCGTTTCCCTGTGGTAGCGGTGTTTACGTACAGATGCGGAGATCCACGAGGGAAGGGCGGTATCCTCAGCTCTGCGAACGCACACGCCGCGCCAAATGCAGCATTCTGTTACCCTCTTGTCTCCCTAAAGTTAGTAACGTTCCCAAAACACATGCGCCGAAGTGTCTGTGCTCTGGGACTCAACTTTGGGCAAGAAAACACATGTGGCAGAAGCACGAGGGGACGTGTTCTATACGCAATGGAGTCAAAGAACACTGTG
This sequence comes from Proteles cristata cristata, assembly GCA_017311185.1. NCBI lineage: Eukaryota > Metazoa > Chordata > Mammalia > Carnivora > Hyaenidae > Proteles > Proteles cristata. Next base: position 983,941 of record JAESUZ010004127.1, on the reverse strand, counting down.
TGGAAAATGCGGCATTCGGGGCACATCTTGCGTCACTTAAGAGAGTGACGTCTGAAAGCTCCTGTTTAGATGTAAAGCGAAGGGTTACGTGTGCCACTCTGTGAAAGGCACGGTGCGGAAGGCCGTTAAGTCAGTTTCAGTAACCATCCCGTTTCATTGAGACAGCCCTGCTTGATGATACCTTCTTAGAAGGAAAAGGGGAGCGTTCTACACGCCACCCAGTGAAAGAAGAGTGCGCAGAATGCGTCATTCATGACCATCTTGCTTCAGAAAGGTAAGAATGTTTAGAGCACGTGTACAAACGTATAACGGGAGCGTGGTGTACTCAACTCAGTGGAAGAACCCGGTGCGGAAGGCATCATTCGGTGACCATCTTGTTTCCCTAGGACGGCACTGCTTGAAAACACATGTTCGGAAGCACAGCGTACGGGCAGTTGGATCATTTCGGTGAAAGTACACCGCGCACAAGGCCACGTTCAGTTGCCACCTTGTTTGCTGAAGTTAGTAACGTTTCCAAAACACGTGCACGGACGTATCCGTGTTATACACGCCCCTTTCGGAAAGAACACTACGCAGAATGAGGAATTCTGTCACACACAGACACACACACACACACACACACACACCCCTTGTTTCCCTGACCCAGTTAGTAGTGTTCCAAAACACTCCCATGGAAGCATGGTAGTCAGTGACTGTACTCTGCGGACGGCCACCGTGCGCAACGCAGCATTCTCGTACTCCCTTGTACCGAACTCGGGGAACGACCACGGTGCGGGACGCGGGGTTGAGTTACCATCTTGCTCGAATGAGTTGGAAACGTTTGAACACACACGTACAGAAGAACAAGGGGAGTTGTGAGATACGCAACTGAATCAAGGAACGGCTTGTGCAGAATGCAGCAAGCAGTCTGTTCTCGTGTTGCTTGACTGTGACAGGAAATGTTCGAAGACCCATGCTTAGAAGTTGGAAGGTAAGGTCCGCGGTGTTTCTACTCCACTCGGTGAAAGAGCACTTTACGGAACGCGTCGATTCCGCTACCCTCAGGTTTCCCTAAGTTCGTCGTGTTCCGAAGCACACGGATGGAAGCAGGAGGGAGCGCCACATAACTGCACTCTATGAAAGAACACTGGGGCGAACCCGCCTTTCAGCTTACAGAAGTTTTCCCCTCTGTCAGTAAGGTTACCAAACAGAGGCTAAGAAAACGTGAGGGAAGTCAAGGGTCCTCGGCTCTCGGAAGCGACACGACACTGTGTGGAATTTCAGCAGTGCGTCAACATCTTGTTTGGCTAAGTTCATGCTGTCGAAACACGCGCGTGTGTGCACTTCAAGGGACGTGATAGCAACTGTGTTCAGTGACGGAACACAGTGGGGATGCCGTCATTCAGCTCAACTCTTGCCTCCCTCTGTGGTAGTGCTCTAAGGAAACAGGCGTGAAGACCAACGAGGGACGTGCAGTGTCCTGAGCTCTGCGAAAGAACACCGTGAGGACTGCGGCACCCGTGTCGGTACCATCTTGTTTCCCGAAGTTCGTAATGTTCCAAACCACCTGCGTGGAAGCATCGATGTTCTAGACTCAAGTCTGTGAAAGAACGCGATGCGGAAGGAAGCAGGCTACCACCAAATTGTTTCGCTTTGTTGGACGTCACATGCTTGGAAGTATAAGTGTTACGTACTCCCACTCTGCGAAAGAAGAGTATGCGGAACGCCGCCGTCCGTTGCCGATTTGTTATCACTGAGTTGGAAACGTTTGAAAACACACACGTATAGCAGAAGTCTAACGGAAGTGTGAGTTCTCAGCTCAGTGAACGACCACGGGACAGAACGCACCCTTCTGTTACCGACGGGTGTGCAGCATTCCGTTCACATCTTGTTTCGCTAAGAGAGTAATGGTCGAAAACAACACGCGCTTCGACCGATGTAAACGGTAAGGGTTCGATACTCAACTCTGTGAAAGACACAGTGAGGAAAGCAGTGTTCAGCTACCAACCTTGTTTCGCAAAGTTCCTAATCCTTGGCAAACACATGCTTGGAGGTACGAGGGTTCGGGGAACCGTGCGGCCTTCGGTGAAAGAACGCTGTGCGCAACGAAACATTCAGTGACGCTCTCTCTCCTTTCACCGAGTCAGGTCTGGAAACACATGCAGGGGAGCATGAGGTAACTATCGTCTACTCATCTCTATGAAGGAACACTGGGGCGAACCCATCGGGCACCCAACAGCGTGTTTCCCTATGTTAGTACTGGTACCAAAGAGGCGCGAAGAGCGGTGAGGGGAGTCGAGGATCCTCAGCTCTCTGAGCCAACCCTGTGTGAAACGCAGCCTTCCGTTTCCGTCTTGTTTCCCCGAAGTTAATGCCCTTTAACAACACGTGGGTGGAAGGAGAAGGGGAGTGATAGCGAATCCGCTCCGCGAGAGAACACAGCGGGGAGGCCGTCTCTCAACCAACATCCCGTTTCCCTGTGGTAGCGGTGTTTACGTACAGATGCGGAGATCCACGAGGGAAGGGCGGTATCCTCAGCTCTGCGAACGCACACGCCGCGCCGAATGCAGCATTCTGTTACCCTCTTGTCTCCCTAAAGTTAGTAACGTTCCCAAAACACATGCGCCGAAGTGTCTGTGCTCTGGGACTCAACTTTGGGCAAGAAAACACATGTGGCAGAAGCACGAGGGGACGTGTTCTATACGCAATGGAGTCAAAGAACACTGTGTGGAAAATGCGGCATTCGGGGCACATCTTGCGTCACTGAAGAGAGTGACGTCTGAAAGCTCCTGTTTAGATGTAAAGCGAAGGGTTACGTGTGCCACTCTGTGAAAGGCACGGTGCGGAAGGCCGTTAAGTCAGTTTCAGTAACCATCCCGTTTCATTGAGACAGCCCTGCTTGATGATACCTTCTTAGAAGGAAAAGGGGAGCGTTCTACACGCCACCCAGTGAAAGAAGAGTGCGCAGAATGCGTCATTCATGACCATCTTGCTTCAGAAAGGTAAGAATGTTTAGGGCACGTGTACAAACGTATAACGGGAGCGTGGTGTACTCAACTCAGTGGAAGAACCCGGTGCGGAAGGCATCATTCGGTGACCATCTTGTTTCCCTAGGACGGCACTGCTTGAAAACACATGTTCGGAAGCACAGCGTACGGGCAGTTGGATCATTTCGGTGAAAGTACACCGCGCACAAGGCCACGTTCAGTTGCCACCTTGTTTGCTGAAGTTAGTAACGTTTCCAAAACACGTGCACGGACGTATCCGTGTTATACACGCCCCTTTCGGAAAGAACACTACGCAGAATGAGGAATTCTGTCACACACAGACACACACACACACACACACACACACACCCCTTGTTTCCCTGACCCAGTTAGTAGTGTTCCAAAACACTCCCATGGAAGCATGGTAGTCAGTGACTGTACTCTGCGGACGGCCACCGTGCGCAACGCAGCATTCTCGTACTCCCTTGTACCGAACTCGGGGAACGACCACGGTGCGGGACGCGGGGTTGAGTTACCATCTTGCTCGAATGAGTTGGAAACGTTTGAACACACACGTACAGAAGAACAAGGGGAGTTGTGAGATACGCAACTGAATCAAGGAACGGCTTGTGCAGAATGCAGCAAGCAGTCTGTTCTCGTGTTGCTTGACTGTGACAGGAAATGTTCGAAGACCCATGCTTAGAAGTTGGAAGGTAAGGTCCGCGGTGTTTCTACTCCACTCGGTGAAAGAGCACTTTACGGAACGCGTCGATTCCGCTACCCTCAGGTTTCCCTAAGTTCGTCGTGTTCCGAAGCACACGGATGGAAGCAGGAGGGAGCGCCACATAACTGCACTCTATGAAAGAACACTGGGGCGAACCCGCCTTTCAGCTTACAGAAGTTTTCCCCTCTGTCAGTAAGGTTACCAAACAGAGGCTAAGAAAACGTGAGGGAAGTCAAGGGTCCTCGGCTCTCGGAAGCGACACGACACTGTGTGGAATTTCAGCAGTGCGTCAACATCTTGTTTGGCTAAGTTCATGCTGTCGAAACACGCGCGTGTGTGTGCACTTCAAGGGACGTGATAGCAACTGTGTTCAGTGACGGAACACAGTGGGGATGCCGTCATTCAGCTCAACTCTTGCCTCCCTCTGTGGTAGTGCTCTAAGGAAACAGGCGTGAAGACCAACGAGGGACGTGCAGTGTCCTGAGCTCTGCGAAAGAACACCGTGAGGACTGCGGCACCCGTGTCGGTACCATCTTGTTTCCCGAAGTTCGTAATGTTCCAAACCACCTGCGTGGAAGCATCGATGTTCTAGACTCAAGTCTGTGAAAGAACGCGATGCGGAAGGAAGCAGGCTACCACCAAATTGTTTCGCTTTGTTGGACGTCACATGCTTGGAAGTATAAGTGTTACGTACTCCCACTCTGCGAAAGAAGAGTATGCGGAACGCCGCCGTCCGTTGCCGATTTGTTATCACTGAGTTGGAAACGTTTGAAAACACACACGTATAGCAGAAGTCTAACGGAAGTGTGAGTTCTCAGCTCAGTGAACGACCACGGGACAGAACGCACCCTTCTGTTACCGACGGGTGTGCAGCATTCCGTTCACATCTTGTTTCGCTAAGAGAGTAATGGTCGAAAACAACACGCGCTTCGACCGATGTAAACGGTAAGGGTTCGATACTCAACTCTGTGAAAGACACAGTGAGGAAAGCAGTGTTCAGCTACCAACCTTGTTTCGCAAAGTTCCTAATCCTTGGCAAACACATGCTTGGAGGTACGAGGGTTCGGGGAACCGTGCGGCCTTCGGTGAAAGAACGCTGTGCGCAACGAAACATTCAGTGACGCTCTCTCTCCTTTCACCGAGTCAGGTCTGGAAACACATGCAGGGGAGCATTTGGTAACTATCATATATTATCTCTCCAGTCCTCTTAGGGGATAGGCCAGGGGATCCCTTTTCCTGTGTTTTGAGAAAAATCCCTTGACAGGGAAAATATCCTTCCCTCCTATCAGAAGCGTCTTCCGCTGTGCAGGGAAGAGGGGCAGGTCAAATGGAGTAGGAGACACCCACATACCATACACATGGAAACCAGTAAGGTGAGCACTTCGTCATCCTTGTGTGAGTGACCTGTTGCTACAGGTGGCACGTTTTTTGCCCCTTCCCCCCCCTCCCTTAGCTCTTGCCCCTAGATGCAGTAGTTAGCCGAGGGCTTTTGGGCGGACCTTTCCCTGCGGCCAGCTGCCCACGATATGCAGGGCGATCCCGGTACCATGTCGTTGTTATCAGTCCACTGCAGGCTCTAGTGGCTCTCCAGAGGGGACGACGTTGGGGGTGGGAAACTTTGGCAGGTGGTTTCTTTGGCCACTTTTTGTGTCCTTTTAGAAGACTGCTTGCCAAGTGGACCTGGACATTTGTCTGATTGTCTTTAGTTTATAGTCTCTGGTTCCTGTTGGGAAACTCAGGGCTTGCCATAATGTTTTTTTACTAAGTGAACAATTCCATTCTTGACATCTGGCTCATAACTCCCTGCAGTCTTCTGCCATATTCCTCCTTCCAAGCCTGCATCAAGGTTGTGAGAGACTAGCATTTTGCTGGGGCGTGAGCACTTCTGACAGCATGTAGTTTATCATCGTCTGATGGCATACCACAAGATGCCCTCTTCCTCAGGTTTGCCACCTTGCTCCCACTCCAGGTTGATATGACTGGGTGCCTGAGCCTCCTGTGTCCTCATAAAACAACTAAGTTTCACTGGTTTTGGAGACTGACAAATATGGCTTTGAGTACCACTTTCTAACTTGCTCTCTGACCATGGGCAAGTTGCTGGGGCTCTCTGAGCTTCAATTTCCTCATCCTTTAAAAAGGCGACAATAATAGGGAATATTAAATATTTAATGTCCCATATTAAATGAGACATTGCGTGAAAACCATTAGGTAGAGTGCCTGGCATACTTACCATACCTGATCTATGTTACCTTTTCTCTTAGGGAAAGTCTGATTCGATGAGTTATAGCTGTGCTACACTGCACTGATCAATCAAGGTGAACGAAATGAGTACTTTTTGAGGCAGTGGGTGTGGGTAAGGTTTAGGGTTAAGGCCATGTGCATCCTGGCTTGCTCATGAACCTGGGTGCTTCTCTGTCAGTACCCTGCTGGGGAAAACGCAGCTGTAATTGGTTAGAATTACTTTTTTGTAACGTTGACAAGGACTTCAGTTTCACCTCATGGTCACCATGTGACCCCTTGGGCTCAGTGTTCTTATCTGGAAAAAAAGGACAATAATACATCTTCATAGGGTTATTGTATAGTTAAATAAAGTAACATTTGCAAGACTTGCATTTTGCTGCATTCAGTAACTCCTCTGGCATCCTGACAGTTTTTCTTATTCTTGCTTTTTATTCTCTTGTTGGCAGTGTAAACTTCAGACTACTAAGCCTGTTATAATCCTATATAAAATGACCAAGCTTCTTATGGCATTCGGAGAGTCAGATACTGTTTAGTGAAAAGTCTCTCTTAAATCTATTTGAGTTTCTCAGAGTTGTATTTGCTGTGTCGTACTTCACGGTGTGTGCTGGACAAGTGGGGTTCATGGACCAAGTTCCTAGTGGGTGAAGAGAGACAGTTTGGGCAGTTCAGGAGGTAAACTTGTGGCAATTGTTCCCTTGTGTATGTAGTTCAAACACAGACTGAGAACAATACAGCTGTGGTTCAAATGTTTTGTTTTACTTCTTTCCAATGGTACTTTCAAAATGTGTGCTTGCATTGGGAAAATGTTACTGGTATTTTTTGAAGGGATTTTATAGTATCACACACTATCGGATGCTATGTGTTACTTAAAATTTAAGCCCTTTGTCCAACTAAAATAAATCTCTTGGTGGTTCTCAGCAACGTTCATATACAATGTAAATTACAGTATCTCTTAGGGTATGAGAGAACATCTGTTTTTCTTCTAACACAGTACAGATATAAGGGTCTCAGGACATATTTTAAATAGCCAATACAACATGCAGGAATGATGAACAAAATATAATCACGGTCTTAAGGGAATGTGAGCATTTCATACTAATAACATTGGAAACATATTTAATGCAGTGTTAAAATTTGACAAACGTAAAAGTCAGGAAATTCAATGAAAATTATCACAGCAATATGAGTTTAGCCACATCCCGTATTGGTTATAAAATCCATTTAACACTGCAAACAATGTTTTCAGTTTGGTTTCTTCAAAAAGAAAATAGGAACAAAACTACTCTAATGTTTTATATATTCTCTTACTGTGGTCAGGCTAATTTTGTTTGGGGTACGAGTTTAACTTCTGAAACTGTAAATGCCCAGTCATTCAATCTGAGTATTCTCTTTCCTTTCCTGTTGCATAATTTCTGCCAGTAAAATAAGGCAGAACAACCCCCACAGGACAATTTTCCAACAGTATTTGCTCACCTAGTGCTTCTGTGTCACATTTTGGTAATTCTCATGATATTTTATTATTTTATTTTGTTAGAAATTATTTTAATGTTTTTTATTTTGTGAGAGACATTCAGACAGACAGTGTGAGCAGAAGAAGGGTAGAGACAAAGAGAGACACAGAATCTAAAACCGGCTTCAGGCTCTGAGTTGTTGGCACAGAGCTCAACACGGGGTTCAAATTCAAAAGCTGCTCGATCATGACCTGAGCGGAAGTCGGGCGATAAGCCAACTGAACCACCCAGGCACTCATCTCATGATATTTTAAACTTATTCATTATTATCACATTTGTTATGACGATCTTTGATGTTATTATTTTAATTCGTTTTAGGGGTATTGGGAACCATGCTAATATAAGAAGATGAAAAAAGAAAGTGAAATTATGGATAAATGTGTGTGTTCTGAATGCTCCACGAAAGAACCATTCTCTGTCTCTCTCCCTTTCCTAAGGGCTCCCCGTTCATTGAGATGAAACAATATTGATATTAGGCCAGTGAGTAACCCTACAGCGGCCTTTAATGTTCAAATGAAAAGAATAGTTGCATGCCTCACTTTAAATGAAATCTAGAAGTGAACCCATGTGAAGAAGGCATGTTTAAATCTGAGACAGGCTGAATGTTAAGCCTCTTGGACCAAACCGGCAGCCAATTGTGAATGGAAAATTAAAAAAGTGTTTCTCTGGTGAACACACAAATAAGAAAGTTAAACAGCCTTATTGCTGATTTCTAGAAAGTCTTAGTGGTTCAAACCAGTCACAACATTCCTTTAAGATAAAGCATAATTCAGAACATGGCTTAATTCTTCGTAACTCTATGAAGGCAGAGAAAGGTTAGAAAGCTAAACAAGGGGTGCCTGGGTGGCTTAGTCCGTTAAGTGTCCTAATTTCGCTTAGGTCATGATCTCACGGTTCATGGGTTTGAGCCCCGTTTCGGGCTCTGTGCTGACTGCCAGCTCAGAGCCAGGAGACTTTCAGAGTCTGTACCTCCCTCTCTCTCTGACCCTCCTCTGCTCATGCTGTCTCTCTCTCTCTCTCCTAGAAATAAATATTTTTTTAAAAAAAGAAAGCTACAAAAGTTTAAAACAAGCAGAGTCAGGTTCATGAGTTTTAAAGAAAGAATCAATCTCCATGACGTGACACTACAAGGTGAAACACCTGTGTAGAAACTATAGCAAGTTATTCAGAAGAACTGTCAAAAATAATTATTCATTGAAGGTGAATATATTATACAACAGACTTTTATTTTAGACAAAACAGCCTTCTCTTGGAGGAAGGTCCCATTGAGGACTTTCAGAACTAGAGAGGAGAAGCCAATGCTTGGCTTTAAAAGACAGGCTGACTCTCTTGTTGTGGGCATTAGCAGCTGCTGACTTGAAGTCAGTGCACATTGACCATTCCAAAAATCCAAAGCCCTTAGGTATACGGACCTTCTTGAAGCTGACCCAAACACCCCGATCCCATTAAAATATGAAGATGAATCTATAAGATGGGGTCCTGATGGTCTGTAGAAACAGATGGCCTTGTTTTTGGACAAAATGGGCTCTCTTCAGAAAGGTAATTATTCCAGTCAATATGGAATGATCTCTAGTTCTTGGTTACATGAAATGAAATTCTAGCTATTCTCAATTCATTAAAGGCTTATTATGTTTTGTCTGTTGCTTCCACGTGTCTTCAGAAATTCAGAATAGTGTTATGATACATTAAATTAACTTTGCAGAGCACAACACTTACTGCTGCTTCACCAACATGCTTTCAAAAGTGCTGCTATTTCTCTCTTAGTACGTGATACTCTGCAGTGGCAACCAGATAATGCTGGCCCAGAAAGCAAACAACAGAGAGGCGCATCTTGAAGGGCTTAATTACCAAACAAAAGAACACCAGGAGATCTTGCACAACCTCACAGAGAGTCCTTTTGTCAAGAATTTGCATGGGCAACTGATCTGTCTACAGACTTGAGAGTCAGTTTTCAGTTAGTTGTAAATGTTATGAAACTGCTAATGAAATCATACAATTTAGTGACTAAAAAGCCCAAACCCAGAACAATATGTACAGGTGTTGAAGAGAACAGGTAATATTAGAAATGCGATTGTCATGTTCTACATGAACCAGAATGCTGTGCTCTAGAGTGAATGAGCAGTGAGCACGATTGTGTCTATTGTGAAGCAACATCTGTGGGAAAAAAGCTTTTCTTGTTTTGAAAAAGGAATTCACAACTTTGAGTCAATTGATGACGCTACAAACGCTCCCTTTCTGTTTTGTAACAGGGGAAGCTCACGCGAATTTGTGCACAAGCCCACTGTGATGCTGACAATGAATGTCAGCCTGAGTTTTCTCCTGAAGGAAGCTTGTATTATAATAAGGGTGTTTATTACTACTTGAAAGCTCTAAGGTAGCTGGGAATGTGAGACCTGTACTTAGCTGTTTGGGATTTGCTGAGTTGGGAAATATCCACTACGTATTTCACTATGGCGACGCTACAGCAAGACAACCCTCCGTTATCTAGAAAAGCAAAGGAGCCGATTGAGAAAGAAGTCAGCAAGGCTATGATAAAGTCTCTGAAACACTGTGACGTGGACTCCCTGCATGATCACCAGCTTCTTTGTCAGTACTGCGCAGCAACCATCCATCACAGGCTGGCGTCCAGGTACCACTGTTGTCTGAGAAAACAGGTTGCTGATGAACATCATAGGAAGCAGCACCGGGTTCTGGTAGATCTTCATTACAGCAAAGCCATTAAGCTTTTTCAGCTTCTGAAAGATGCTCTCTGTAAACTACTTCGAGTGCAGTTAGAAAGAATGGCGTTTGAGGAGTTTCAGATGACCAGTCAGAACAGCAATGCTGGAAAATTGAAAACACGGTTTAAGGCTCTTGATAAAAGTGAGAACTAAATATGCATTCCAGCTCTTCAGAAAGGAGCTTGTTGAGGAATTTGACCAGACGAAGCATGAGGAGGGCGCTCCAGCTGCTGACTCTTTGCCCAGTCTCAATCGAGAAGTGATCAATCTCCTTAGAATATTTGAATCTCAGTTGTCATTCCTTCTCTTTCAGTCTATCAAACTGCTTTCCACTAAGAAGAAAACAAGGAGTAACATTGAAGAAGACGCAGTCCTCAAAACCAACAGGCAGACTTACTCCCAGCTTCTGAGAGCTACTGCCAACAGGCACGCAACTCTTTTGGAAAGAACCCACTTTCTCATCCACTTGCTGGAACAGCATGCTCGTGACTAGGGTCTGAGGCTCCATCCGCAGAGACTCTGTCAGTGCCTTCTGCTGTTGGGGACTGGGGTGTCCATTCTGTTTCATGTCATTAAATAGGAGGGAAATTGCCACTGAAAACAGGAACAGCAGAGGAAATACAGTTCTCACACTCCCCATGACCGACAGATCTTGGTTAAGTTCATTGCTTCATTTGAAGCAAAGTCAGAGTCAGACAGAAGGCCCCCAGCTTTGTTTCTCGGAGACATATGTGGGACCTGTTGTCCCCACACTAGCTCAGACACAGGTACACTCGTAAACAGGTTTCAAGTCTGTTAGGCTCCACAGGGTTAAGATAGAATTATTTTGGATGAAGACACTTTGGTCAGGGGAAAGTTCATCCAGATGACTTAGTGGTTCAGTCAGGCAGGTTGAAGAAAGGTCCTTCGTCTACTATGCTTCTCGATTTCTCAGATGGACGGGGCTCTGCGGTGGTGTGTTCGGGATGAGCTGAGGACAGCTGCTTCTCTCTGACAGGCTAAGATAGCGGATCAAGAATAGGTACTGCTCCCCGTTCCTTCCTGTAAACTGGAAAACTGTGAATAAGGTAAGAAAACTTTTTTGAATAAATTTTTGTTTAAACAAATAAATGGTACCCTATGGTATCTACTCTATTTGTACTCTATAAATAGAACAACAAAGCCTGGATGGGAGCGCATTTTTTTACAGCATGGTTTACTGAATATTTGAAGCTACTGTTGAGATCTTCTGGTCAGAATAACAGATACTTTCCAAAATGTATAACAATTCATCTGGTCATTCAAGAGGTCTGAAGGAAGTGTAAAAGAAGATAATTTTTTTTGAGATTTATTAATTAATTTGAGATTGTCTGTTTTCAGACATTTTAATGCAACATCCGTTTTGTAGCTCACGGATCAGGGAGTAGTTTTTACTTAGAAGTCTCAAAAAATAGTTTGTGAAGCCATGGTTGCCATAATAGTGATCTCTCTGATGGGTCGGGGAAATGTCCTTTGAAAATCTGGTAAAAATTCACCATTCTAGATTTAATTAAGAATAATACTGCTTTGTGGGAAGACATTGCTGCAGTTACTCCAACCTCCAACAATCACCATTCTGATCAGTCAGCAGCTAGACAGTGAGGCAAGATCTTCTACCAGCAAGATTATGACTCACTGAAAGCTCAGACGATGGTTATCTTTTTTTGTAAACAATACATTTTTTGGAATTAAAAATAGTGACATTATTTATGACACTGACAAACAACGACAGTGATAATAATTAATAGTGAATTCCTAAGGAAAAAAAATTATATTCGTAGATGACCATATAATTCTAGAATCTGTCCATACTCTTAGTCTTTTCCATGAGGTCACAGTTATACAGTGCAGTGGACAGTCTTCAGCTTCTACAGGGTTCATTCCATCCATTCCTTTACTTACAGTTCTCTGAATGTTCGGCACAGATTGCCACTATATTCCTACCCCAGAAACCAATTCTGGTCTGTAAATTAAAAACTTTCCATAAGTATCTTGTTAGGATTTCTGCCTCACCCATGCAGTGTGCATTCTAGAAACGGTGACAAGATCTCACTAATCAAAGTACTCATTTGATGTTTTGTTTTGGTTTATTTTATTTTTCTAGATTCAAATTAGTTAACATAAAATGTAATATTGGTTTCAGGAGTAGAATCTAATGATTCATTACGTACACACAACACCCAGCGTTCATGTCAACAAATACTCTCTTTAATACCCATCATTCATTTAGCTCATTATCTCCCTACACTTCCTCTCCAGCAACTCAATTTATTCTATATTGTTGAGTCTCATGTTTTGTCTCCCTCTTTTTGAATTATTTTATTTTTTGTTCCCTTCCCCTCTATCTATTTTGTTTCTTAAATTCCACATATGAGTAAAATCATATATTTGTCTTTTACTGATTGACTTTTTTCACTTAACATAATACATTAGTTCCATCCATGTTGTTGCAAATGGTGTGATTTCATTTTGATGGCTGAATAATATTTCATTATATGTATACACCACATCTTCTCTATCCATTCATCAGTTAATGGATATTTATGCTCTTTCCATAGTTTGGCTATTGTTGACAGTGATGCTATATACATTGGAGTACATATGCCTCTTTGAATTAGTATCTTTAATCCTTTGGATGAATACCTAGTACCAAAATTGCTGGGTCATTGGGTAGTTTTATATTGAACTTTTTGAGGAACCTCCATACTGTTCCTCAATTCTTCACCAGTTTTCATCCCAACAACAGTGCAAATTGTGGGAATTGCAAAAAAAAAAAAACAAAACGTTTTCGCCACATATTTATCAACATCTGATGTTTCTAGAGTTGTTAATTTTAGCCATTCTGACAGTTATGAGGTGATATTGTCGGTTTGATCTTTATTTCCCTGATGATGATGGATATTGAGCATCTTTTCATGTGTTGGTTAGCCATCTGGATGTTTTGGGATAAATGTCTATTCATGTCCTCTGCTCATTTCTTAACAAGATTATTTGTTTTTTGGGGGGGTGTTGAGTTTGGTAAATTCTTTATGGATTTTGGATACTAACCCTTCATTTAGTATGTCATTTACAAATATCTTCTCCCATTCTGTCAGTTGCCTCAGTTTTGTTGATTGTAGTCTTAGCTGTGTCGAAGTTTATCTTGATGAGGTCCCAATAGTTCACTTTTGCTTTTCTTTTTTTTAAATTTATTTGATTATTACTTTTTTACAAATAGCTTATTGTCAAATTAGTTTCCACATAACAGTGCTCATCTCCACAAGTGTCCTCCTCCATGCCATCCCTCTCCCACCCCCCACATCCATCAGTCCTCAGTTTTTTTCAGCATTCAAGAGTCACTCATGGTTTACCTCTCTCCCTTTCCCCCACCATTTCCCCCTTTTTCTCCGCCATGGTCCTCTATCAAGTTCCTCCTAATCCTCCTATATCTGCAAACATATATTTGTTCTTCTCTGCCTGACTTATTTCGCTCAGCACAAAACCTTCAAGGTCCATCCATGTTGCTACACATGGCCAGATTTCATTCTTTCTCATTGCCATGTAGTATTCCATAGTATAGACAAACCACATGGTCTTGATCCATTCATCCGTTGATGGACACTTAGGCTCTTTCCATGTTTTAGCTATTGTGGAGAGTGCTGCTATGAACATTGGGGTACATGTGCTCCTATGCCTCAACATTTCTGTATCCCTTGGGTAAATTCCTAGCAGTGCTATTGCTGGGTCCTAGGGGAGTTCTATTGTTAGTTTCCTGAGGAACCTCCACACTGTTTTCCAGAGGGGCTGCACCAGTTTACATTCCCACCAACAGTGTAGGAGGGTGCCCCTTTTTCCACATCCTCGCCAGCATCTAGAGTTCTCTGATTGGCTCATTTTAGCCATTCTGACTGGCGTGAGGTGGTATCTCAGTGTGGTTTCAATGTGTATTTTCCTGATGAGGAAGGATGTTGAGAGTCGTTTCATGTGTTTGTGGGCCATCTGGATGTCCTCTTTGGAGAAGTGTCTGTTCATATCTTCTGCCCATTTCTTCACTGGGTTGTTTGTTTTTCGGGTGTGAAGTTTGGTGAGTTCCTTATAGATTCTGGATATCAACCCTTTATCTGATATGTCATTTGAAACTATCTTTTCCCATTCCGTTGGTTGCCTATTAGTTTTGTGGGTGATTTCCTTGGCTGGCAGAAGCTTTTAATCTTGATGAGGTCCCAATCTTTCATTTTTCTTCTTGATTCCCTTGATTTTGAGGATGTGTCAAGTAAGAAGAGGCTGCGGTGGAGGTCAAGGAGGTTGTTTCTTGCTTTCTCCTCTAGGGTGTTGATAGTTTCCTGTCTCCGTTCAAGTCATTTATCCATTTTGAGTTTATTTTCGTGCATGGTGTGAGAAAATGATCTAGTTTCATTCTTCTGCATGTTGTTGTCCAGTTCTCCAAAACCATCTGTTAAAAAGGCTCTCTTTTTTCCATTGGATATTCTTTCCTGCTTTGTCAAAGATTAGTTGGCTGTATACTTTTGGGTCCACTTCTGAGTTCTCAATTCTGTTCCATTGGTCTATGTGTCTGTTTTTGTGCCAATACCATACTGTCTCGATGATGACAGCTTTGTAGTAGAGGCTAAAGTCTGGGATGGTGGTACCTCCCGTTTTGGTTTTATTTTGGCTATTCGTCATCTTTTGTGGTTCCATACAGAGTTTAGGATAGTTTGTTCAAGTTTTGAGAAGTATGCTGGTACAATTCTGATTGGAATTGCATTGAATGTGTAGAGTGCTTTGGGTATTAATGACTAACATAAGTTTTCTATAGTTTTCATCATACAGATCTCTTGTATCCTTGCTTAGGTTTATTCCGAAGTATTTTATGGTTTTTTGTGCAATTGTGAATGGGATCAGTATCTTGATTTCTCTTTCTGTTGCTTCTTTATTGGTGTATAAAAATGCAACCGACTTTTGTACATTGATTTTGTACCCTGCAACTTGGCTGAATTCTTGGATCAGTTCTAATAGGCTTCTGGTGGAGTCTGTCAGGTTTTCTATGTGGAGTATCATGTCATCTGCAAAGAGTGAAAGTTTGACTTCCTCTTTGCCAATTCTGATGCCTTTGATTTTCTTTTGTTGTCTGATGGCTGATGCTAGGACTTCCAGCACTATGGTTTTTTTTTAATGTTTTATTTATTTCTAGGAGAGAGAGAGAGCATGAGCAGGGAAGGGTCAGAGAGAGAGGGACACACAGAATCTGAAGCAGGCTCCAGGCTCTGAGCTGGCAGTCAGCACTGAGCCCGACGCGGGGCCCGAACCCACAAACCGCGAGATCATGACCTAAGCGAAGGTCGGACACTTAACCAACTAAGTCACCCAGGAACCCCTCCAGCACTATGTTAAACAATAGTGGTGAGAGTGGACATCCCTGTCATGTTCCTGATCTCAGTGGGAAAGTTCTCAGTTTTTCCCCGTTGATGATGACGTTAGCTGAAGACTTCTCATAGATGGCTTTTAAGATGTTTAAGTAGGTTCCTTTTATTCCGACTTTCTCTAGAGTCTTTATTAAGAAGGAATGCTGTATTTTGTCAAATGCGTTTTCTGTAATCTATTGACAGGATCTTATGGTTTTTATCTTTTCTTTTATTAATGTGATGTATCACATTGATTTGATTTGTGAATGTTGAACCAGCCCTGTAACCCAGGAATGAATCCCACTTGTTCTTGGTGGATGATTCTTTTATGTGCTGCTGGATTCGATTTGCAAGTATCTTGTAGAGAATTTTTGCATCCGTATTCATCAAGGATATTGGCCTGGAGTTCTCTTTTTTTGCTAGATCTCTGTCTGGCTTGGGACTCAGTGTGATGCTGGCTTCATAAAACGAGTCCGGGAGTTTTCCTTCGATTTCTATTTTTTGGAATAGCTTGAGAAGAATTGGGATTAATTCTGTTTTAAATGTCTGGTAGAATTCCCCAGGGAAACCATCAGGTCCAAGACTCTTATCTCTTGGGAGAATTTTGATTACTGATTCGATTTCTTCACTCGTTATGGGTCTTTTCAGATTTTCTATTTCTTCACGTGTGAATTTTGGTAGTAAGTGTGTGTTTAGGGATTTGTCCAATTCTTTTAAGTTGTCCAATTTGTTTCCATATAATTTTTCATAGTATTCCCTGATAATTGCTTGTATTTCTGAGGGGTTGGTTGTAATAAGTCCATTTTCATTCATAATTTTGTCTATTTGGGTGCTCTCTCTTTTCTTTTGGATAAGTCTGGTTAGAGGTTTGTCAATTTTGTTTACTTTTTCAAAAAACCAACTCTTGGTTTCATTGATCTGTTCAATTGTTTCTTTGGTCTCTATGTTGTTTATTTCTGCTCTGATTTTTACTATTTCTCTTCTTCTACTGGGTTTAGGGCGTTCTTGTTGCTCTGCCTCTAGTTCCTTTAGGTGAGCTGTTAGATTTTGGACTTACGCTTTTTCTAATTTCTTGAAATAGATCTGGAATGCAATGTACTTTCCTCTTAAGACTGCCTTTGCCGCATCCTATAGAGTTTGGGTTGTTCTGTTTTCGTTTTCATTTGTTTCTATATATTTTTAAATTTCCTCTCTAATTGCCTGATTGGCCCATTCATTTTTTAGTAGGGTGGTCTTTAACCTCCATGTTTTTGGAGGTTTTCCAGACTTCTGCCTGTGATTGATTTCAAGTTTCAAAGCATTATGATCTGAGAGTGTGCATGGTATGATCTCAGTTCTTTTATATTTATTGAGGGCTGCTTTATGTCCCAGTATGTGATTTATCTTGGAGAATGTGCCTCGCGCACTTGAGAAGAAAGTAAATTCCCTGGCCTCAAGATGTAAAGTTCTAAATATATCCGTCAGATCTATCTGGTGCAATGTGTCTTTCAAGTCCATTATTTCTTTAGTGATTTTCTGTCTGTTTGACCTATACATTGCTGTAAGCGAAGTATTAAAGTCCCCTGCTATCAGCACATTCTTATCTATAAGCTTGCTTCTGTTTGTGATTAATTGTTTTAGGTATTTAGGTGCTTCCATATTCGGTGCATAAAGATTTATGATAGTTAGTTTTCCCTGATGGATAGACCCTGTAATTATTATGTAATGCCCTTCTTCATCTCTCTTTATTGTCTTTAATTTAAAGTCCAGTTTGTCTGATATAAGTATAGCTACACTGGCTTTCTTTTTATTTCCTGTAGCACGATATATATTTCTCCATCCCCTTACTTTTAATCTGAAGGTATCTTCCAGTCTAAAATGAGTTTCTTGTAGACAGCATATAGATGAATTTTGTGTTTTTGTTTTTTTTTTTAATCCATTCTGCTACCCTATGTCTTTTGATTGGAGCTTTCAGTCCATTTACATTCAGTGTTATTATTGAAATATGTGGGTTTAGTGTCTTTTTATCTTCTGTAGGGTTCATGTTTGTGGTGGTGTCTCTGGTATCTTTGTTCCTTGCAACCTTTCCTTCAGAGCGTCCTTCCCAGGATTTCTTGTAGGGCTGGCTTAGTGGTGACAAATTCTTTCAATTTCTGTTTATTGGAAAGGTTTTTATCTCTCCTTCTATTTTGAATGACAGGCTTGCTGGATAGAAGATTCTTCGTTGCATATTTTTACTGTTCATCACATTGAAGATCTGCCATTACTTTCTGGCCTGCCAAGTTTCAGTGGATAGGTCTGTCACTACTCTGATAGGTTTCCCTTTGTATGTTAAGGCCCTTTTCTCCCTAGCTTCTATCAAAATTCTCTCTTTGTCCTTGTATTTTGCCATTTTTACTATGATATGCTCTGCAGATTGATTCAAGTTACGTCTGAGGTTAGTCCTCTGAGCCTCTTGGTTTCAACATTTACTTCCTTCCCCAGGTCAGGGAAGTTCTCTGCTATAATTTGTTCCAGGACTCCTTCAGCACCTTTCCCTCTCTCTTCCTCTTCTGGGATTCCTATGATATGAATATTGTTGCGTTTGACCATATCACTGAGCACTCGAAATCTTCTTTCATGTTCTTGGAACGGTTTGTCTCTTTTTTTGTCCGCTTGTTGTTTTACTATAATGGTGTCTTCTAAATCACTTATTCTCCTTTCTCCCTCTTCAATCCGTGCATTGGAGGCCTCTAATTTGTTATGTACCTCATTTATCGCATTATTAAATTCTTCATGCCTATTTTTATTTTCCATTCTGTCTGTAGCCATAGTTTCTTTGATGTTTTTTTCAAGCCCAGCTATTAATTTTACCATTATTATTCTAAAATCTTTTTAGTTATGCTTCTGATATCTGTTTTGAGCAGTTCATTAGCTGTCATTTCTTCTTGGAGTTTCTTTGGAGGAGAGCTCTTTTGTTTCGTCATTTTAGTTAGCCTCTTAGCTCTTGTTGGTTTTAAAGACCTGTTAATGCTCTCTGTATCTATGAAAGCTGCTATATCCAAGAAGACTCTGACTGCCCAGGGCCTATCCTTTCAGAGAGTGTTTTTTGAGTGGTATCTCTTGGTGTCTCTTGTTAGGACATTGGTTATTTTATTTTCCTATTCGTAGTGATATTTGGGACTCTCCATCTTGTGTACTCTGGCTTGCTTCTTGATGTAGCCATTGTAAGGCTTTCTCAGTGGATTCTGCGTCCTTTTTCTCCCAATCTCTCTGGTTTTGTAAAGTTTCCAATGGCTTCAGGTCTTTTCCATGTGATGTATGGGCGCGAGTACAAGTACAGAGCTCTTTACTTCTCCACCATCTTGCCCGCTCCTCACTTTTGCTTTTCTTTCCCTTGTTTCCTGAGACATGTCAAGTTGGAAGTTGCTCCAGCAAAGTCAAAGAGGTTGTCGCCTGTTTTCTCCTCTAGGATTTTAATGGTTTCCTATCTTACTTGAGGTCTTTAGCCCATTTTGAATTTACTTTTGTGTATGGTGTAAGAAAATGGTTCAGTTTCATTCTTTCGGACTGCACTCTCCACTTTTCCCCATAGCATTTGTTGAAGACACCACCATCTTTTTATCTTTTCCCTTTTGAATATTCTTCCCTGCTTTATCAAAGATTAGTTGCCATGCATTTGTAGGTCCATTTCTGCTCCATTCTGTTCCATTGATATATGTGCCTGTTTTTATGCTGGTCCGTTACAG
The DNA here is from genome assembly GCA_017311185.1 of Proteles cristata cristata. Classification (NCBI taxonomy): domain Eukaryota; kingdom Metazoa; phylum Chordata; class Mammalia; order Carnivora; family Hyaenidae; genus Proteles; species Proteles cristata. Next base: position 964,673 of record JAESUZ010004127.1, on the reverse strand, counting down.
TCCTGATGATTACAGCTTTGTAATACAGAACAATAAAGCATTTTTGAAAGTTTATTTATTTATTTTGAGAGATAGTATGTTCATGAGAGTACCTGTGTGGGGGGAAGCCAAAAAGAGAGGAAGAGAAAAAAATCTCAGGCAGTCTCCATGCTGTCAGTACAAGACCCAACACATGAACTAAGGTAAGTGAACTACCAAGGCACTTGGTGATAAAGTATTTTTTAATTAAGTATATACATTGTTTTTTAAAGACATAATCCTATTTAATAGATGACAGTATAGTAAAAATGCAACTTTATTTAAAGCACTAGGAGTCAAAAAATTCATTTGACTAACTTTATCGAAATATGCGCTTTATTGTGGTGATCTGGAATCCAACCTGCAGTATCTTTGAGGTACTTGAGGGGAATGTGAATCTGAATCAGGATAAGCAAAACCCAAAGATGCAGAGAGAGTTATATCCTATTTGGGGGGAAGGATAACTGCATTTTCTATTTTATGAGAAAAGTTTCATTATGTTATAAGGAAGTATGATTTTAGCATTGTTTCTTTTGGAAGTTAACTTCAGTTCAGTTAAAGGTGCTGTTTACATGGGGTGGACTGTGGTCGATTTGTATTGTGTCAGTTTACCTAAACTGGAGCCATGTTTTCCTCATTTCATTTCCTTGTGTAGTTCTGGGCTAGTGAGGACAACAGGAGGCATTTTACATGAGGTTAGAAGGAAGAAGCGAACAAGCAACCATCCTTTTTTTAAAGTTTTATTTATTTTTAATGTTTTATCTATTTCTAGGAGGGAGACAGAGACAGCTTGAACAGGGGAAGGTCAGAGAGAGAGGGAGTCACAGACTGAAACAGGCTCCAGGCTGAGCTGGCAGTCAGTACAGAGCCTGACGCGGGGCTCAAACCCACGAAACGTGAGATCATGACCTAAGCGAAAGTCGGACGCTTAACCGACTAAGCCACCCAGCCCCCCACCCCCCAGCAGCCAGCTTTTTATGCTTAACAGGCAGGGCACAAACGTTTTTTTTAATAGTTTATTGTCCAGTTGGTTTCCATATAACACCCAGTACTCATCCCCAAAGGGCCCTCCTCCATGCTCATCACCCCCCTCCTCCCATCAGTCCTCAGTATGTTCTCAGCATTCAAGAATCTCTCATGGTTTGTCTCCCTCCCTCTCCCCCACTATTTCCCCCCTTCTTCTCCCCCATGGTCCTCTGTTAAGTTTCTCCTTATCCTCCTATATGTGCAAACATGGTAGCTGTCCTTCTCTGCCTGACTTATTTTGCTCAGCATATCACCCTCAGGTTCCATCCATGTTGCTACACATGGCCAGATTTCATTGTTTCTCATTGCCATGTAGTATTCCATTGTATAGATAAACCACATCTTGATCCATTCATCCGTTGATGGACACTTAGGCTCTTTCCATGTTTTGGCTATGGTTGACTGTTGCTATGTACATTGGGGTCCAAGTGCCCCTATGCATCGGCACTCCTGTATCCCACACATTCTTGCTTATCTGCTGGCTCAATCAGTTGCCTTAGTGCAGTTGGTTGGGGCCCTCAGTTGTTCCAACTTGTGCTAGGAACTCCTCCAGCTTCTCTGAACTGTGACGGGACTACCAGATTCTCTTGCAGAAAGCTCTGGTCATTGAGGTTTGGGCTTAAAGTCAGTGTGTGACAGACATGGGTTCCAGCCTGTCTTCATGGTTTCCTCACAGATTTTAGCATCAGTCAGTTCTTGCTTCCCCTGCTTCATGTCCATCTTATCTGTCCATCTTTGCCTGTCAGCTTGCCCTCTGGAATTTAGGCTTCAGCACCAGCAGTGGAGAACAGCAGCTGTACTGTCAGGGGTTGAACTGTATCCTCCAGAAGACCTGTTGAAGTCCTAACCTCTCGTGCCCTAGAAATTGACCTTGTTTGGAAATGGTGTCATTGCAAATATAATGAATTAAAAGGGTCGTACTGGAGTAGGGCAGGCTTTTGATCCAATATGATTGTCTTCCTCATGAGAAGATGGCCATGTGAAGACAGAGACATAAGGGTTGCCACTATTTGGTGACAGGTACAGAGACTGAAGGGTTGCAGCTGCAGGCTAACGGGCACCAAGGACTTTTGGTAACTACCAGAAGCTAGCGGTAGCACGGAAGAATATTCCCCCAGTGGGTTTCAGATGCTGCAATGCCCTGCCGATCCCTTGATTTTAGATTTCTTCTACTCCAAAACTGTGTCACAATAGGTTTCTACTGTTTCAAATATCTTTATAGCAACCCTAAAAAACAAAAACATTCATAAAGACAGTTGTGTAAGCTCAGATTCCTCTGACACATTAATATTCGTGTATGGATTATATATATAAATGTAAATATGTAAATATATGGATACTCTTCTAGCAGTTCTGCATCTCTGACAAAACCCTGATGGCTACAAGACACGTGTTTTTATTTCTTTTGGAAAAATCCCTAACAGTGGATTGCCAGCTCATAGAGTAAATGTGGATTTAGCTTTTTAAGAAACTACCAAACTTTTTTGGAAGTGCTTTTTATTTCTATTTTGCCATTCTTACTTTTACCACTTTACACTCTGACCAGCAACAGATTAAAGCCCCATTTTCTCCACATCTTGTTAACCATTCTAGGAAATTTATGGTGGGTTTTTTGCTTAGTGGTTCCCTGATCGCTAATGACCCCGAGCATCTTTTCATGCACTTATCGTCCATTTGTAGATCTTTTTTTGTGAAGTGTCTGTTTAAGTCATTCACCCATTTTTTAAAAATGGAGATCGTTCATCTTCTGAGCGATGGGAATAATTTCTTTATATATTCTGGATATACTCCATCCTTCATCAAGTTTATGTATGACAAATATTTTCTCCCTGTCTGTGGCTTGCCCTTTTGTTTTCTTACTGGTGTCTTTTGAGGAACAAATGTTTTAAATTTTGATTTTCTTCTTTACCCAGCTCACACTTTTTGTGTCTTAAAAAACCAACTTTTTATGGCACAGGGAATCTAGTCAATGACTTTGCAATAGCGTTGTCTGAGTAACAGATGGCAGCTACACTTGTGGTGAGCACAGCATAATGTACAGAGAAGTATATCACCGTGTGGCACACCTGAAACTCATGTAATGCTGTGTCTCAACTATAGACATATAAAAAAGAATTTAAAGATAAAAACACTTTGCCCTCCATATGGCGACAGAGACTTTTTTTTTCTTCTAGAGTTTTTATAGTTTTAATTTCTTATGTTTAGGTTGAAGACCCATTTCTAGTTATATTTGTGTGATTTGGGCATAGTGTCAAGGTTCATTCTTTGCCCCACATGAATGGCCATTTGTTCTAGCAGGCTTTGTTTGAAAGATGGTCCTCTCTTCATTGAATTACTCTGTCAAAAATTAACTGAGCATATAGGGACCTCGCAATTTTTAATTCTATTAGAACTGAATGCTCCTATATCTGGCCTGGCCCACTACTGACCATAGAAAGTGAAGCTGATACTTGGGGGAAAGGAATCCACATGAAATATCTGTTTTTGTACAACAAACAGCATTATGTTTTCTGCTCTTATGGGTGACTTGCTTAATCTTTCCACAAGCTCATAGCATTACACTGTGTTTCATGTGTTTGTGATATGGGAAGGAAGATTCTTCCCCGATGCCACCTCGGTTTCTTGCAGTCTGTGTTCCTGTGGACTTCAGCTTCTGTTTGTTTCTTTGCATTGGTCTTATCAGTTTTTAGCTTAAGACTCTAGAAGATGGAAGTCATATCTGTAAATGTCATTTTTATTTGTAAAGCACTCTCAATGCCCTGAGCACATGTGCAATGTAATCAATTGGACTATTTCTTCATCTATTTATTGTCATGAAAGCCTATCTCTATTTAATTCCATTTAATTCAGGACCACGGGCTCTTCATGTAAAGAAAGACCATCTGATAGTAGCTGGGGAAGGAGACTTAAACATTTTAATCAGTCTGATTTGGTTCTCTTGGAGACTATTGGTGTGTGATATCTAGAACAGAACATGGCCTGGTCTCTGTTCATATCATCTATCTTTCAGATCAGTGTGTTCTGAATAGTTTTTAGATTAGCTGAAATTAAAGGAACTCCTTTGTCTGCATCTATACAATGTGTGCCTGTAGGCATGGGCATGGGCATAATCTATATCTTTAGATCCTAGCTAGAGTTGATGGCCCCAGCCCAGAATTCTGTGCTTGCTCCCTTACTCCCGGCATTTATGAGGGAAGTACTTATCTTGATGAAAAGGGAGGGCACCCCTGCATGGAAAGTGAAAGGAAGTGATGTCATGCAATGGCAACATGCACAGGAGCTGAGATGAAGGATATATGAATGTTGTTGCTTGACAGGCAACGAAGCGGCCCCTTGCTGCCATGGTGATGGAGTCCAGTTGATGTTAAGCACATGACCAACTCTCATGTTTTTTATAACATCTGGTCAGTGCCACTGCCTCCTCTGAATTGCTTCCCCCCTTAGTGGCTGCTTGGCCCCAGCTGTCCTGATCACTTTTGACAAATGGTTGTCCTTCACAGTCAAACCACTAGCAGTACTCTAAATTAATGAATGTGCTAATTATCTTTCCCTATTCCCAGCACATTTGTCTAACTAACCTGTCACATGCTGTAATGCAGCATAGACATATCAGGTGGGGGCTGAGAGCAGAGGTCTGGGGACAGAGAGGTGGGCTCACAGCTTGGAGCTGTGGAATAGTTCTAGCTAACTTAACCTTTACAACAACAAGGTGTCTGGGGAATATGTTATTTCCTGTGACATGCATTTGCTTTCCTTTCCTTTCTTTAAAAAAAATCTCTCTTGGGTGGCTAGATGGCTCAATTGCTTAAACATCTGACTTCAGCTCAGGTCATGAGGTTCATGGGTTCCAACCCGGAGTCAGGCTTTTGCTGGCAGCTCAGAGCCTGAAGTTTGCTTCAGATTCTGTGTGTCCCTCTGTCTCTGGCCCTCCCCCGTTTTTGCTCACACTCTTTCTCTCTTTGTGTCTCAAAAATAAAATAAAATAACATTTAAAAAATATCTCTTTAGGGGCCAGGAGCCATTGATTAATTCACTAGCCTCTGAGGGGTTCACCAAGCACGATGCAGAAGGAAGAGGGAGTCCCAAACTCTGAAAACTCTTCCAGAAGCAGCAGAGTGGTTGAGGACCTAGACTTTGAAGCTAGACAAGCTTGGACTTGAATCCTTGTCCTGCAACTTCAGTTTCTTCCCTTGGGCAATGGGAGGAGAACCCTGTCTCCAGAGGGCTGTGTTGAGGAGCAAAAGCACAGATTTCTCAGGGTTGCTGGTCCTGTTCCTGGTGTGGTCTGAGCCCTGCCAGTCCCAACTGCGGGGCACTGGACCTTCTTGTTAGTAATGGGAAATGGAGAGCCAGCCTCTGCGCTCCCCTCTCCCGGCTCCCCTGGTGTCCTTCGTCTTTTCGTTCTGTCTCAGCAGCTCTCAATTGAGATGAATGACATTTTCAGAGGCTTCACCTCTGGTAAGTGTTCCTCCGCTGCAGCAGCCAGAATCTTAATGTGCGCACTGTAATTTAATGGCCATCTTGGCTGACTATTAAAACTCGCTTCCCGGGTAAAGTGGACTCGCTCCATCGGCACATACTCTCCACCCTGGCAGGGTGACTCCGGTGAGCTCGGATGTAGAGGGCCCTCAAGGGAGGGGGGAATGCAGCTCCTGAACCTCCTGCTGGGGACTTCTATCTTCTTAAAGTGAAAATGATTGGGCATCACTCACCCCCACCTCCCATCCCCCCAATCTGCACCCCACAAACCCCCACCCCACTCCAGTCCGACTTGTGGGGCTCCTGGGGACTTGGGAAGCCAGCGGAGAAGCTGCCCTTCTTGGATTGCAGGAACCCCAGCTGGAATGATATTCAAAGACACTGTTGGATTCTGTTCATGCTGTTTGGTGTGTGCATGCAGTTGGTGACACACACATACATACCATAAACACAAACACCCAAGCAGGAAAGAGACTAAGCTGAGCCTTAAAGACATCAGGCTGTATGATAGAAACCCTTCTTTAGTAAAAGGGAGTTTCAGTCTGGAATTGTAAGTAGAGGACAGTCACAGTGTGATAGGATATATATACCTGACATGCCCCCATTCCTCCCAATCTTTCTTTAGGGGACGATATGACAACTATGGAAACTTCCAGGTTCTCTCATTTTCTTGCCATCTGGTTGTCTAAGGAATGATATGTGACTAGCCAGGGCCAATGAAGTCTTTGTAAGAATTTAGATGAGACTACACTACAAAGTCAGTCTTTTGTAGTGTGGAGAAAAGTGGTCTGCAGACAGAATAGAGCTGACAAACCAAGAGAAAGTTGAGAAAGAAAGAGAGAACTCTTTTTGAGAGAGAGAGAGAGAGAGAGAGAGAGAATATGCTTGGTCTCCAAAGCCCAACCACATCTTTGTTCTTTTCAGCTTCTGGTTATTTGGGTCCTTGGATTTTTTTGAGCCAATCATTTCCCCACTCCCCACCCCTCCTACCTCCATTGTTTTTTTCCCCCCAAGGTAATTTGAGCTTAATTTCCATTGTTTGCAACTGGAGTACTTTAAAAAGGGATTGGCCTTCACTTCTGTGCATTATCTCTAACTTATGATGTCCCCATCATTAGAGGTGCAGACTCCTTATCTATGGGCCATGAGCATCTCTTGTAACTTACCAAACTTCCCATACAAATCAGATATCATTAAGGTGAATACACAAATCTTGCTGGTGTTGAGCTCCTGAGCAGTCTTGTGACATCACACTTGGCAGAGTGCTCCAGGTCTTCAGAGAGTACTTAGGAGTGTCAAGACTATAACTGGACTGCCCTAGTTACTGGCTTCCTTGCTTCCAAGCTCTGGACACTGCCTCCATGGATGTCTGTCTCTTCTCAGCTGAATGGAGGACACTCAAGCCCACCTCTCTCATGCTATGGTGCAGCACCCTGCTGCGACCCACTATAGTGGCTGACTTTCTCTCTCAAAGTGAAATTTTGATAAAAGCTCCTCTCTGTCACTGCCAAAGAGCTTTTGGTTCTGGGCTGAAGGTTGTAGGAATCTCACATTTTCTGTATGGCCTCAAGGGGATTGCCATTTTCTAGGAGAAAGCTGTCCTGTAAAATGCTGTATCATCACCTAGCTTCTCCAGCAAACTCCTTCTTACATCTTCTCTCTCCTCTTACCACACTGAGACCATTCCAGGAAGGTGCTTAACAATCAGCTCTGAGGGCCAGCCACGGTGTTTAATAATACTTCCTGTTCACAAGTTTCTTTAACGGTCATATGCATCCTCATTTCTGTTCCTTATCTAAATTTTTTGGTTTAGTTTAATCTCTTGCCCCCCCCCTTTTTTGTGTGGAAATAGAGATGTCAGCTGCCCCCTCTTACTCTTTCATCCATATATTCACCCATCCAGGCCTTATTCTGTGGCTGCTACCCTGGGCCCTGCTGTGTGTTATGCATTCAGGGTTTGTTTGGTTTTTTTACCTAGGAATTCAAGAAAAGAAAAACAGTACTCAGGACACAGATCTTTTTGGTGCTTTATAAATAAAACCAAAGTTTGAGGTTTTTTTTTTTTAAGTTTATTTTTTTAGAAAGAGAGAGAGCAAGAGTGAGTGAGTGGTACAGGGACAGAGAAAGAGAGAGAATCCAAGCAGGCTCCAGGTTGTCAGCACAGAGCCCAAAATGGGGTCCCCTCTCAGGAATCTAGAGATCATGACCTGAACGGAATGAAAACAAGGGTCAGACCCTCAACCCACTGAGCCACCCAGGTGCCGCTAAAACATAAGTTTTATTCTTTTTTTCCCTTCCTCCTCCTCTTCCAAGCTCTTCTTCCCCTGGCAGGTCATACTGAGCCAGGACACTTTGGTGGTTACTTAAAAAAAAAAAAGAAGAAGAAGAAAAAGAAGAAGTCACTGTGTAACTGATGGGATCTTTGGAAATTCTAATGATGAAAGGCAGGGCCCTCACTTCCTCTTCCTGCACAGCACGGGGTGCCAGCACATTGAGCAGTCCTTGCTGGGGAGCCCGAAGCAAACATGGACCAGGAAACAGTGGGCAATATTGTCCTGTTGGTCATCGTCACCCTCATCAGCGTGGTCCAGAACGGTAAGGGAATGCCTCACTCAGAGGGAACACACAGCAGATTTTGTTTGCCAGTTGTTTGAACGTCAGAGGTTTACATTGTTTTCTGTGTCTGTGCACACTTGTACCCACCGTCACCTTATTTGTATTTGTTTCTTTTTCCTTGAATGGATAAGATATATGCTTTTATGTATGCCTTTGGGGGTTTTCCTTCTGGTATTTCTTTCACTTTAATGTTGGTGACTAACCATGTTTGCAAAGCAGGGGCAGCAACCTAAGAGCTTTATATAAAAATTCTTGTTGAAGTGTTTGCTTAACTATTAATTACTATGGATAGAGACCAGATGGGAGACAAGAAGCCTAAAAAGGGAAAGGGAAATACATACTGACTCAACACACTGGGCTTTTGTTAAGGGCAGCTGGGCTGACTTCAGTGAAACTGATGTTACCTGTCACCAGTAAGTGAGAAGAAAAAAAGATTATTGGACAGTGGGAGGGAGAAATCACCTTACTCTTATTATATCTCTGTATTGCTTTCTTTTTTCTTTTGAAGAAAGAGATTCTTTGTGTATTTCTTTTTTCCTGGCAATGTATAATTTTGAAGCAGTTTTCATATGCGTTATATATTAACATACAGAAGGAGAGGACACATTTTTCTTCTTGTGGGGTTTGCATTTCCATTAACCTGTCTATCACTTAAGAAAACCAAGCAAGGAAAAAAGAAAGATGCAAAGTACTCAGACCTGAGAAAGACAAGACCATGTAGAATTTTCTTTTTAAAGCTCTGAATTAGGACTCCCACAGATTCTTTTTCTAAGTATTTCCAGTGGCTTTGTGTTTCATGGTTTATTAAGATAGAGAAAAAATGAAAGTAATTACCAAGGGTAGATGTTATAACTTAATGGTAACTATTACATGTTCACAAACTGTCATCATACTTTGGAAATTTGAATGTTTAACCAATTTGGGATACTGTTATTTCCCCCCAACTTGAACCTGGCCAGAGAGGCTGAGGATTAGCCTTCTGAGCCCTGTAAGTCTTCCCTGAGACCTCCCCACACCAGAAAGACCTACCTATGCATCTTCTGAGTATTTTTCAGAACAACAGTTGGCCACTTTTTGACCCAAACATTTTCATACTAAATTCACACATAAATTGCAGCTCAGAGAAGGAACAGATGGATTGTTTAGACTGCTATTCCTCCAGCCATTGCTATTTCATGCAGGCATCATGAGCTCCCTTGGCCTTGCAAATCAGCAAGGGTTTCATTTATTCAACTTGTAGACACCTGCAGGGACCCCTTTGTGATGGTCAATGTCCCAGCTTTATGGGGATATAGCTGCGGGGTGGGTCTCCTGGGAAAAGAAAGGGTAGGGAGAAGAGATGATCTGACAAGGTAAGTAGGAAGGCTTCAAAGACCCTTCTGGTGTTTGTGGACACTGTTGCATGGGTGACTGAGTGGGTGGTCCTCCCCAGCTCTGTGTAGGGTTTCCCCTCTGGCCCTTCCCCTTGTGAATGTCAGTGTAGCTGACAAGTATCAGTGGACAGAGGAACCAGTACCTTGTCACTTGCCTGTGTGGTTGGGGCTAAGCTAGCTGAAAGGCTGAAGATCACCCTGAAGTGCTCCCTCTCAGTTCAAACCCGAGCTGCGGGAAGCTGCACAGTCTCCTGTTGTGAGAATAGAGTCTCTTCATCTCTCCTAAGATGAGATGCAGAACCTGGTCTTGGCCTGTCAAGTGGGTTCTGGGCCTTTCCCTTAGTGGTAGAGCAAGCCCTGATCAGACATGAGGGGTATAGTGAAGTTCCTAATTATTTTTGGCAGATGAGTTAAGTCGTCTTCTTTTTTACAGTGTGGATGGAAAGATAATAGCATGGCAAATGCCTGAGTTGTAATAACCACAGTGTAAGGGCCTTGACTTTTTTTTTTTTATTTTTTTTAATGTTTTATTTATTTCTAGAGGAGAGAGAGAGAGACAGGGTGAGCAGGGGAGGGTCAGAGAGAGAGGGAGTCACAGACTGAAACAGGCTCCAGGCTCCGAGCTGGCAGTCAGCACAGAGCCCGACGCGGGGCTCGAACCCACGAACCGCGAGATCATGACCCAAGCGAAAGTCGGACGCTTAACCGACTAAGCCACCCAAGCGCCCCAAGGGCCTTGACTTTTGACAGGTCATTTTGGATAGATAGTGACACAACCCAGTGGCCTCACTAATAGAGTTCCAGCCACTGACGAGTGGGATGGAAGCTTCCTAGTGGGAGATATAAACATGGACAACAGTGGAGCTACTGTTTGGGGCTGGAGGCTTCTTCAGGCTGGGCACACCCTACACGGTCGCCACATCATGGCCTCTGCCTTCCCAACCCCCTGTAAGCAGCTAGGGCAACGTGGGGCAGAATGACTTTGCACAAAGATGTTGCCCCCGTGCTTGGAGGAAGGACAGACTGTTGTTCTTTTGAAGCCACAGAAGCAATCACTCAATGTTTTCCCTCTGAGGCAGAGACCCCGACTGCCATGTGATGTGGAGACCCCCGTGTGAGGCCTTTTTGTAACTGCTAAATGTGTCCGTGTCAGTGAACAAGAAAAATTCAAATGACTCAGGAGAGAACATCTGTACTCACTTACACCATAAGTTTCCAGGCAAACACAAAGGTTCAAGTCCATGTCCAGAGCCTCTCTTTGCAATTCTAATTAACCCCTACTTTGCAACCATAGGTCTTCCTTAGAGAGTTCAGAAAATATGCAAAAGCTGTACCTTTCTCCCCCTGCCCTGCCAAATGCCATTTCAAACCCTTCCTCTGAGTTTAAAGAAATATTTACATGCTGTTGCCAGGCACTGTATACTTGGTCTTTGTCCCGAGACAAAGAGGTCCGGTCCGCATGTGTGCATGATGGTGTCCAGGGTTATGCTCTCTGTACACTGTGTGAGAACCTCATTTCCCAGAAAGAGGCCAGAACCCAGCTTGCCTGCTGGAACTTCCTCCTCTGACCCTTAAACATTGTTTAGTCATCAGATCTTTGAAGTTGTGGCTCTCTTCCAGCTCGATCCAGCAAAAACACAGATCTGGAAGCACAGAGCAAGTTTAAAATACATCATTCCAAGAAAGCTGGGCCAGAACCACCAAAGCCTGGTTTCCCAGGGAGTACAGATAGAAGCATTTCCCATAAATAACATCTTGAGCCTCCAGCCTTTCCTGCCAATGTGCCAGCGGTGTTGACATGCAGCAAACCTAAGAAACACAGGTTTAGAGAAAGTGAGTTCCATAAGAAACCAGACTAATTAGATTGAGAGGAGACGTTGAGCTGAGGGGAATGGGCACCGAGGCTGTGTATGGGAACCCAAAGAGGAGCAACAGAGAAAAGGTGTCCTCCAGTGGGAGAACAACTCCAACAGTCTTTTTGGGCATTGGGAAAGGTGGTGGGAATTGGCATCTTCTCTTGCCTCAACTCTCTTCTTGTTGTGAAGCAAGGAAGGTAAAGATGAGGGCCTTGCACTCACAAGGGTTTCTGAGAATAAGATGAGGGATAGAGAACTGGTAGAGAGCTTCTACCTTTCCATGCCATCCCTCGTATTCCCACCCCAACATGCACACTCAAAGTGAAATTCATTTGCACCATTTTGGAAGATCTAACAACAAACTTAGGGTTAAATGGGCTCTAGAAACAGGACCCATGGGGCACCCCAAAGCGAAAATCATATTTACACCATTCTTAGCAGCTCCTGCCTGAACCCTCTGGTGATGGAGAGCTCACAACCTACTGAGATCGCCCTTCTCATTGGAAGTTTGCTTTGTTTCAAGCACAGAGCTTTGTATTCGGCATAATATTATTTCACTGAATCTCTGCAACTTGTGAATTATGTGTGTGTGTCTGTCTGTATATATATATATTTATATACATAATTAGTTCTATTTTACAGATAAGCAAAGTGGGGCTTGGAAAGGCTAGAACAAAGGTTGAACTGGGATTCAAACCAATTATAAAATATAGACACTTATGTTATGTATATTGTCTCAAATTCATTTATTTAAAAGCTCCTTACTCAAGAAGTTCTTTCCTATGTGTGCTGAAATCTGCTGCCCTATAACTTCTATCCATTGGTCTTATTTCTATTCTTTGGAAAATTCTGTACTATCCTGGTGGCTTCTAGGTTTACAGAGTCAGCTATAGCATCTTGTCATCAATGTATCATTTCTTTTGTGACTTGGTTTCCAGTGTCCCTTGTCATTGGGTTATACCCTCCCACCCATCTTGCCCCAAGCTTTTCTATGATGCAGATAGACACTTTGCCAGGAAACTCACTGTTCCTGAGACCCAGACATAAATTCTATTAAGATAATCATGGGAGCATTATTCCTTTGAACACTCATATTGCATGGCTGGCTTTTAGTAACTTTGTGCCTAACTAAAATCTCAAGATCTTTTTGTGTGATCCTGAGAGAATTGTTTGGCTTCTCTGACTCTCAGCTTCCTCAACTGAAAAGCGGGGCTAAGATAACTTCCTTAAGTGTCTGTTGAATATATTGCACAGAGGGGTGTCTGGGTGGCTCAGTTGGTCAAGCACCCAACCTTTGATCTCAGCTCAGTTCTTGATCTCAGGGCTGAGTTCAGGCACCACACTGCGCATGAAGCCTACTTAAAAAACAAACAAACAAACAAAACCAAACTGCAAGGAATAATCCAGGAAAGTAGCCTGTAGTGCCCAACATACAGTGTGTGCTCCATAATCATCTGCAGCCTCTTGTCTCTGTCTCTCTGGCTCTGGCACTCTCTCTCCAGTTTGGCCTACTGTCAACAGCTAGCCAAGATAAGTGTGTCAATGGTCTTTGCTCCTAAGGTTTCTGTAACATGATGGAAAATAACCCAGGGGTGGGGCATGAATGGATGGTGAGGAGTGGGCAAAGGAAGCAAAATTCTTTCAACTTTAGCTAAGAAGGAGGGAGAGGTAAAGCGTCATAGACTGGGGCAGGCTTGGTTTTCTGTTTGTTGGGTAAGAGATCCGAGTATGTTTCTAGGGTCAAGAGAAAGAGGGAGAAGGAGAAGGAAGGTTCAGGAACTGGAGAGAACACTGATGAGACAAAGGCCTAGGGTGGCAGGAGGAATGGAGTCAAAGTCACAGGTAAAGAGCAAGCCTTGGAAAAGAGGAAGGAGTCTGTCTCTCTGAGCAAGGAGAGGAAGAAGAAAGGCAGGTGCAAAGGACAGCCACGTTGTACTGCTGACTGCTGGTGGCAGAAATCACCTCTGACTTTCTTAATGCTGTCTCTGATACATGTTCAAAGGCAAGGGCCATCCCCTTATGTTCTGGGAAGGCAGTGCGCAGAATTTCCTACTGTCCTTTGTGCTAAGAAGAGACTGTCAGAGCAGACAGATGTGTATTTAAACCCAGTGTACCTGATGGGATCCCTTCGGTGAGCTTCAATGTGACAGCAACAGGGGAAAACATCCTCATCTTCCTCCTTAGATTTGAACCCCTAGCTTCACTGCTCCCCTGTGGTGTGACTCTGAGAAAGCCATCCAACCTCTTCGAGACACTGGAGCCTTGTCTACATAGTGGAGACAGCATGGCCAGTTCAGAAGAGTTGGCACAAGGCCCAAGGAGGGAAGAGATGTCAGGTTTCTGCTGAAGGGCCCTAAGTGGGGGTGACACACCCTTCTTACAAGCAACCCTGTAGCTACCAGTGACCCTGCTTCAGACAGGCACATTGCTGGTGGAGGGCTATGCTTTTGCCCAAAAGAAAACATGAATACACGGTTGATAAGGCATCCATTTCACATCTTTCTGAGGAGGTTCATATGAAGCTGATGAAAAGGAATCTCACAAGGACCCCTAATATTCAGGAAACAGGAGTAGAGGAGTAAAACAGGAGTGGAGGGGAGAGAGACCTTCATTCTTCCCCCATCCCCCTCTCCTATCTAGAGACAAACTCTTGAGATTCTGGCTCCTCAGCATCCCACACAGCCCACCGCCTCACCTAACTGGGCTCCCTATCTTCCTGCTTCCCGTCCTGGGGGTGACCCCTTCAGACACTCCCCATGCAGAAGACAGAGAGGCTTTCATTACAGCAACTGCTCAGCTTATCTCTGCTAGTGTGACTCTTTGTTGCTCATGAGATGGGAACAAATTCTGATTTTCTTAGGCTCACAAAGGTCACAGTCACACGGTCAAATCTGGTAGGCACTTCTCAACTCTCCTCTAGGCTTGGGCTCTCTCAGTGCTTTTTCACTCTTTCCACCGTGTCAGTACTGCACAGGGTCCCCCACCATGCTCCGCGTCCTCTTCCACCCACAGTGCAACACACTGTATAATTCTCATCTAAGTGTTTCTTTCATGGTATATGGTCTGCTTCCTCCTCTTCCACCCTCACTAGAACAGAAGCTCCTCAGGCCAATGATCTTCATGTGTTTCATTCTCAGAGGCAAGCTAAGTGTCTAGCACGTGGCAAGCCACAAAGGGAAACGTCTTTCACAGAACAATACACCATCTACCTCTTTCGTTTCCTTTGTAATTCTGCTGGTTTCTACTGTCTACTCCCTATTTCCCCCAGCAGAATCTGGACATACCAAATGAAGACAGTTCTTGCCTCGGCACCTTTGCCTTTTCCATTCCACATCAGTGGGGTGGTCACTTCTGTGGTCCCCTGCCCCTTCCCGCTATGTGGCTAATTCCTACATGTTCTGCAGATCTTATCCTGGATGATACCTCTTCTAGGATCCTTCCATGATCCCAACATTCTATTATTATTACCTATTATACTGTACTCTATTATTATACTCTACCCAACACTTTATTATAGTTGTCTTCAGACCCTGGATGGCTCTGTGTTCTCACTCAGCTTCCTCTTAACATGAGTCATTAGACTGCAGTTTCTGCTCTCCTTGTTTGCCTACTTACTTCAACTATGAGATCCAAAGTGGAGACCATGCCTTGCTAACCATCACATCACCATCACCAAGTGCAGTAGTTAGTAGAGAGAGCTGCCGAATGAATTTTTGGCAAATGTTATTTGCTAGAAGACATTTAGGGCTGTTCGGAGGGCACTGAGAGGGACATTTAATATCTTACTAAAATAATGGGACAACAGGCTCATTATCGTGCCCATGATAAACCAGATCCAAATCTTTCCATCTGCCAGGGTTCTTTGCCCACAAGGTGGAGCATGAAAGCAAGACACAGAATGGGCGGAGCTTCCAGAGGACCGGGACGCTTGCCTTTGAACGCGTCTACACTGCCAAGTGAGTCCAAACCCTGATATTGCAAACTAGCAGAGTGGAGCCCTGGGTAAGGGGGGCTTCCCTACTGGAATGAATACCACCCTCGAGGCTCCATGTATATCTGGGTCAACCTTCGGATGCCAGTAAGGCAGAGCTCCCAAGGAGGATTAAACCTCAGCTGGGTGGTGGGGTGCTTTGGGGGAGTCATTGGTCATCCTTATATGTCATCCTTAAAGAAAGAAAGGAATTGGGGACAGTGGGGTTGGGAGTGGGGAGATATGCAATCACTACAGCTCCCCGTTTGCTCCAGAAACTTCTGAGCCAGGCAGTCACAGTGTTACTGATTTCCTGGGGAATTAGTCCAAAGGCACTAACACGAAAACCAGCCATTACTCATTGGCTGGCTTTGGAAGCAGCAGAAAGGATGTGAAGGTGGCAGTCTTCAGCTCACTGCCCCTTACGTCCCTGTGGTGGACTCTGGAGGTGTGCCAAGGCCTTTTGTAAATGCCTCTTCTCCTTGAGCAACTAGAACAGAAGAGGAAGAATGGGGGAGCTGTGCAATTCCTCCCTCTCCACCCCCATTTCTTTACTCCTGATTTAAAAAGCTGTTTGAAAACACTTGAGCAGCTCAGCAAAGGAGATGGGAGCTATTTGGGATGCAAATCTGAGTGGATATTATTCAAACACTCATTTTTCCTTATGCAGAATGTATTTGAACAGCAGCATCAGGCAGTGACCTGTCTGTTTCTTTGTGTCTATGTACCTGTCAGGGAAAAGGCTTTGAATGTGAGTGAGCCCAGGAGCTGGCCTTCAGTCTCAATTCTAAGGTGGCTCTGATGGCCACAGAGATCTTTCCAAAGGGGTGTTCATGGATACCCAAAGAGATTGTCACAGGCTAATATCCGAGGTCCATCACCCTGTCTGGACCCTTTACCATTTGAGCTTAGGGTTTCAGGCTGCTCCAAAGTGCTTGATATCCCTCCAAGACCTCCCATTCACTCGGGTCCTCACCACCTGCTCTGGGTCCCCTTCACTCACACTAAGCAGTCCTGAGCAGGGTAATTCCAGCAGTCTGATCTCAAGGAAATTTTTGGCTAAACTATCTACAGGGACATTTCTATTTTAACATTTGGACCATCAGTGTATTAATTCTTAAAATCAACTGAAAAAGTTTAAAGATGTAGTTTAAGCCACTTTACACATTTACGCTTAAAGGAGGATCAGGAACAAAGTAGGTCTTTGTGCAGTTTGCAGGGGGGGAGACATGAGAATACCTCTCAGACACTCTAGGTGCAAGAGGTATGAAGAAGGTGTCTTTGATCAGGGCTGACACCAAATACTCTCTGAAAATAACACGAAGGAAACATTAATGCTATTTTACTATTTTGGAAAGAGAAGCCTCTTTCTGCCCAGATCTCCATGTTATCAGCAGTTATATTCAGAGCATCTTCTCTGGAGAAGTAAGACAGGGCAGGCAGCGTGTGGAGTTTGGCACACCTTGGGAGAGGTCCAGTTTCCATTTTGCCTTCAATGAAGACGACATGGAAGAGACAAGGCTGTCCAGTTTCTGCCATGTCCCCCAGGAGGGGGCTGGCTCTGCACTTAAGAAGTGACTGTGCTCACACCTGGCCCCAGGGCTGGCCTCCAAATTGCAGAAGTGACATTTGGCGGTGGTGGTTTGGAAGCTCTGCAATGCTGTTGGGTCCCTGAGGGAAGCAGGTGCCAGAGGAGAGTGGCTGGACATCCTTGCCGTGCTGGGGGTTGCGCAGCCCAGCTTCCCAAACTCATGTGTCCATACTTCACCTCCGCAAGAGGAGAGCCAGGGGCTGTAGAGTGGTAGCAACTAAGGAGGAGAAAAGGAGAATCTTCTGGAAGATGGAGTTTGCCCAGACACTGCTGTGGTTCTGTTACAAAGACCACTTCCTCCCTGACCCAGCTGACAGCACTCTGTGTGCCTCTGGTGGTTTGTTGAATCGTACTGCTGCATGCTGGCAAAGCCCAGCAGCGCCAGTGTGCGTGCAACTGCCAGGAAGCTATGGAGAAGGGGTCCTAGGTCTGTCGGGTAGAGATTCTTCTCTGGCAGTAGCTTGTCTAGGGGCACCCAAAAGCTCCAAAGAGGATGCAGACTGAGCCTTGAATGTGCAAAAAGTAAAAAACAGGAATTTACTCTTGCTATCTAATAAATAAGAAATTAAGCTTTACTTATTTTTAATATACATGTTGAGAACGGTGTGTGAATTATCCCTGTCACAGAGTTGGTTGATAAAATTTTCTGGTTGATGGGGTGTGAGATCATAAATATTTCGAGACCATGGCTGTAAAGAAAAACTAGCTTAAAGGATAAATGGTGCTGAGGAATTGAAAAGACCAATGCAGATTTTTCAGGATAAAATATGCCTGCTGAGTGATACAGATGGTTCAAGATTAGGGGGCAGTTGATAACCAGGTGTGGCAGCTGGAAGTGGCCATCAGCTCCAACATGGCCTCAGTAAATGATCTGTCCCATCATCCACCTCCCACGAGGGTAGGGCCGAGTCGGGGTTTGAGAGATATAAAGAATCTTGATCTTGACTCTTTTCCTGTGAGCAAAGCATAGTTCAAAGTCGTGTTCCCACATGATGAGCACAGCTAGGACACAGTTAGTTTTCTGGAGAAAAACCTCGGTTAAACTGACCTAAGATTCTTCCTTATGATGCCAGTAAGCACAGGTTGCATAGAGGAGCTGGGTCTCTGGACAAACGTAATTTCCTACATATGTTCCATAGATTACAAGTTGGTGGGCTTGTAATGGGTATGACAGAGGAGAGCAAGTTCTGTAAAACAAGGCTTTTGAGAACTTTTAATGTACTGAGGAACACTGTGATTCTTGGTTCTCCAAGAGGGGGAAGTATTTCTTAACTACAAATACACCTCTCTCTGTTTTTGAGCAGAGCATATCCAGGGTTAAGTGTTTCACAAAATGCATTTTTTGGGAAAATGTCACCTTAATGCTCCTTCTCCCCTGCACCTCTCAAAATCCACCTTGTTTATTAATTTAAAAAATTTTTAACCTCTATTTTTGAAAGAGAGAGAGTATGAGTGGGGGAGGAGCAGAAAGAGAGAGGGAGACAGAATCTGAAACAGACTCAAGATCTGAGATATCAGCACAGAACCTGATGCAGGGCTGGGGCCCATGAACCACAAGATTGTGACCTGAGCTGAAGTTAGACGCTTAACTGACTGAGCCACCTAGGCACCCCTGAGAATCCACTTTAGATTCACTTCTAAATAGAGTGGACTTGTAAATAATTTGAAGCTAATAGTTCTGCATTGATTCTATCAGTTAGTATTGCTACTGTTACTATTATTAACGATAATTTATTTGTTTTATGTTAATCCAAACTAACAAAACACATATAAGTTCTCCTGTACTTATTCCCAAAGGTGGAGAAAAACAGAAGGAAAACACAAATCCTTTTCCCATGAACACATTGGTAGTATAAGTGCATCAAGTTAAACGCAGCACAGTGAATTGTTGACAAATCCGGCAAGCAGCTCAGAATGAGACCTGGGAAAATGAGCACCAAGATGGGTTGGTCAATTCTGTCTCACAGAATGGCACACAACTCTCCACAAAAGAAAATCTGGAATAATAATAGTCAGTGGGAAAGACATTTCCACTGGGTATTGTAAGAAGAAAGACATTGGAGAAATAACCATCGCTTACTGAATGCTTGTGATGAACTGGGCTAATTTTATTTTCACAAGCCAGGGCAGTAATTACTCAAGTCTGCATTCACCTCCTATAGATGAGGAAAATTGAGACCCAGTGAAGCTGGGAACTGCACCCATACTCACACAGTGGCAGACTGGGCATCAGACCCAAGCCTTGTGGCTTTAAAGACCATGTGAGCATCCATGAGGCTCCAGCTCCGGAGACAGCCCTGTCACTGACCATCGCTACTTGATTTCAGCCCAGCAGTGTCTCTCTGTCAAAGAGGGACATATGCATGTGGAGCTGTGGATAGAAGGGTCAGAGATACCGGATTGGAAAAAGACTGGCTTGAGCTAGATCAAGGGACAGGAGCTGGGAGTTTCATTCCAATCCAGACAAACTATGATTTATTAGGGACCCAGGTGACTTGAGACAGGAATGATCGAACGACTGATCCAATGTCACATTACTGTACTGTTCTTTTTAATGAGCAAACTCCTTAGATAATTAAACATTTTAAAAAACTGCATTACCCAGCCCAAACCAGTACTTGAAAACAAACAAAAACAGAAGCATGAGATTGAAGACGATGCAGGGGCAATCTTTGATATTAATAGATTTTCAAACTGTTGGAGCCTCAGGTATTAGATCCCATCAAACATAGAGCATTATTCAATGAAATAAAAAGGAATGTTCTCCCTAGTTTTCTTGAACTGGGAAATGGATACGAAGGCTGTAGTTTTATTCCTGTAATACTTAATAGATGTGATGTTGGGCTGCTGTATAGTTGCATACAAGACCTATTTATTCACTAAGTACTTCACTCAAAATGATAAATTTATTCAAGGCTCCTGTCCTTCCTCCAAGTCTGATTCTGAGCTGCTTGTGAAATTTGTCGACAGTTCCCTGTGCTGTGTTCAATTTGATGCACTACCCTATCAATGTGTTCATGGAGAAAAGAACTCATATTTTTCCCTTTTGTTTTTCTCCCCCTTTGGGAATGAGATACAGAAGTACTGACATGAGTACTACTGTGTCCACTAGATCAGTGAAACCCCTGTGTGCCTAGTGAGGTCAGCGGGGCTTTGTTCTCTCCCGTGTCTGTATTCCAGGATAGGATACACTGATTTTCTTACCTTTAATTTCATTGACTTTTTTAGTAGAGGATCTTTTGATCATCAAAGTGACATGTAAGTTCCTGTGGCCAGGGACATGGCTCACCCTCTCTGGGTTCTCTGCAGGGGATGGACCAAGGTTTGGTCATTCCAGAGCTCTCAGTGGTAGCACTGAGGCATGAGACACCATCAGTCTGAATAAGGGTTCATAGCTGATTTGGGAGGAAAGTCATGAGAACCAGATCAGAAAGGACCCACAAGAAAGAATCCAAGAATGAATTTGGACAAAAGGCCAAATACATTTTGAAAATTGCATTTTTGTTTTACCTGTATAGTTTGAATTCTGTTAGACCAGTGTTTTTCAAACTTGAGCATGCTTCAGAGTCACCTAGAGGGGCTGTTAAAACTCAGACTGCTGGGTTCCACCCCTGGAGTTTTTAATTCCGTAGGTGTGAGATGGGCATTAACTTTTGTAGTTCTAGCAAGTTCCCAGGTGTTTCTGATACTACTCATCCAGGGACAACACTTTGAGGACCACCTCACTGGAGCATCAACTCTTAAAGCTTATGTGGATCTTAGAATTATTATGTCTCTTTGTTTTCCAGGTAAGAAAATTACATCCAAAGTGATTATTTTGCCATTGACAAACAGATGGTCAATATCAGGTCAGAGACTAAATCCTGGTACATGCCCTTTCCAGTCTATCGCATTGCCGCACTTCCCCATCCATGCCTCCATGTCTTGTATGGTTGTTTTTTCATTGATGTGCAGGTATTTTTTACCATTTTTCAAGTTTTTATTTAAGTTCTAGTTAGTTCACATACCATGTAATATTGTTTTCAGGAGTAGAATCTAGTGATTCATCACTTACATACAACACCCAGTGCTCAATATGACAAGTCCCCTCCTTAATGCCCATCACCCATTTAGCCCATCCCCTACCCACCTCCCACCATCAACTCTCAGGTTGTTCTCTGTCATAAACAGTCCCTTGTGATTTGTTTCCCTCGGTCTTTTTTCTCCCCTTCCCATATGTTCATCTGTTTTGCTTCTCAAATTCCACATATGAGTAAAATCATATGGCATTTGTCTTTCTCTGCTTGTCTTATTTCACTGAGCATGTCTTCTGGCTCTGTCCACACCATTGCAAATGGCATGATTTCACTCCTTTTGATCGCGCTGAGTAATATTTCATTGCATATATGTATAACACATCTTCTTTATCCATTTGTCAGTTGATGAACATTTGGGCTTTTTTCATAGTTTGGCTATTGTTGATAATGTACATGTACCTTCTTTGAAAATGTATTTTTGGTATCCTTTGGGTAAATACCCAGGAGTGCAATTCCTGGATCATAACATAGTTCTATTTTTGAGGAACCTCCACACGGTTTTTCAGAGTGGCTGCACCAATTTGCATTCCTACTAAGAATGCAAAAGTGTTTCCCTTTCTCTGCATACTCACCAACATCTGTTGTTTCCAGATTGTTAATTTTAGCCATTCGGACAGATGAGAGGTGGTATCTTATTGTGGTTTTGATTTCTATTTCCCTGATGATGAGTGATGCTGAACACCTTTTCATGTGTCTGTTAGCCATCTGGATGTCTTCTTTGGAGAAATGTCTATACATATCTTCTGCCCATTTATTTCTTCCTTCTCTTCTCTTCTCTTCTCTTCTCTTCTCTTCTCTTCTCTTCTCTTCTTTCTTTTTTGAGGATGAGGGAGAGCAGAGGAAGAGAGAAGATCTTAAGCAGTTTCCTTGCCCAGTGCAGAGCCAAAACATGGGGCTTGATCTCATGAAATTGTGACCTAGGCCAACATCAAGAGTTGGACTGACTTAATTGACTTAAACCTACTGAGCCACCCAGGCACTCCCCTGCTTTCTGTCCATTTATTTACTGGATCTTTTGTGTTTTGGGTGTTGAGTTTGGTAATTTCTTTATAGATTTTGGATACTAACACTATATCATATATGTCATTTGCAAATATCTTCTCTTATTCTATATGCTGCCTTTTCGTTTTGTTGTTTGTTTCCTTCACTGTGCAGAAAGCTTTTATCTGAATGAAGCTCTAATAGTTCATTTTTGCTTCTTGCAACCTGTCTGGTAAGAAGTTGCTATAGTCGAGGTCAAAGAGGTTGTTGTCCATGTTCTCCTCTAGGTTTTGATGGTTTCTTCCTGGTCTTCCATCCTTTTATTTTATGAATGGCTTTTATTTTGAGTTTATTTTTGTATATGGTGTAAAAAAAGCAGTCCAGTTTCATTTTACTGCATCTTGCTTTTCAGTTTTCCCAGCACCATTTGTTGGAGATTGTCTTTTTTCCATTGGATATTCTTTCCTGCTTTGTCAAGGATTAGTTGACCATGTAGTGGTAGGTCAATTTCTGGATTTAAGACTTCTTAGTACATCCCCATCTTGTTCCTGACCCTAGACAAAAAAGTCTCAGTTTTTCCGCTTTGAGAATATTAGCTGTGGGTGTTTCATAGATGGCCTTTATGATGTTGAGGCATGTTCCATCTGTCCCTACTTCGTTGAAGACTTTTATCAACATGGATGTGCATATTGTTTGTGCTGACCAAGACTGTAAACTTTTCAAGAGGATATTCACTATTTTTTTAGTGTCGTCAGAGAGCTAACAGGTCTGATGGCAGAGTTGGACTGAGCAGGATGTGCATCCTGGCTCCGCCACTGTGTAGCTCGACAATGCTCAGCACATTACTCAGCTTCTCTAAACCTCTGTTTCTCATGGGAAGCTGAGAGTAACTGCAGTAGACAGAATAAAGAGCCCCAAAACATCTTCCCACTCCAATCCTGGGAACCTGTGAGTATATTCCGTACATGGCAAGGAAGAATTAAGATTGCTAACTGGCCAATGCTAAAATCAAGAGGTTACTCTGGATTATTGGGTGGAACTGATGTGATCACAAAGGTTCTTTTTATTTTTTAAAGTTTATTTTTGAGAGAGAGAGAGAGACAGAGTGAGTGGGGTTAGGGGAGCAGAGAGAGAGGGAAACACAGAATCCAAAGCATTTCGAAACACAGAATCCACAGCACAGAACCTGCTGTGGCTCAAGCCCATGAACTCCGAGATTATGACTTGTGCCAAAGTCGGATGCTTAACTGACGGAGCCACCCAGGTGCCCCTAACGTGTGTCCTTTAAATATGGAAGAAGGAGGCAGAGAAGTGGGTGTCAGGAAGCCTTCTCTTGACCTTTGCTGCCTTTGAGGTTGGAAGGGGGCCGCAAGCCAAGGAATGCAGGTGATCTCTAGAAGCTGAGAAAGGCAAGGAAAAGAGGATTCTTCCTTAGAGTCATGCAGCCATGCTGAAACACCTTGAGCATGGCGCAGTGAAAGCTTTTTGGACTCCTTACCTCCAGATGACTTAAGGTGTCTTGTGTTAAGCCCCTCAGTTTGTGGCTACCTATTCCAGATGCCACAGAAAGAGCATGCAGCCACCCTGTGCACCTACACAACTGTAGTGAGCTTACAGGAAACAAAGGGTGCAAAATATCAGCATGGTGGTCAGTGTGAGGTGAGACCCCCTCCAGCGGAGTGAAGACTGAGCCTTGCACACCTCGATCGGACCCCCAGCAAGAGACTTTCTGAGAGGCAGCTTTTCTGAATCTACCTTGGTTTCTTTAACACTCGAAGCTCATCTTTTTCCCCCCAGCCTAGCCTATGGGTCTGAGCTGACTTGTGTGTCTGACAAAGGTTTCCTCAGTTGGGCTCCTCTCTCCTGTACTCTTCCTCCCCAATCCTGACAGCTGCCACAGCTCTGCTGTCTGTGTTGCTCATTTTTCAATTCTAAGAAGCACTTTGGCACAGCCAGAAGTGGAACCCTGCCAAAACGAATCCATCAAGAAACTAAGTCTTCTACTGGTTTCACTGAGGAAGGAATAAATGGATTCTGAGCATGTATTTGCCTATGTCTGATTTGGTAACCATGTCTTATCAGTAGATGGAAGTGGAATTACAAATGGGGGTCGTGCTTCATGTGTGATGGTGATTCTCAATTTGGGGGTTCAGGTAATTTTCAGACTGTGCTGCAGTAGCCTGTTTTCTGATTTTTCTTCGCATTTTTTTAATTCTACAGCCAAAACTGCGTAGACGCGTACCCCACATTCCTTGTTGTGCTCTGGAGTGCTGGGCTACTCTGCAGCCAAGGTAAGGTAACTGGGGCTTCTCTTTGTGTGCTCTCTTTCTAAGCATGCATCTTGAGGATGTTCAAATGCAGGCTTTTTGTTGAAAAGACTTTGCTTGACCTCCAACTCCGATCCTGTGAAGCCCTGGAGAGGTGTGCACCCTCGGGAAGTCGTGTTTCAGGCATGCTCTGTGCCTGGGTGGCGCGGGTGCGATAATGCATTGTTAATGCTTGCTCCCTGGTGCCTGGTTGAGAGCTTCTGAGCTGACAAGGGTGGTTTAAGGCTAAATGTGACTCAGAATCCTTAAGCAACATTAGCTCAGATACAAGGGCATTATAAATGAGGGCGCCTGAGGGATCTATTTTGGGACTGCTGTCACTCTGCCCTTCTGCTAACAAGCTTCCAGCATGGCAAGTCCTCTGTGGGATGTGTGTCTGCAGAGCCAGGAGCCGGATTCCGGGTCTCCAGCCTTCGCCAGGGTTATCAGCCGCCCACAGTCTTGACTACAGCAAGTTGACTCCCAGGGTTTATTTAAAATGAAAAGGAAACCAGAGTCATGTTTTTTGGTCCCCTTTGGAGATTGGCACTGTGCCTGGTGGAGGCTTGGCATGACCTGGCCAGTTGCCACAGTGTGGCTCCGGCAGGGTGTGTAAGAAAAGGCCACTAGTGTCCTCTGAGGGACCATTTAATCCTTATCCTCTTTTCCCACTTTGGTAGAGGGGATATTATCTGCCTGTATTATCTTTTTAAAATTTTATTTATTTACTCTTGAGAGGGATAGAGAGAGTCGGCCGTGGGGAGAGAGAGATAGAGGGAGTGAGCTGGGGATGGGAAGAGAGAGATAGAGTGAGCTGGGGATGGGGAGAGAGGTAGAGAGTCTCAAGTAGGCTCCGCACCATTCATTGCGGGCCTTGAACACTGAACTGTAATATCATGACCTGGGCCGAAACTGAGTCAGACGCTTAACCCCCTGAGTCACCCAGGCCCCCCTCCCTCTGTTATCTTTGAGTTTAGGGAGATAAGATAACTTGTTCAGGGTTATTTAGCTGGTGAATAACTGAGCCAGAATGAGAGGCTAAATCCTGGTCTTTGGGGCTAAATCCTGGATTTTGCACCAGTACCTTTCTGCACTATTCATGTACATAATGCATAGACATTGGGCACCTGCTACATGACAAGCCCTGTACTTCGATACACAGTAATAAATAAGAGACAGTGGCAGAGCACATAGCGCTGGGTGAGATGACCTAAAGGAAACAAGTGAATGGATAAATTACTGCCGTGAGTGAGACGTGCCATGAAGGAAAAGAATCAGGTGCAGGGACAGAGAGCAGAGGTGAGGGATGGCAACAGAAACTCCTTCAGGGACACCATGTGGCCTCCTTCTGTGCTCCATAAGGCTGTCATTACTCACTATTTACTTACCACTATCTATCCTGAGTAAAATAAGAAACATGTCTGGCATAACTTGAAAAATCAAGTCAAATTATGCTTATACAAGGAGTTATGATTCTTTTTATGTCTTAGATGATACTTGATTTAGATGAATCTAGAGCTGTGTTAGCTAGATAAATACAAAGGGACTTTGAAGGTGTTTCAGAGCCTCAGAACTATGTGCCTTCTGCCAAACAAATGTTGGCATTGCTAGGGGAGAAAAGTGTCAGTAAACCTTCTTCGAGCATCGTCATTTCTTATGCTCTATAGCAAATTATTCAACTGTTTCCTCAGAAGAAACCTCGGAGATCATTTTAGCCCAGAGTATTCACTTTAGAGAAGCAGGAGCCCCAGAGGGGTGAGTGGTTTGCTCAGCCTCTAAATTTTCGAGTCCAGATTTGAACCCACTCTGCTCCTCCTGGGTCCAGGAGTTTGAGCACAGCCATTTTCCACTCCTGACTCTTGCGAGCTCATTTTCAGTGTAACTCCTGTTAAAAGAGACTGGCTGGTAAGTTAGAGCAGAGCCATCCAGATGGAACAAACCAGGAAAAACGTTACTCAGGGCAGGTTGTGAATTGTGACAGTTTTGTGACCTTCAGATAATAGCATAAACCTCATACATGGTTTATTTTGTGTTTTGGTTTTTTTATCTGTCACATAACACTAATATTTTGGGACGATCTGGGGACTAACAGACTGGAGACAGTTTTTTTTTTTGTTTGTTTTCTTTATTTTGAGAGACAGAGAGAGAGAGAGAGCACATGCATGAGCAGGGGAGAGGAAGGAGATAGAGGAAGAAAGAGGGAATCCCAAGCAGGCTCCACACAGTCAGTGCAGAGCCGGATGTGGGGTTCTAACCCATGAACTGTGAGATCATGACCTAAGCTGAAATCAAGAGTCAAATGCTTAATCAAATGAGCCACTCAGAAGCCCTGGGAGACAATGGTGAGAACATTCATTGCTGGTGTAACCCTGGGCTGCTATTCACTCATCTTTCCTAAACCTAAGTTACCCCATTTGTAAAGCAGGAATAATTCCCAGGAGGATTAAGTGAGAGAATGTGAATAAAGCTCCTGACACAATGCATCATTGATGCATGAATCATTGGATAATGATTGAAGGCAGAGGGACTCTCCTTCCCTAGAGATGTTTTCTGAATTGACAGCAATCATTCAGAAAAGATCAAGGGTTGCACTGCCTCGTGGCTGAGAAGGGAAGGGTATACTTTTAAGAGAGCCTACTTAGAGCTGGGCTTGGGGTTCAGGTATGGTTCCCCACCCTGTGCCCTGGGTCACATCGCACATGTGTGCGCACACACACACGCACCCACCCACCCACCCACACACACACACACACCACCTATTCCCACCTGACAGTCTTACATAAGCTCCTTGACCCCTGAAATGCATAAGCAAAGTGATACTAGTCATGTGCAAGGATTCAGATTAGACGATGGGCCGGAAAACACTCTGTAAACTGCACCACAATGCCCGTAGAAAGTAACATTACTATTATCAAGGTTCTAGGTTTCTACCAGCCCTGGGCCTCTGCTGAAGTTCACCTCCACCCCAGCTGCTAGTGCTTGAGGTTTTCTGCTAGATTTTGCGACCAACATAGTTGTATAATGACCGTGTTCCTATTATGCTAACTTGGCACACTCTGGTGTCTGTGAAACTCACACGGGTGTTTCTCTTTCTCCACTTAGTTCCCGCCGCCTTTGCTGGACTGATGTACCTGTTTGTGAGACAAAAGTACTTCGTCGGCTACCTAGGGGAGAGAACTCAGAGGTAGGCCCCTGGGACTGTTCAAGAACCACGGTGTGAGCCACAGTTTTTGAGCAAGAAGAGTGATTATTCATCACCATATTCTGCCCAAGATTTAAGGTTCTGGGGCGGTCACTTGGGGCTGGAGGGTGAAGGCTATTTAATATTCTTCCTCCTTTTCCCCCTGAACTTGGTGGGTTTGGTGAATATAGCTGAGGGAACTTGACTCGAGTGCCCAGTAACAAATTCCTCCACATGGCGTCAGCCCCACAAAGGATACTTTAATGGGGCACACTGCAAATTCTTACCACCCCACCCCCTCTACTCCCACCCTTCAGAGTCTGGGCCTTGAAAGACTTTCTGTGTCTGGCTTCCCAAGACTTCCGGTGAATGAAGCGTTTCATTGTTTGCCTAGAGAAATGAGAACTAAAGCTTGCACCTTGCAATCTGTTCTCTTGAGTAACAGATCTTCCAGGGAACAGCAGGAAGAACGTTGCAAAAATAAGATGCAAGAACACTCAGAGGATGGAGTCCTTGAATAGAGTCCCCATTGCATTGCTTATAGATGCTGCCAGAAGGAAATCCCCAGACGGAAAGCCCCAGCTATAACTGTGGCTACACCCGGATTGGGAAATCTGGATTTCCATAAAATAAATGAGGATACTTACAGAAGACATGTTTGAGTTATAGTCTGCCACCTGTTCCTTAGAATTCTTTTTTAGAAATTTTTTAGTTTATTTTTTTAGTTTTTGAGAGAAAGCAAGCAGTGGAGGGGCAGAGAGAGAGGGAGAGAGAGAGAATCTGAAGCAGGCTCTGCATAGTCAGCACAGAGCCTGATGGGGGGCTTTAACTCATGAAGCACTGATATCATGACCTGAGCCACAATCAAGAGCTGGACAGTTAACCGACTGAGCCACAAAGGCAACCCAGTTCCTTAGAATTCTTTATGTGCCAGGAGGGCTCCAGGAGCCAGGCATGTGTTCTGGAAGGCTGCTGCCTGAGTGCTGACCCCAGCCTTCCGTTCCATTTTTCTCCCTTGTCGGTTTCACGCCCCTCCCTGTCTCTTACAATAGCACCCTCCTCTTGTGGTTAATGAGTTCTCCGTTTGGATAACAACCTGCAGGGTTGACAAAGGCATTGACATCCTCGAAGGTCGGCAGGTGACAGCATTATGTTTGGGGATCATGGAAGTCTGTGGAACTAAATGGCTCAGGGCTGGGGGTTGATGGCAAGCTGCAGCCGGGAAAAGAATGACTCTTCTTTCAGTGATTCTTTCCTGAGCTGGTCTGCTGTTCATTCCTCTCTAGTGGGGTTCTTATTTACCCTTGAAAACCACAAATCCATTATCTCTCTTACCCTTAGCAACATTGTCATAAATGATATTCTTTATTCTCTTCCACCGTGGAGAACCTCTATTCTGCCTTTCCCCAGAAAATCACCTGTTGTCAAGAGGTGAGGAATGGTGGCATGTCTATCAGTGAAATAAGGGGTTTCTGATCTCTTGGGTGCCTCCTGCATCCCTGTCTTCCTCCGCAGAGTCTCAGGGGTCTGGCCCAGTCATTGTTCTCATCTGTCACCACTCATGTGAGATCTTACAGTTGCTTTGATTCCAAGACAGTCTGTGGAGAATGACAAAATTTGTTGATCTGCCCACAGGATCTTTTCATTGTAAAGGTCACTGTTAGGGAATGAGCTGAGGTGACTAAAACTAATAAGATAAAGACTTAAAATCTTAAAAATACTGGATAGACTTCCCTGGACCTCATTGAAATGCAGTTTGCCTAACCTCTTAAATCCTGATCTGGTCTCCCTGTGAGACCCCAGCAGCCCCTTTACCACTGTCCATGGTGCTTTTAGAGCCTTCTCACCTCTCCTGCACCACAGCTTTCATTAGTAATTCATCATGGCACTCCTTCCTGCTGAGACCAAACGTGGCCTCACAATGCTTCTGAATACAGAGTTCAGAGTTACTGTCATCAGGAGAAATGATATATACAGAATGAAATGTCCAATCCTAATTTAGACCAACATACATTTTGCGGTAGATGCAAGTCTGAGAGCCTCTATGGCTAGGTCCAAGAGGATTTTCAATTCTGCCTTCTAGAAACTATGTGCTAACACCATCCTCCACTGTGGATCCCCTCTTTCGGGCACCCACTTCCATCCCTGGCCTGTGTCACACTCGGACTCTGCAGATGCTCTAATGTCTTCAGGATCTGCTTTAGTTATTGGGCTCACCAATTGAGGAAGATTCTGCTCAGGGAGACCCTTCCAGGAATTTCTCCCTTGAGCTGTCAATCATCTTTGCTCCCTACTCCCCCAGAAGTTACTTTGGCCCTATCCACTTCAGAAGTTCTCATGTCATTTGGGTGCAGTGGGTAGGCATGACATTCCCCCCCACCCAAAGCTTCTTCCTTCTGGGATTTTGGAGACCCCACCTTTGTCCCTCCTAGAAACTCATTAGTCTTATTCTCAGCCCTACATCCTAGTCCCTGACCCTTTTCTCCCTGTTTAATTAGGTAGTTTGTAGCATCTCAAACCACATGCAGGTAAGAATAAATTTTAGGGGCACGTGGGTAGCTCAGTAGGGTAAGCATCTGACTCTTGATTTCAGCTCAAGTCTCAGATCTCAGATCTCAGGGCGGTGAGATCAAGCTTTGTGTCAGGTTCTTTCTTGACAGCACGGGGCCTGCTCTCTCTCTCTCTCTCTCTGCCCCTCCCTGCTCACTCTTTCACTCTAAAAAAAATGAATTTTAGTTTCTTCCCCTCTCATTCTAAGCCACTATCAGGGCCCAAACTCAGTGGCAATTGGCATTATATTACAAGATTACTTGCCTTTTATCATCTACCTTTACTTTTTTAAAATGTTTATTTATTTATTTATTTTTTAATGTTTTATTTATTTCTAGGAGAGAGAGAGAGAGACAGCGTGAGCAGGGGAGGGTCAGAGAGAGAGGGAGTCACAGACTGAAACAGGCTCCAGGCTCTGAGCTGGCAGTCAGCACAGAGCCCGACGCGGGGCTCGAACCCACGAACCGCGAGATCATGACCCGAGCGAAAGTCGGACGCTTAACCAACTACGCCACCCGGGCGCTCCAAAATGTTTATTTATTTTTGAAAGACAGAGAGAGAGAGAGCCTGAGCAAGGGAAGGGCGGAGAGACATAGAATCTGAAGCAGGTCCCAGGCTCTGAGCTGTCAGCACAGAGCCCAACATGGGGCTCAAAGCCACAAACTACAAGATCATGACCTAAGCCAAAACCAAGGGACAGAGGCTTAACAGACTGAGCCACCCAGGTGCTCCCCTACCTTTACTTGACTTTTATCATCTACCTTTCCTAGCTGGTACCAAACTTCTCTCTCTTCCCATTCCTCAGAGCCCTGTTTCTTGTTGGGGATCCCACTAAATTCCTCTGTGTGATTTGAAGTTCTTAACCCAGTGGTGAACAGACAAAGATAACCTTTACTGATTGCTCATTCACTCCCCATTCACTCAGCATCCACTTCGAAAATATTTCCTGACCTTCTGTCTCCAGTGAGGTAAGAGCCAGTTTGCTGAGATGATAATAAATATGACAGAACTCTTGTCCTCAAAAAGACCCGGGTCTGCTAGAGTCAGGAGCAGGACCAAAAATACTAAACTCGTAGACACAATTATGGGCACAATTTGCAAAAGTGCTGATCCCTCACAATCACTTTCCCCTTTTAGTGTCAATATTTTAGAATCACTTCCTCCCCAACCCCAATCCAAATGTGGACAATGGGGTTACTTCACCAGAGTTAGAGAATGAATGTGTTTTCTGGGAACCCCCCGGTGAGTATATGGGTGTCAAGGCTGGTATTCTAAAGTGAAACCCACCAACCACCAACCAACTGCACCAGAATTGTCTGGGGGTGCTTGTTAAAAATATAGATTCCTGGTCCCACCCTGAATTATGGAATCAGAATCTCTAAGGTAGTCTGGGAATATACATTTTAACAACTTCTACACACAATGTGGGAATAACTGAAGGTGATTTGTGCCTCTTTTCTTTTCTTTTTTTTTTAGTTTTATTTTTTGTTTAATATTTATTTTTGAGACAGAGCCAGAGCACGAGCTGGGGAGGGACAGACAGA
The DNA here is from genome assembly GCA_017311185.1 of Proteles cristata cristata. NCBI lineage: Eukaryota > Metazoa > Chordata > Mammalia > Carnivora > Hyaenidae > Proteles > Proteles cristata. The sequence continues at coordinate 933,106 of JAESUZ010004127.1, read as the reverse complement.
GAGGGAGACACAGAATCTGAAACAGGCTCCAGGACAACGAGATCATGACCTGAGCCGAAGTCGGACACTCGACTGACGGAGCCACCCACGCGCCTCATGTGCCTCTTTTAAAAGAATGATTCATTTGACAAAACTTTCTAGAGGGCCTGATTTATGGAGATATGTGGGTGAATGAAGAAACAATATCTGGTTCTCATGGGCCTTACAATTTTTATTCCCTTTAGAAGTTACTGGGTTTAAAGTGACATTTCCTTACTGAAAAGAACAGAATTTGAACGCCAGATGGGATCATAAAGTTTTCTTTTTTCCACCCACATTTTGATTATATTTTTGTGTGAGGCAGCAGAGGGTCAGCGACTTGCCCAAGGTCACACAGCCCTGAGCTGGGGTTGGAGCTCAGGCCTCAGCTGTCTCACACCACACCTCCCCTTCCTTGAAGTGTTAGGCACATTCGAGATGGGAATTGTCTGTCATAATGCGTCTTGTATATTTTCACATAGGTTTTATGCTGTGTGTGTAAGATAGGGGGATACATTTCTTCCAAAACTAACAATACAATCCTAGTCTCCAAAACCCAAAGGACCCTTCAGTAAGGTAGAAGAGCAGGACTCTGGCCTCCCACGGACAGGTTTGAATTCCCACTCTGCCTCTTCCTGGCTGTGTGACTTCAGGCACATCATTCCACCTGTCTCTTCTCAGTTTCCCCACCTGGAAAACAGGTTATCAATACCTCACATCTGAGGATTAAATGAAGTCATAGATATAATATGCCTGGTCTCTCTGATGCTTCCTTTAATTCTGACCTTCCCCACCCCATGTAGAGAGAACTCTGTATTAACTTTCAGAGACAATAATGGAGATGCCTTGAGTCTCAAAGTCTAATTACACAGTGTGTGCCCCATGGGACTCCTGTCCCTTCCTCCTACACTCTTCGTGGTGCTTCCTGAGCCTGCGCACAGCGCTCCCACCACATGCCACACCATGCCCACCACCAGGCTTGACACATTTCAAAATAAGGCTAAGGAAGTGCCCGAGGTGCAGACCCCCATTCACACTTAGTCCTGCAGGTGGTGGGCATGTGCTGAACTCCTGCCTTCCACACCCTTTGCGTGGTAGGGAAAGAGTTAAGGCACCACACAGCCATCTCCCTGGGGGCAGTATGCCTTGAGACCTTTGAAAAATGCTGCCCAAAGTCAAGAACACCACGATTTCACCAGTAGGCACTGCCATTTCATCCTTCACCACAGATTTATCTCAGGCACGTTCTGAAACAGCTTTGAAAATCACTTTTTCTTGTTTCTGTAATGAGCATATGGTGGCCTCATTCGTGTGATAAATCTGAGGCACCACAATGTTTGACTTTTCACAATTTAATTTCTCTGAACCCTCTATTCTCTGACTAAAAAATAGCCCTCACTTAGATTCTGTTACTTCCTTATCAGCATTAGCAGGTAACTGTCTGTATTTGTCTATCAGAGACACTATAGTCAAGTACTGCAGACAATGTGACTCACATAACAGAGATTGATGGTCTCACAGCTCGGGAGCTTAAGAATCTGAGATGAAGGTTTTGGTTGCCTGTGTTATTCTGAGGCCTCCCTCCTTGGTTCATAGGTGACCATCTTTTCCCTGTGTCTTCCTTCTGCCTGTGTCCATGTCCAAATCTTCTCTTCTTAAAAGGACACCAGTCCCATTGAGTCAGTATCCACCCTGCTGATTATGTTTACTTTAATTACCTCTATAAAGATTTTGTCTCTAAAGACAGCCATGTCCTGAGGAATTGGGCTAGGACTTCGACATATGAATTTGGGGGACACAATTCAGCCTATAATGCTCTCTTTAGAGAGCATATTTTTTTCCCCAATAAAGAGATAGGATGTCTCACTTCATGAGCAAGACTGTGAACAGAGAACCGAGGAGAGAAGAGTGCAGCTGGTCAAGGAGCAGGGGCTGTGTCAGCTGGTCATGTTTCTCAAATGTTAATGGCTTGTGACTCACGGAGGGACTTGCCGAAATGCAGATCCTGATCCAGTAAATCCGGGGAGGGACTTGTAATTCTGCATTTCTTAACAAGCCCCTCGTGGATGCTGCTGCTGCTAGTCCATGGCCCACACTTTGAGTAGCAAGGAAATAGTTTAATTGCGGGACGTTTTTCTTGATACAGGAAAGCTAGGAGTTACATGAGGAACCTTTGGGATCCATTTCAAAAAGATATAATAGCTAATGTTGAACCTGGGGATGCCAAATTCTGCCCTTTCTTGATTATGTCAAAAAACATGACTCTCAGCAGCACTCTTCAGCTGATTGGCTGTTCTCATTGAGCAGTCGTGATTGCCAAAGGGTCCCCTCATTGGGGTCATTACTTACAGCCTTAACGAGCCATTTGGCTGGACTTTCCAAATGCACTAGTGCTACCCAGGTGGACCTAGACACGGTGGTCACAGAAAGATCGTGCAGAGGGAAGGAAGGGCAGCCGCTGTGTATAGTTAAGCAGTCACATATCCCTGGGGAGGTGCTTCCTGATCCCCAGCTGATGATTTGCCTAAGCAGCATAGGATTTAGAGCCTTTGAGAGAAGAATATGAATGCACTAAAACATCTCTCCCCTTCCTCCATTCACTTAAAATGTAAGAACCTGTCTTCCACTGCTACAGGTGCAAACTTTCATTAGTGTGAACCAAACTTATTCCCAACAGCCTCAGGAGAAGACACGGAACCCTTGGATCATGAAGCACCTTTTAGACTCCAGTAGCTTTATTGGTTCATGAATGGCCCTCTCTCAGAGAGGTACTTCAGTCCTGTGTTAGATGTAGCTGCCAGCATAGCTTCACAGGCACTCCTGGAGCAGAGTGGCTGCAGAAAGTGTCTGGAAAAGTCACTGGGGTTCCTAACCCTGGGTCAGAATGCCTGATGACACACGAAACCCACCACCTTCATACCGTCAGGGAACTGGAGTTCAGAAAGAAACCGGGAGAATTCAGAGAAGCTGTATAGCTGAGCCCTACGATGATGGGGTTTGGGGTCTATGCTCTCATAGCTTGGTTTTGAAATATATTCAGTGACTAATAACAGCAGAGACCCTTCCATTCTTCATATGAAGTAAATGGAGCATTCCTGAGTAAAAGGAACTATGACTGAAAGCCCTTGTATCTCAAAGTGATGACATTCTTTGCTAAATCGACCTCATTTGCCACTTCTACTTTTTTCTGTCTTATCCAGCACACCAGGCTACATATTTGGGAAGCGAATCATACTGTTCCTGTTCCTCATGTCCCTTGCTGGCATCTTCAACTATTACCTCATCCTCTTTTTCGGAAGTGACTTCGAAAACTACATAAAGACCATAACCACCACCATCTCCCCTCTACTCCTCATCCCCTGACTCTCTGCTGAGTACAGGGTCAGCGATCTCATCTGATCAATACCTAAAGTCATCAATACTCAGCCCTTGAAAAGATACAGCTCCTCTTCAGTCCGCTGTAAATCTAATGACCTTCTGGGCTCCATAGCTTAAGTTAACCTTGATTTCCCTGGAAGAAAATAACTTTGTGTCTGCTCCCTGCCTTGAGAATGGCAGTGGCCCCGTATCTCTTATTCAGACCCGTTCTGTATGTTTCTTGAGTTATCCCACTTTCTGAAGATGTTTTGTGACCGTTTATGAAGATGTTTTGTGACCGTTTATGCTTTCCTAAAATAAAACACCGAGACAGGTTTCAGGCTGGTGGTTGAGTTTTTTGTGGGGTTATTGCTACATTTGAACAACTCATTTCTTCAACCTCGAAGATGATAATAGAAAATATACTATCCTTACACACATGTGCCTGGAAGGGCATTCACTAAAATGTCAAGTAGGATTATCTTGGGCTAAAGAGATTTGGGGGTAAGTTTTACTCTGTATTTCTATTTTCATGAATAGTTGAAGTTTCTTGATGGCCAAATAAATATCACTCAACAAAGAACCAGAAGAGACACAGCAGAAACATGGCCCTTTCTGGGAAGCGTTTTCTAACTCTAGGTCTGTCTGGTGTTGCCTTCTGACCTCCCACAGTACCCTCTGAACATCTTAACCACAGCAAATCCATATTACAATGGAAAGATGTTTATGAGCATGTGTTGCCTTTCCCCACTAAATCATTAGCTCTTGAATATCCCTGATGTCCCATTTATTTTGTTTTTCCTGTGCCAAGCTTGGAGACTGTCACATCGCAGGCATCCTGCCTCAAGCTATTTTGGAACTCAGACAGATGTCCTGTAAAGTGATATATTGTAGGGGACAGGTGGGGTGAGTTTTATGAGATTAAGACATGTTTACTTTCAGTGTTTTAATGGGGTTAATTGTGGAGACATGTCAAAACAAAAACAAAGCTAAAAAACTCCCACACTGTCCTTCCTATTGACAGACAGACTTCCTTAAGGATCTTTTGTGGACTTCCTTAAGAATCCTCCACACATCTCATGAGGATTAGGTTGGTATCTTTATGCGCTAGCATCATGCCCAGCACCTATCATATCATTTCTGCTTAAAATGTGCTGTTGGGCTCCTGGGTGGCTCAATCAATTGAGCGTTAGGTCATGATCTTGTGGTTCGTGAATTTGAGCCCCATATTGGGCTCGTTGCTGTCAGCACAGGGGCCTGCTTCAGATCCTCTGTACTTTCTCTCTCTCTGCCCCTCCGTTGCTTGCATGCTCTGTCAGAAATAAATGAATAAAATAAAATAAAATAAAATAAAATAAAATAAAATAAAATGGGCTGTATCTCAGTGTCAGAGCCTAGGTTAATGTCAGGGCCATTGTGGGGGCCCCCAATTATCGGTTGAACAAATCAATAAATGCATGGGTGAGTTTATAAATCACTGGCTGGCAATAGTTAATAAAATATATCTGTAGAGCCATTTCCCATATTGAGGATGGATGCATGGTGGTCCAACCATCACACACATGGTGTCCTTTGTCACACTTGAGAAGATAGCTGGGTGTGGTCAAGAGTTCGGGACCCCCGACAGAGAGAAGCCAGTTCCCACAGGAGAGGCAACCCATGAGGATTGAACTCCCAGTTGAGGTGAGCAGCAATTGATGAGTCCTTGTCACCCCCAGCTGAGTCTCATTATGGTCACAATCTTAGGAAGAATGAGACAAATCCAGGGGCCAACCTCTCCCGCGTTTCCTCAAAGTTGCCTGCTTGGGGAGTGGAGTGAATGGAAAATGGACTCTGGCCTGTGTGATGTTTGGATCGATGTGCTTCATGTGTGATGCTCAAGGTAAGCAGATTTCTCAGTTCACAGGAAAACCCCCATGTGGACATGATTTCCTGGGCCTTCTGATGGTCCTCCCATGTGGATATGATTTCCTGGGCCTTCTGATAGTCAGACTAACACCCCACTTGGGGTTTCTTGCCAGACACCAATGAGCAGAAGCTTCTTGGTTCCAATCACTTAAGTAGGGTTGCTTCTGCTCTTAGCTCTCTGGAGAGAGCAGGACTCAAACGTCCTTGTGGGCATCAGAAAGGAAAGGGCTTTGCAAACTGTGAGGTGGAAGTGGCTTCAAAGACTACCTCAGCCTGGGCTTGGGACAGAGGGCAGTCATCATAGTTTGCCTGGGACTAAGAGATTTCATGGGAGGAGAGGCTTTCAGTTGGAAGACTGGGACAGTCCTGGGAAAACCAAGATGAGTTGGTGGCTCTAAAGGTGAGCTAGGCCAGAATATGCTTGTGGGCATCTGATCTCCCAGAGGCCATACTGTCCCAACTGACTGTGAGACCCCCGGAGTGCAAAGACAGGAAATGATGTAATGACCCATTTGAGACTCTGCTGACTCTGGCCTTGGTGGAGAGTCCACGACTGAGGGCACTAAGGGTTGAGGTAGAGGTAGAGCAGGTCTCACTGCCCAGTGGTCAGACTCTGTCTTCAAAGTCCTAGACCTGGGCTCAATCCTTTCCCTGTCACCCCCTCCATTCTGTGACTTTTCCCTAAGCCTCAAGTTTTGCATTAATTAAACTGGGATAATGATAGAGTCAAATTTATGGGGTTGCTATAAAGAATAATAAGATAAAGCAATTGAAAATTTTTAGCATATACTAAGTGCTGAATATTATTATCTAGTGTTGCTATATTTATTATATTTATTATCATTACCTATTGTATTAATTTTCTACTGCTGCATAAGAAGCTCCCACAAAGTTAGTTGATTATAACTCCATACATTGCCACCTCACAGTTTTCTTGGGTCAGATGTCATTGTGCTTGAGCTGGGTCCTCTGTTCAGGGTCTCAGCAGGCCATAATCAACATGTCGGCCTAGATGCAATGTCTGCTGAGGCTCAGCGTTCTCTTCCAGGCTCACTGGTTGTAGGCAGAACTCCGTTCTTTGCAATTCCAGGAGAAAGGCCCTCAGCTCCTGGTAGCCTCTTCCCTGACACATGGGCTTCTCCACAACATGGCATTTTATCTTTTTAATAAGGTTAACAGGAGAGCCACATTGGTGCCTTTTTCCTTTCTGACCTGTAGACCCACTTTTATAGTGTTCTCCTGATTAGGCCAGGCCCACCCAGGTCAAGCTCTTAACTTGACTTAATTTAAAAATCAAGCTCTTAACTTGATTAACTTAAAATCAACTGGTTTACCACCATAATGACATTGCAAAATCCCTTCACTTTCCCCTTATAATGTAACTTAGTGAAATTACAATCCAGGCTCTGCTCACACTCAAGGCAAGGGGCAGATTATACAGAATTGTGGGTCTTTTTAGGATTCTGACTACCCACCTTATCTTTCAGTCTCAGAGGAGCCAAAGGGAGCTGGATGGATGGTGAGATTGTGAGTCTTCTGTGCAGAAGCAGGGTGAAGTGTGTGTGTGTGCATGCACGTGTGAACACATGAGAATTCTATTAGAGAGTCTGGGGTCCCTACCAACTCCTTGGGAGCTGGGAAGCTTCATTCATTACCTTTCATCCTCTGTGGGAAATAGTACAGTGATAGAACAGATGAAGCTGAGGCAAACAGTAAGTGAACTCCACCCTCCCCTTCCATTTAGACTAAAATACCCTATTTTCATGATAAGAATGTCCCTGCTGTGCAACTGGACTTTTATATTCCCCCTCCACCTATGCCTTATCCTTGTCAGTCAATGTCCCACTCATCACTCAGTTGTTCAGGCCCTAAAGGAAGACACTGTCCCTCAGTCCTTCCCTGTATTCCTTCCCCACTATCGATCCCTTACCAAATTCTACCAGCTCTATGCAAAACACATCCCCCTGGCTGTCCTTGTTGTCTGAGCTGATGTTATATCTCTCCTGAATCATTTCCACAGCCACATCCATTGGGTATTACGTCACATGCCCTTGCTAAACCTGCCAGGGGATTTTCATTGCTCTTAGGACAAATCCCAAGTGCCTTGATGTGCCCTTGCAGAGACTGTGTGGTTGGTGGCTGTGTTCCTCTTTGAGCTGCCCCCCTTGGCTCCCTCAGCATCAGCCCCACTGGCCCTCCTGCCACTGGCTCTAATGCAGGGTCCTCCCCCAGGTGCTCTGAGGCTTCCTCCCTCCTTGTAGAGTCTTCCAGTGGTCACCTCCTCACAGACCCCTCCAAGACCAGTGCACCGAGTCTACATAGCACAATCCTTCCTCTGCCCTGCTCCCGCAACCGTTTCCTATCCTTCCCTTACTTCTTCTTTTCTGTCACCTGAAATTAGATCACTTATTTAGTCCTCTACTTACTCATTGTCTGTCTCCTGCAGCAGGATATAAGGTTCCAAAGGGCAGGGATTTGGCTGTATTGCTCATGCCTCTGTCTCCATGGCCTAGAACAGTGTGAGACAGATAATCAGTGTTCCAGACATACTGAATGAGTCGCTTGAAGAATAGACTGGATTGTATGATTGTGTCTAGTGGCTTATGTGACTGTGAGGTAGGTTGTAGTGGTGACGGCTAAAGGGCTGTGAGCAAATTCGGGACAGAGAGCCTCGCAGATGGTCTTAAATTTGAGTAAGCAAAACTCCAGCTATGAAACCCATTAGAAAATAGAGACCCCTAAATGCCACCCCCAGAGATATGATCTGATACGTTAGGGATTGGGCTCAGGTATTCACATTCTTTATAAGATTCTCTGGATTTTCCTGATGTAGCTATTTGAAGACCACTCTTCCAGAAGCTTTTTGCTCTATAGCTGTACCACCCAATATGGTGGCTACTAGCCCTTAAAATATGTCTCCTCTAAACTGAGATATACTGTAAATGTAAGGTGCATATCAGATTTCAAAGATTTAATGTTAAAAACGTAGAATATCTCATTCATAATGTTTTTATATGGATTACAAGTTGCAACGATACTCTTGTGGATATAGGTGTTAAATAAAATGTATTATTAGAAATAATTTCACCTGTTTCTTTGTACTTTTCTTAATCTGACTACTAGAAATTTTAAATTACACATTCAGCTCGCATTATATTTCTATTGATCTAGAAAGTCTATGGGAGCCAGCAAGCCTCACAGCTGAAATAAGTGGGATGTCACCCTGAGCACTTACTTATCTTCAGGTATGATTTCTTGCAGACAATACTGAAAAATGTGCCGATGAGAGTTACCATAGGAAGCAAACTGGTCCTATCTAAATCTGGAAACAGTTCTTTGAAGCTTGTTACCATATGATCATGAGAGTGTTTCATTAAGTATTTCTGATCACAGATGTGGCACATTATTAAAATATCATTTTTACAGTCACCCTAGAGGCGAGGGTTATCTGAATATGGAGAGAGAAACAGCTTGTGGAGCTGTTGCATAAATGAAATTACTAGAAAGCAGTGCACTCGATTGCATATTGGCTTGGGGGCTTATTCGTATTAAACTGTTTAGATAGCAGTTTCTGTTCATTTTCTGCAGAATTGCTCTCCAAATTAAAAATTTGGCCTGGCACACCAATAGACCAGAGTCCCAGGAGAAGTTTATAGTTTATCCTCCTTTTCTTCTTGTTATCCTTGCCTAAGCACTTAGATACTGTGCTGATAGGGAGTACAGAATGTCTGTATGGAGCATATGCACTTGAATTTCCTGCGGCCCTGCAAATGGGTGCACTCATACTTGCCTAAAAGAGGTCAGCACAGGCTTCAAGAATATCAGAAGGTCTATCTATAGGGAAGCAAGCACTGTGTCTCTCTTCCGATAATTTTTAGAAACAATTTTTAACGGAAATTGGCCTTCATAGTGAAGAGTGTTGCAAAAGTGAACTTGCTATTAATAGCCTAGAAGCCACTGCTTAAACAAAATGAACTATAAGCCTTCTCAGAATTCAAACTAAAAAATGACTACTCAGCCAATGAACAAGACAATAAAAGTTGGAACATTTGGTGCAGGATGACTTCCTTTCCTACCTATACGTTTGCATCCTCGACGTCAATACTATGGCAACTAGAACATGGTCACAGCAACTGTCTGGAAATGTCTATTCTCACCTGGAGCCAAAGAGCCACGCCCACTGGGCACACAACCTTGCTCCGTCACCTCAATTATATTTAAACTTACCAGTGCATCAGCTGGTATGAAAAGAGTGCTAGCTGATGTGATTGATCATGATGTAGGATGATTCTTGTAACTTCTGTCAGCAAAAGGCCTTACTGGGGTGGGGTGGGGGAGCTGGGGAAAGTGTGTGTGTGTATGCATGTGTGTGTGTGTGTGTGTGTGTGTGTGTGTTCATGCCTACCAAGAGGACAAAACCCACAAGAGCATTTTGTGATTCAGCTGACACATCCTTTCTCTCTCTTTTAATCACCTAGGTTATTGAGGACCACAGAAAACAGCTAATGCCTGAAACTCCTCTCATCATAACCCTTTCTTTCAAACCCCTTCCTCTCCTGAGTTTGCTACCTTCATTCTTCCCTATGCTGAGGCTGTTATTGAGGAATTAAGTGAGGGAGGCCAGGCAGAGAAAGGGTGTGGATCACCAGAAAGTCAAGAGTTGCATGGATACTCTTCTAGAATGTTCCACATTACTTTAGGGAGGGATTCTTAACTAGTCTGTTACTATGAAACAAGTCAAATAAATCTCTGACCTTGATAAAATGCTAAAAAATTAGTTTAAAAGGAAGCCATTACTTACTACTTTTATTACTTTTTTTTAAGTTTACTTATTTATTTTAAGAGAGAAAGCAAGCACAAACTGTGGAGGGGAAGAGAGGGAGAAGTAGAGAATCCCAGACTGACTCTGCACTGTCAGCTCAGAGACCGACTCAGAACTCAAACTCACAAGCTGAGGGATCATGACCTGAGCTGAAATCAAGAGTCCAATGCTTAACCTACTGAGCCACCCACGTGCCCCTCTGTTGCATGTTAAAGCATTTTAAAGCATCACAACAGAAAAGCTCCTACCACTGAGAGATATATGCAAAATGGATATGGCTTTTCATATAAAACACAAGCCTTGAAAGTAATATCTCCCACTATGTACTTGAATCAACCTTCCCTGTAACTTGGAGAGACTGGTGAGAAGATATGAAAGATGCTGGACTGTGAGCAGCAGGATCAATAGGAGATAATGAGTAAACCATTTTGATTGGAGTGCAAGATTGCCTAAAAGGAATGTCCATGGGTTAGGTGGTGGACTCTTCAGTTTCTATGGGATTAGGATGCTCTCAGTAGAGGGTTGTTGAAAGTGGTTTTTGTTTTGTTTTTAGGAGAATGATGACTTGTGCAAAGCATGATTTTAATAGAATAATCTGGCAGTTTTACTGAAGATAATTGAGGAATGGAAATAGCTAGATGGGGGAGGAGGAACAAGCTGGAGATGATTGGAAGATAAAAATTTCAATGGTTTAAATGCAAGATGGTGCCTGGACTAAGATGGTGGCAGGGCATATGGAGAAGAGAGTGGAAGATAGAACATTATGAATAAATAATCAAGAGGGAGCATGGTTGGTTCCCAGGAAACAAGGAAAGAAGGAAAGTAAAAGAGAATCCTGGGTGTTGAGCCTGGGTGAGAAGAGAATCAGTAGGCAATTAAATTCCTAGAGTGCCCCTACCATATCCCAGGCCTAGGGTTCAGTGCTGGGCATTGGCAGTGACGAAGAGAGACAAGATTGCCCTTGAGGAACGTTTATTCTAATGGGACAGTAAGCAGTCAGAGAGGTACAAGAATCACTAGAGCAACAGAGGTTATAAATGCATAAGAGTGGGCAGTTTCAACTTACAGTTCTGTGTAAATCACCCAGAAAAATGAGATTCAAAGGACACTGAAAAGCCACTTATAATTAGGAGAAATAAGAGTCACTATGGGGCTCCTGGGTAGCTCAGTCGGTTAAGCGTCTGACTTCAGCTCAGGTCATGATCTCACGGTTTGTGAGTTCGAGCTCCACGTTGAGCTCTGTGCTGACAGCTCAGAGCCTGAAGCCTGTTTCAGATTCTGTGTCTCCCTCTCTCTCTGCCCCTCCCCCGCTCATACTATGTGTCTCTCTGTCTCAAAAATAAAAATAAACTATAAAAAAAAATTTTTTTAAAAAGAATCACTAAACACTTAATAATAGCCATGGCAGGGGGCGCCTGGGTGGCTTAGTCGGTTAAGCGTCCGACTTTCGCTTAGGTCATGATCTCGCGGTTCGTGGGTTCGAGCCCCGTGTCGGGCTCCGTGCTGACTGCCAGCTCGGAGCCTGGAGCCTGTTTCAATCTGTGACTCCCTCTCTCTCTGACCCTCCCTTGCTCACCCTGTCTCTCTCTCTCTGTCCTAGAAATTAAAAAAAAAAATAATAGCCATGGCAGTGCTTTTATTACTTTCTCATTGTGTGTCAGGTACTGTACTATGTGCTCTGTAGGCCTTTTCTTATTCAATCCTTTAATAACCCATAGGTGAGGACCTTTGCCCAAGGTCAAAGAGCTGACAGGAAGCATATCCCGAATTCAAATTCAAATCTATCTTTTATTTATTTATTTATTTATTTATTTATTTATTTATTTATTTATATTTGAGAGAGAGAGAGAGAATCTTCAGTAGGTTCCTTATTCAACACAGAGCCTAACGTGGGTCTCAATCCCACTACCCTGGGATCGTGAGTCTGGTACTCAACTGACAGCTATCCAGGTGCTCCAAGTCTATCTCTTTTTAAAGTTATTGTGAACTTACCTTATCCAAAAGGTCCAACCACAACTTGTGGTTAATTTGAGGGCACGTAATGGGACTGGGACATTTAAGTAGGGTAAGAGTTAGCTCTGTCCTAACCTTGTGTCTTGTTATTAAGAAAGCAATTCTCAGACCAAATTTGGTCACAAAGATAGATGTTTTATTAAACAAACATTCCTTTAGAAAGCAGGCCCAGGACTATATAACTGTGAGCTTAGGGATTCTGGCCTAAAAGCTTCCCTTGAGTCAAACGCAACAACATTCAGTGTCATCCCTTAGGGACATGGCCTCAGGCCTCATTGGGTTTCTACAGCCCATTCACACAATGTGCTGGGGAGCACCTGCCCAATATTGACCCAGTCCTCAAAATTTGACTATGTTTAATTTTAACATTGAGAACCTATTTCTGACATTCATCACCTAGACCAGCAAGCCTCTCGTTTCACCAGTAGAAGCTTACTTCTGATAGGGGTGCCTGGGCAGCTCAGTTGGGCATCTAGTTTTGACTTAGATCATGATCTCATGGTTCATGACTTTGAGCCCCACATTGGGCTCTCTGCTCTCATCACAGAGCCCTCTTTGTGTCCTCTTTGCTCCTCTCTCTCTTGCGCTCTCTCTCAAAAATAAGGATTTAAAGAAACTCACTTCTGATACTCACTATCCTAATTTTTAAAGCCTCAGGTGGTGACTGAGATCAGAAGAACTGATATCTTTTTGATGTAATACTAGCTGACCACCCTTGGAGGCTGAATTTCTCTCTTGCCCCTGAATTTCCAAGGGCTACTAAATGCCCGTAGAGTTGAGGCATCCAGTAATACAAACTCATGTTCTCATGCTCAATGTCCAACTATTTTAAAGTAAATTATGAACATTTTAAAGTAAACAAATACTTTTTACTGTTATTCCATAATATCTGTGATACGAATTTTTAAAAAATGTTATCAATAAACTATAAAGTACCTATATTGTTCTTTTTGACCAGGAAATCTTAACCTCATGGCCCAGGCATGAAAATAACCAGTTTTCATGATGGGCAAGGCACTGTGCCAAGGGCTTCAGATATATCTAATTATTTAACATTCAGAACAAACCAGTGAGGTAGGTGTCATTATTCCACACCCATTTAACAAAGGGGGAAAGTGAAAGTGAACTTTAAAGAGAACAGGTCATTTGATGCAGATCAGACAGCTTGAAGCTAATGGATATGGGATTCAGGTCTGGACCTTGGACGTGGGGAAGCTCAAAAACCCTGAAATTATCATCAGGATTGTGCATGTGTGAGCGTCCATATCATTCATGATGTTTCTGGGGATGCAGGGTGGGAAGAGCTGTGGTAAGTTTCTATGAGTTTCATTGGATTCTTGAAGACTTTCAGCACCATGATCTGAACCAGCACCATCAGAATCCAGATGCTTTGCCTGACAACTGCCTGTTGTAAGTTATCTTCCTAATGGAAGCACAAAGCAGATGTTTCCTTTCCTCTTCCATGGACAGATATATTTAAGTGGGCCTTTTCATCTAAAAACACAGCAACATTATCCTAATTTATGGAAAACACATCAGATAAGAAAAATCACATTCATAAGAAATCAATTGAGTTTTCAGTTTAGAATTGGGCTCAAAGAGGACAAGGTAGCTTTGCACTGTGAAAAATAAAAATATGGGCCTTTAAAAATTTTTTTCTCTGTTAAAGACAAGAGACTTAAGGGCATTTTCCTGATAATGGCCTGACCAGCTTTCCAGATTTTATAGGTAATGGTCTTTTACTGTTTGAAAAGATAACCTACTCCCATATTTATTTGGACCAAAGTAAAATGATCATGTTTCCTTTGGCTTTGGTGGGCTGTTAACAGAACAGATATTTGAAATATCTTACTCTTGCTAAGGCAAACTGACTTGAATATTTTCAAATATTTCAAGATATTTTCTTGAAACAATTTGTCCTTCCATCTTCCTTCTGAGCTATTTTTGAGTTGTAATGAAATAGTATTTCAGTATTTCAGTATTTCAGAAAAAGAGAATATATGGCTTCTCTTATCCCTTCTCTACTCAAGTCATACATATTTATCTTAAAAATTGCTTAAAATTTATATAGAAAAAAAGCACATGTCTTTTACAATAACTTGAAGCATATTCTACCTACACAGGCCCAGTAATCTGCTACCTTACTGCCCAGCCCTTACTCCAGAGATGAGGAAAAACAGGTAAATGCTTGATTTTCCTTTGAGGTTCATCTGCTCCTTACACAAAGAGTTCCCGTGAGCACTGAAGCTTGGCTCAGTCTAATATGAGGATTTGGTTATATTATGCAGAAATTCATGAACTTCCCACTATAATGTTTGGGTATGCAAAATCGAGAAGTATTTTGGGTTACTCTATCAGACTGAGGGAGAAACTGGTGTGGAAATTGATTTTTCCAAAGCCTCAACATTTCAAATGCAAAAACTCTTTTATCTGGTTACTTCTGGGGAAGTAACATCTGGGAGCTAATGAATGGGAAGAGACACCAAGATAGCTCCAAGTTGGTGAGTCCTGATTCCACTTCTACTGTCAGTCCGAGTAGATGCTTAATCATGAGCACTTAGAAAAAGTCTCCTCTGACTGGAAGTGGGTGGCCAGTGTGTTTTGGAGCCACTTTCTCAGAGGTTGTCTTGGTCAGGTGCTAATTCATTCACATCCTCTTGACTGATGCCCGACTTCCGTGTAACTCGGATCCCCCATGCCTATGTGAGCCACAGCAAAGGGGAAGCATTTCAGGCTGGAGTTCAGGGAGAGAGGCTTTTAATATGAATGGTTTCCTCCTTCTTCAAACACCTGGGGCATTCCCACTTTACACTATAACGGTTTGCCTTTATTTCTTCTCTAAATATTTCATTTGTATTTACCTTAGTCCCAGTTTTCTCCACTACATTGTAAATTTCATGAGACGAATGCCTTTGTCTTACATTTCTCATACACACACACACATTTAGAGTTTATTTGGAGAGAGAGGGAGAGAGCATGTGCAAGTGGGGGAAGGGCTGAGAGAGAGGGAGAGAATCCCAAGCAGGCTCCCCACTGTCAGTACAGAATCCATCCCTGATGCAGGGCTTGAACCCATCAAATATGAGATCATGACCTGAGCTGAAATCAAGAGTTGGATGCTTAACTGACTTAGCCACCCAGGTGCCCCTCTCTTGTATATTTTTAGCCACAAGGAGAGTGCTATGAGTTTAGTAGATACCCAATGAGTACCGGTAGATTAATTCCTTCTTTTGATGTGACAGAAACTTCCAAGGATGTTGTATTTTCTCTAGGAGAAAGCTTCATGAGGACAGAAACTATGTAATAGTCATTTTTGCACCTTATGTGAGATCCAGTTTAATTTATTGGTCAGGATACATGCTCCACAATTATCCTTGAAGAGACTGAACAGAAAAGGCAGTGATGGATGGACCAAGTTTGTGATGGCCTCACCAGAACAACTCGTAGTGTTAGAAAACAGCGATGGGTGATATTTAGGTTTTCTTCTTTGCATGGGACCACTTACCTTGCATGGTTTGGCCACTCTCTTCTCCTGATATCATTTCCTCATTTGTCTTCCAACACAACGCTGCATGTCTGCTATCTTCCTAACTCATCCTCTTTTTCTGGCTCCTCCCCAACCTCCCCAGTGGTGGAGAGGTGGGGCTGGGGGTGAGGATCTCTCAGATGCATTCTTGCATTTAAACTGAATCCCTGAGTATTCTTTATCAATTTCTAAGATTCTATTTTTTTTTTCATCTTCAGGTCTTTTTTTTTTCAAACCTCCAAACTAAAATATCCAGTTGCCCACATGTCTACTTAATATATCCGAAACCGAACCCCCCTAGTTCCAGCCCCCAAATCAATTTCTCCTCTAGGGGTCCTCATTTCAACACATGGCGGCGCTGTACTAATTGCTCAGGACAAAGCCTTCAAGTCCACTCTGACTCTGCTTTCATCCAGTTCTGACCAAACTGTCAGTTTTGCCTTCCACAGACATTAAAAAAAAGCTGACCCTCCTTCCCTCCTGCCAGTCTCCACTCTGTTCTGAGCTTCCACTATCACCACAACGTGAGCTCCGTGAGGGTGCACACCTTGTGTTTTGTTCCTTGTGGTATCTTCAGTTCCTGGTACGTTACCGGGCACATTGTCGGTGCTTAGTTCTTGCCTAGATTATTGTAGTTAATTCCCCAACTCTGGATTTCTCAGCCTCAGCACTACTGACATTCTGGGCAGAGTAATTTTCTGTTGTGGGGGCTTTGTGTGGGCTGTAGAGGTCAGTAGCACACACCTCTGGCCTCTACCCAACCTGACTCCAGTTGCACCTGCCCCTTGGACCGTAAGTTGTGACAATCAAAATATCTCCAGACCTTGTGAAATGTCCACGAGGGGACAGAACAGTGCCCATAGCAGGTCTGCTTTTCCTGGTGACCCATGGTGTCTGAGCAGCCAGACTCTTTAAACATGGTAAGTCAGATCTCTGCTTCCTATCCACTCAGAGTAAATTTCAAATACCTTACAACACTTGTGAGGCCTCTGTCATTTCCTCTGACCTCATCCCTCACCACTGCTCTCTCCATCTCATACCCATTCCTCCCTGATCTTCCAGATATGCCAGGCCTACTCCTGCCTTAGGGCCTCCACACTCGCTGTCCCCACCACCTGGAATACCCTGCTTCCAGACTCCTCATGGAGCCTATAAAGCCATATTGTTCTATTCTTGGTGGTCCATAGTCCTCGACCTTACTGCCTCTTGATGGACAAATGTGCCTGGAACAGTGCCTGTTAGTGGTTAGGTGCTCAAAACATGTGTATTGAGGGAGAGACAAAAGGACAGATGGGTGGACACAGAAGACAGTGCTTTATTGAGGCCTTCATGGCCTTCATCCTCTTCTGTCTTTGGCTCTCTTGTAATTCTTGCCAAATCACGATTAGTTCTCTTTCTTCCTAACACTGAACATATGACTGGAACTCTACAAATGGTATGAAACAAACCCATATAGACAACAAAAAGCCTCAGAGGGAATATCTTTCAGAACTAGCTTGGACTCTGTCCCATTTATGTCCCTGGATTTGGGCTTTATTTGGGGTTAGCAGCACAACTCAGCGAACAGTGCCCACAGTTTGGAGGTGGACTTCGTGGGTATATCCAAGTAATTCCTCAGCCCCGGTGTGATCATGGGCAAGTTACTTTTCCACCTGTGCTCCAAGCCTTTGTCTGTAAAGTGGGATAATGCATAACAGAATTCCTAGAGCTATGGTGAGAATTAGAGGGAATTGATTATACATGTAAAGTGCTTAGACATGTGGATAAATATTTGCTAGTATTATTACTCTGTGTATATGCTGTCTTCATGAGGATCTGGTACCTGGTGACATGATAAAGCTTTGAAAGTTTCTGCAAGACACATATATTGACAGCCTACTGAATGCTACGTGCTGTTCTGGGCACTGGGGATATGGGTTGAATAGGACAAATAGAATCTGTCTTCTCGGAATTTACGTTTTGTTTTGATGATGCAAACAATGAGCATATAAACAAAAAATTATGAGCTAGTGGTAAGTGTGATGATAAAAACAAAACAGGGTGAAGAGATGGGGAGGGAATTGCTTTAGGTTTCATGCTCTCGAAAAGCTGCTCTCTGAGGCAATTTTAAACTGTTATCTGAATGACAAAAGGCAGCAGCCAGCCAAAACCTAGGGCAAGAATTTTTCAAACACAGTAACCAGTTCATGCAGAGCCTTCACCAGGGATCAGGCTTGGTGTGTTTGAGGAGAAGGTAGGCCATGTCTGTCAAGTGGGGTGAATGCCGTTGGGGAGAGTAGAAGAAGAAAGTAAGGTCAGAGGGGTTGAGTCATGAGCACTGTAGACCACACTGAGAATTTTTTTAGAGGACTGGGAATCATGGGAAGGCTTAAAATGAGAGAATGACATTTTACAAAAGATCCCTCTGGTTGCTGCTGGGTTGAGAAAGGCCTGCCATGAGGCAAGCCTTAAAATAGGGACAGCAGTGGGGGACAATGACAAGTAAAACATGTGGTCAATGAGGGTGATGATGATGGAGGTTCTGTCACAATGTCATGCTTAGATGTAGCTCGGAATCTCATTACTAATGTGAGGCCTCATGACAGCATGTGGCTGTTTCAGACCAAACCTCCCGGCCCCAATGGTGATTGCCTTACCCCTTCAGCTCTCTTGCCTTTTTTCCTCTGAGACTTTGCTGTAAACTTGTAATGTGATCAGTGTGGGGGAAAGGGAATGAGGCTAGATTCCTTTTGCTTCTAGAACATTATTCTCTGACTCCTAGGAATCTTAAGAGAAGCTAAACTGGTGTTGAATCTAAAGGGAGAGAACAACAGTGTCTAAATAAAGACCAGCCAAGAATTATGTGCCGACAGTGGACTATTTATTAAATATCAGCTTTTGGACAATGACAGTAACTATATGTGAATGATATTTGTTTTTAGGAATATTGAAAAAAAAACACAGAGATGTCTTCTAAAGGTTAAAAATAGAAAGGGTCCTTGTACTTCCATTCCATAAACTCTGTTATGAATGAGGTTGTATGTTTCACATTTAATAAACAGTCACTAGCTTGGAAGGATTTCTTTTCTGGATCTAATGGACTGAAGGCCAAAGTTTTTTTTTTCTGTTCTAATTTATACCACTATTTATAGACCTACCATTTTCCACAGTTAGCATGCTTTTCAGAATGCAGGAAAGAGGCCAAATGAAGTTGCTACAGGTCTTCTGCCTCCTCGTTATTCACACAAGGCAAACCTCCCTGAGTGAAGCCAAGTCCCTGAAGAAACAATCTTTGATCAGCCCACGTCAGCTCCCTCCTCCAATGGTCCATACTAGATCACTTACGGGGAGGCCTGCTTTAGGGTTGCCGGATCAAAGTCCAGGACATCCAGTTAAATTTGAATATAAGATTTTAAATTATGAAGAATTTCTTTTTAGCATCAGTATGTCCCAAGTTTTATAGGGGCAGATAGTATTTGTTGATTTGAAATTCAAACTTAACTGGACATCTGTGCTTTTATTTGCTGACATGGCAAGTCCAGCCCTTGGTGGGGATGGGTGTGAAGCATTTCCAGCAGTAGAGGTTACTTAATGACACACACTGGCTGCTTCTTTGGGCCTGATCATCTCCGGTCACCCACTTCCCTCAACCCAGCTGGATTGTAAATGGGTATTGTCACTGGAGTGAGCAACTCTCTTCACCTACTTTCCTGTGTCTCAGTTAGACTCCCAGCATTATATTTAGGGCATTATTTCCTTCTTTCCTATAGTAGAAGCTATTTTCTATCTATCCATCCATTCTTCCATCCATCCATCCAACAAATATTTATAGAACACCTTTTTTTTTTTAAATGTTTTATTTATTTTTAGGAGAGAGAGAGAGACAGCGTGAGCAGGGGAGGGTCAGAGAGAGAGGGAGTCACAGACTCTGAAACAGGCTCCAGGCTCTGAGCTGGCAGTCAGCACAGAGCCCGACGCGGGGCTCGAACCCACGAAACGCGAGATCATGACCCAAGCGAAAGTCGGACGCTTAACCGACTAAGCCACCCAGGCGCCCCTAGAACACCTTTTAAGTATCAGACACCACGCGGCAAATCCATAATCTCCCTGGGAACATGTCATGTGGACAATTTCTGCTCTGTCTTAGAGCCAGCTTCTTGGAAGTCTTCCAGAACACAGGAAGCAGGTGTTGCAATGAACAAAACAGCTCTGATCCCAGCACCTCTGGACTCATCCAACTGAGCCAGAGATATAGAGATATCTCGGATGCTGCCAGTTGCCCTGGAATGAGTCCTGACCTGTGATATGTGGTACAGGGAAGCTGAGAGGCAGACAGGACTGTCCTGTCCTATCAGTTAAGGAAGGCTACTTGTTGTAACAAACAGACTTCAACATGTGTCATCACACTAGAAGTTTATTTTTTGCTCAAGTAATACTTCTGGGGAGATGTAGAGGTTTGTGGGGCAACCCACTCGGCACAGTCATTTGTGGGTTTGAACTGGCAGAGGCTCTGTGGTCTTCACCAGGCCACTGGTCTTTTCCAAGGTTGCCCAGGGGTCATCATCAGTCCAGCCGTCTATAAGAGGACCAGGGCATGGAGGCACGCATGGGAGATTTGACCAAGCCTATAAGTGGCCCACATTGTTTCCTCTCAGGTCCCTTGGACAGCCACATAGCCTCTCCTAGTTGCAAGGGAGGGCAGGCAAAGTGTCCCCAGAAAGAAGAAACAAACACAGATTCAGTTAACTTCTCTAAGCCTCAGTTCCCTCATTTACAAAATACTCTACTGATTGCCAGTTGGTAAAATGTCTGCTGGGACCCACCACTGGCAGGTCTGACAGCATTCCCCAGCAACCCTCCCGCCCCCCACTGTGCCAGCAACAGACTTCCCACCCCCATTCTGGGGATAAAGGAGATCTGACCCCTTTTGCGTTTTCCCAGCTGCCTGCTTCTTGATTCTCACCCTTCTCGGACCAGCTGCCTGGAGCAAAGCCACTTTATCTTGTAGGTTATGTTCGAGTAGTTCACTTACTGGCACTTTGCAACTTTGAGTACATTTCTCCATAAAAGCAGATGGTATGGGGATCACGGCCAAGGTCCAGTCTCCATCTTCTGGCTCAAGACAACTCTAAGGGGTGGGCTTGAGAGAGCCCCTGGCACCTGGGCAGTTCCCATGGTAGCATCTGAGAAGGTTCTGCAGCAGGGAACTGCTGGAGTTCTGGGCCCCAGAGGCTTTGTGAATGGCTGGTTCCCATGGCAACCATGGGGTGGCCTCCACAGCTGCTGGGAACTGAGTACCCTTGGCTAGAAGCTGACAGTAAGCCCGGCTACAAGCTTACGGCTTGTAAGCCTGGAATTGCCTGGGGTTGCAACCTGGAGCAACATGCCAACAAACACTTATTGATCATCTGCTTGCCAAACACTGTGGTGGATGCTGAGAACCCAGGAATAAAACAGTCACTGGCCCTCGCATGCCAGCCTCAAGGGGTGAGGTAAACACACATCTATGGCAGAGAAGGACAGTACTGTGTGACCCAGGTAGGGGAGAGGTTGTCTGGAAGACTCTGGGTAGAGAGCTTTGGTCTAAGCCATGGCCATGGCATGTGCAGAAGTGTGAAGTGCAGCTGCAAAGATGCTTCTATGAGGTCATGTGCAGGGGGAGTGTGTGTGTGTGTGTGTGTGTGTGTGTGCAGGGAGGAATGACATGGGAACTGTTGACAGATCCCATAGGATCTGGAGCACCCTAAGAACTTTGGCTGATATGGGCTTAGACGCTTTCTCAGAGATGAGCATTCGAGATGAGTGAGTCCAATGGATCCATGAATATTTTCAAAAATTGTATCTAGTTTTAGATTCTTCGAATTCATATAAAGTGGGGGAAAACTTGGGGATGTTTCTCTGATGTTTGGTAAATCTTTCCCACTGACAAAACCCATCTGCACTATCCAAATGACCATGATTGTGGTTCTGGCCTGGAGACCAAAGCTATAACCCTCTGAAAAAGCTGGAAGACTTGTCATTGCAGAGTCTGTCCTCCAGGGGGCGTCTTTGTACACAGTGGGCATTCTTTCCCTTGGCTCTGAGCCGTCCCACCTCACCTCCTGCCTCATCTGCCCTCCAGGCGAGGCCCACCTTAAGGTCCAGGTGTCCACACTCCCTGGATGACCAACAATCCTGGTTTTAGTACTTTTAAAAAGTACCACATGTCACAAAACTTCTCAGTCCCAGCAGTAACCTTCAGGACAGAGGAAAGTTTGAGCCCAGACCTCCAGTTTATAGGACGTTGACTGGCAAGTGAAGCTACAGAAAGGTGGCTTTTGGACCCAGGCCTGCCCAACAGAAGTTTGATTTCTCTGCTCGATCTTTTTCTGTGTGATGTTGAAGTTAGTTCACCTTTCTGAACACTAGTTTCTCACCTGTTATAGTGGAAAAAAGAATACTTAAGGGAATGGAAATAATGTATGTTAAACACTATCACCTAGGAAGTGCTCAGTAAATGGTGTTATTTTCTAGGAGAAGGCATATCAACAGTCACCGTATAATGTGAACAAATGTATTGAGCTTTATAATGAAGGTTGAGGGGCATATAACTGCTTCTGGAGGTCAAAGAAGTCCTTCAGTTGCTACCAACTGCTGACAAAACTCCAGGGTATGGCTCTCCTGCCTCTCACACATCCCCTGTGGACTGTGATTAAAAATTAAAGAAAAAGGAAATGCAATATAGTGAGAGCATACTGAGTAGCAAACAAATTTGAGTAGTGAGCTAGCAGACACCAAGTATAAGCAGTTTCCGAACTCCAGTTCAGTTCATGTCAGAGATGAACCTGTCAGTGGAAGAGTCGTTTTAGACTCCAAGAGAACTGGCTAGGCCTGGTGAGAGAGCACAAGTATTTCAGAATTCTCGGGAAGTTCTGGAATATTCTAGTATATTCTGGAATGCACTTCCTGTGGGTGAAACCAGAGGGCAGGGAGAAGTTCACACAACTGTGTTTGTGAGGAGTGGGTTTGTTGACTTGTCTGCTTGTGGGGTGACCCAAGGAGGACCACAGCAGGCTTGTAGTCACATCTGAGGAGTTCTGCCCCTTTAAAGAGACCCAGACTCTAGATAATGATGTAAACTTCCTCTAAGAGTGTAGCCAGGTCTAAACTCTACCCCAGTTTCTTTCCCAGAAAGCCCAAGTAATATTAAATGTGGAAAATTGGTACCTTCTTCCTCTCCCCTCCATACTTGGACATCTCTTCAAGGTCATCTTTTGTGCTGAAGCTGTTGAGAAGGTACTATTCTTTCTTGTTCAGAAGTTGTAGTCCCTTGGGGCGCCTGGGTGGCTTAGTCAGTTAAGCGTCCGACTTTCGTTTGGGTCATGATCTCGTGGTTCATGGGTTCAAGCCACGCGTCGGGCTCTATGCTGACTGCCAGCTCAGAGCCTGGAGCCTGTTTCAGTCTGTGACTCCCTCTCTCTCTGACCCTCCCCTGCTCACGCTGTCTCTCTCTCTCTCCTAGAAATAAATAAAACATTAAAAAAATTTTTTTTAGTAAAAAAAAGGAAGTTGTAGCCCCTTGACATCTGAGAATGTCACTGACAATGACAGGTAGCAATATTAGTGACAAACAGTTCTCCAACCTCTCAAGAATGCTTCATCTCTCAGGACCAATGGTGCCAGTAATGGTGATGGGGAAGACGGCGTTGGAAGGAACAGCTGGACTTGGTGCCTTTGCCTCAGACGCCATCCAAAATGGTGGATAATTAAACATCCCTCCCCAGAGCTGTGTGAGGAGGCAGCTTATAAAACAAGAGCAAGTCTGGGTCTGCTGTCCTGTGTGTACTTGAACAAATGTTCTGCCCTGACTTCTCTGTTAAACCATCTTTCTACCCTTCAGCTCTGTGAGGGACTTAACATCATCACCAGGACCACATATACATCTTTAACGGTTGAGCCTTTATCTAGGGGACCGCTAATAGGTGACAGTGACCCATGGGCATTTAAAATGTAAGCTCTTCAAGGTATAAATGTCCTTGACAGCAGCATCTCACCAGGGCTTTGTCTCGCCAAAGTGGCCCTGGCAGCAGATGGAGGTCTTCTCTATGCTTGGCATTTTTCTTTGCATGCTTTGGATTACAAAATCAATTCCTAAGTAGGGCCCCTGGAACTCAGTCCCATAAAATGTGTGCTTGAGTTATAACGAGTTAGGTGGAATGGCCAGGGGAGGTCGGCATGGAGGGCAGGAAGCGATCACCTTCTCTGTCTATTCATCAGATCTCATATTATTGTGAGTGCGTTATCATGGGACTTCATTGTGTATCAAATAGAAACATCATTTCCACTAAGTGCAAAGAGAGCAAACTTTACCTGTACTTCCAGGTGTAGTTCGTGTGGTGATAAGAGATTTGCAGTCAGAGAGGCCTCGGTTTGAGCTGCGGAGGAGGTCTGTCCTGATGAGCTGATCCCAGTACCGTAGCCCCTTCCTGTCACCTGAGCAAGGAGGCCATGTGTAGGATGGGGCTGACTCTGCTGCACACCTGCTGAACCCCTGCGCCGGGCAAGGGGCCCTCAGAACAGCGCCTGGGTGCCCCCTCCCCTGAGGACCTGCCGGCGAGTGGGGTAGGACTTCTTGATCCCATTAGGCCACAGCTGTCCCGGCCTGGACACCATGACCAGAGCATGGGCCTGGTTTCCATCACTTGAGCATTGATTTGGCTTGTAATCATCATCAGAGGGCACATTCCAGGTTCATGGTTTAAGAAAAAGCACACTTTTGTCTGCAGCTGAGGACCCATTCCGTTCTGAGCCTTTAATAAGCTGCTCCAGGCTCAGCACTGCTGCGTCTCCTATCTGACTCCAACCATACAGCTCTGATTTCTGAGGCAGGTGGGCATGATGCTGGGAAAGGCATACAGGCCCCTTTTCTGGATATTCCCAAGTGTAAATGTGGCCAGATAAATGTGTGCTGTGTTACTGTGCCAGGAATTCAGCGGGGAGGCTTGGGGCTCTGCATCCTAACAGGAAACACCCAATAAACCACCGGCCTCAAGGCTCTGCTGTTTTAGTGCAGGGCTTAAATGCAGTCTCCTTCAGGCCGCCCAGGTACCTTAGGCCAGATTGCTGCTCGAAGCCCCACACGGAATATGGCTTCCTGAACCCCCAGCCTGATCCAACAGAGCCGACTGGGTTGCTCTTACATGCAGGAGGAGTTCGCAGTGCATTGACTCACCTCTGCACATCAGGATGACTTGTGGGAACATGGGAAGTGGTTGTGCTCTGCTCAGCTGGGCACCCATTCACCTATCGGAGACTTTCCAAACCAGCTGGCTGAGGCCCAGGTTGTACTCCAGGATCGAAGGAACAGATTTTGCCTCTGAGTGCAATGAACCCACCTTCACCATTTCTTTAAGTTATAACTCGCCCAGGCACTCACAGTCAGCTCTCTGACAGTCAAGGATGGATGGAATTTCTATTGGCCAGATAACCAGAAAATTAAAGCTTCTGTTTTAAAGAGTCTTACTTAAGAAAAAAAAAAAAGCCATACTTTAGCCACAGGCAGGTTCTGTCATTGCTGACCCCCAAGGAGGCTGGTCTGATGGCTATGGGCTTGGCTGACCCACAGTTAGAGGGTGGCCTTCGAGGCTGAGCCCAGTGCATCCCAGCAGATGATGCATGCGCGGTAAACCCAGCAAGGGCCATGGGGGCCAGTGACAAACAAGTCGTGGCTAGCTCCTGATGCTCAGGAATCTGGGGTCAACTTGGGATCAGTGGTGCCAGAGGATTTGAAACAACTATAACCAGCAGGGCAGCCTCTGGTGTATCAACAATGGAACAAAGTATGTGCAGATACAATTATGCCATCCCTGAATTAAGTCAACATTTTCCTTGCAGCAAAGCCTTTTACTCATCAAGTGAGAGCACCCATTACTAATGTTTAGCCACCTGTCAGTACAATGACCTATGACCTGATTGGTCACCTTTTGCCATGGATGTAAAATTTGTAGTTGTTAGGGGAGGTGTCTGCCAACTTCTGATGAACAATTGAGCCCAACCCAATCTGATTTCACCCACATCTTCCATTTTTAGCTGTAGGTTCTTGTGAGGCTTTGACAAGAATGTCAGGCCTGGATATGTCTCTCTCACTGTGCCTGCCTGATGCAATGTTAACTTGATGGCAAAGTTGGATTTTTTTTAATGTTTATTTATTTATTTTTGAGAGAGAGAGAGAGAGAGATAGAGCACATGCACAAAAGTTGGGGAGGGGGCAGAGACAGAGAGGGAGACACAGAATCTGAACCAGGCTCCATCCAGCCTCTGAGCTGTCAGCGCAGAGCTTGATGCGGGACTTGTACCCACAAACCATGAGATCATGACCTGAGCTGAAGTCGGATGCTTAAAGAACGGAGCCACCCAGGTGCCCCCTGTTTTTTTTTTTTCTCTGAGAGAGAGAGAGAGAGACAGCATGAACGGAGGAGGGTCAGAGAGGGAGGGAGACACAGCATCCAAAACAGGCTCCAGGCTCTGAGCTAGTCGTCAGCACAGAGCCTGATGTGGGTCTCAAATCCACAAACCGTGAGATTATTACCTGAGCCAAAGTCGGAAGCTCAACTGATTGAGACACCCAGGCTCCCCCACTGAACTTTTTAAATATTTATTTATTTTTGAGAGACAGAGAGAGACAGAGTGTGAGTGGGGAAGGGGCAGAGAAATATGGAGACAAAATCTGAGCTCTGAGATCATGATCTGAACCAAAGTCCGACACTTAACCGACTGAGCCACCCAGGTGCCCTCAAAGTTGAACTTTTAACTGCAGGCACTGAGAACTTCAGAAGACCCCATGCAGGGGGAAGGTGGGGAGAGAGCCCAGACTGACTCCAGGTGGAGGAAGGTCTCCTGGCTTTGCCAGGACTCAGAGACACATAATCAGAGGCCAGACGGGATAACGTGGGAACACAGGCTGGGACTCCCAGAAGAGAACAGAAACCTCCCTGGCCTGGCTTTGCCATAAGCCATTGTGGGAATCCTGAAGTTTGCTTACTGGCCTGGAGCAATTCCTTAGTGTTCTTGCTACCCAAGCCCTTCTTTGATGAAACTGCTGGTTTTGTCCCCTGACTCCAGCCACGTGGACCAAATCAGGGCTATCATCCCTTTCTGTGACTCTGCCTCCCTGGTCTCAGTCCCCTTGAGGGGAGGATATTGGAGATAGTCCCTCCCTGAGACTTATTGGCACTGTAGCTGGTAGAGGAGAGGGGTTCCTACTGGGAGGGAGAAAAGAACCTGGAAGCTGCTGGTGGTTGTGTCCCCCACGTCCTGGAGGAAAAGATCCACTACCTTTTGGTGAGAATGAAGCTAACATTTGGTAAGGGAGAAGCAAGTGGCAAAAGGGACTGGAAGATTCTGTCTGAATCAGAGTCCCTGCTTCAGCAAGCAGTTCCCGAGGCTAGAGTGCCTTGCCATTATAGGGATCTAAGCGCACTTCGTTTCACCCAAGTTCAAATTGCGTTCTATGCTATTATACTTGCCAGCAGTTTCTTAGCATTCTACATGTCATATTGTTACTATTATTTCTGATGCACAATTTTTGGGCACATTTTGGCAGCCAAGGACCTGTTTCATTCAACAATACCCCATGTACGGGATTGGTGTGGGCAGGAATCACACCATGCTAAGGCTTGGAAGACCGAGAAGGCTTTGCGTCTTACCTCAGAATCTGGCACTGAAATCACACTTTCAGTTTCTGTTTTATAGTCAGAATATAGTCAATTCTATATGTCAATAGTCAGTTATAAATAGTCAAAACTTGGATATCAAATAGGAGTTAAAAAGTGTTATTTCAATCTGCACTCGGTGAAACATTTAGTCCTTACCAGGAAAGGTTAAAGGCAACGAGGAAACTTAAATCTGGGATGACTTTGTAACCTTTTGTGAATATCAGGGACTGTGATCTTGGTGGGGTTTGACGACCATTAGCTTCCACCCTAATGAGGTGCAAGCCAGTAGGATTTAGATCAGAGACCAGGCGTCCCCCATGCTTTCCAATCCATCTTACAAATCTCAGTTCACAATGCAGAGTACTAACCACTATACGATCATGGCGAGCTACTGGGGACTTAGCAAATCTCAGTTCAGAGCAATAAATAACAGTGGAGCATGCACCATGCTGGAGACAGAAAGGTAAGTCCCCATCTTATGGACAGACCCATTAGTACATCTAATATGCGGATTTCATCCTATTGCTCAAGGATCCTGCAGCAGACTCCCCAAAATGCTCCGAGTAAAGTGTTAACTGGGACTAGCTCTCAATTGAGGCCCCTACATGGCTTTCTATAGCTAACCTCGCACCCTTACCTTCTGGGTTCCCAGGGCTGGCTGGCCTCCAGGATGCTGAGAAGCTTCTCCTGTCACCCCCACCCCCAACTATCCACATCCTACTTACCTGTAGGGTCCAACTCATGTTCTTATCTCTTTAAATCTTCCCAAATCTGGTTCTTTTACACCTTCCTGGTGCAATTTCACCACCATTTATTTTTAAGCATTCTCTAAAATGGTTGTTTTTAAATGGTGTCTTTATTCTATATTCGAGTCTCTGGGCAAACCATGTCATCCTTGAGACCTGCCAGTAGCTATGTCACGTGCATACAGAGAATCCCCAGGGCAGCAGACAGGTCTTGGGCAGAAGGTCTGGGTTGGAGTCTTGGTTGTGGGATCTTGGGCATCTGTCCAACCCCTCTTCTCTAGAAGGCTGCCTCCATGCACAGCCCCCTCTGCTCCTTCTGCACCTCCTCTCACTGCCTGCTGGCCTCTGCTATCTGTAGTTCTTTTCTCAGGGCTTTCTTCATTAGAGGGACCACCCCAGTCATCCCCACTTCCCACCAGAGACCTGCCCTCTGGACTCCCAGTCCTGGGCATACCCCTAACTGAGTCTCATCACTCCATGCTGGCCTTCCTTGTTAAGATGTCTGCCTTCCCTGCCTGCCAGGAGCCCCATTAACTTCTTATCAGGTCCCTAGGGTTATTGGCAAGGACTTCATACAGGTTCATTTTATGAATATGAAGTGGACCTGCCTACCCCACAGGGTAAGATCTCCCAAATAAATAACAATAAAATAACAATGCTGTGATGATGACAACTGACCAAATGGCCAGGTGCCTGGCGCTGTTCTAGACCTTTGCCACATATCATCTACTGGCAGAGCCTACGAGATAAGGATTATCCTTATCTCCGTTGTAAAGATTTGTGTAATAAATGACCACAAACCTAACAGGGCAAAATGGACATGTCCACAAGGCTACTTTCCTTCTGGATGTTCTGGGAAAGAATCCCTTCTTTGCCTTTCTCGGTCTCTGGAGAGGCTATCCGAACTCCTCAGTTCCTGGCCACACTGCTCTAGCTACCCGATGGTCAGCTTCCCTTGTCTCATCCCCTACGACTGATGCTGACCCCCCTTGTAAGGACCCTGGTGATGACACTGAGTCCACCCAGATAAGCCAAGATGGTCTCCCATTCCCGGGACGATTCAATGAATCACATCTGCAAGGTCCCTTTTACCATGTGAGGTCACACACTCCCTGCAGGCGTTGGATCAGGGCATCTTCCAAAGCCACCATTCTGCCCACCTAGTAAAGCCGCCGGGAAATACAGAAGCATTCTGTGACATGTGCTGAGGGCCATAAAGCACTTTCTATGCAGAAGATCTTAATTTCCCCCATAGCATCAAGCACTTGAGAGGTGCTCAGTGAATGCTTTTGAGTTACTGAAGTGACTCTTAAAAAGTGAAATGAATTGTCCCAGTATCTAATGAAACACTTGCTCGGAAATTTAAAAAAAAGTTTTCCACAGTGTGGAGGTTCCTCAGGAAACTAACAATAGAACTCCCCTATGATCCAGCAATAGCACTGCTAGGAATTTACCCAAGGGATACAGAAATGCTGAGGCATAGGAGCACATGGACCCCAATGTTCATAGCAGCACTCTCCACAATAGCTAAAACCTGGAAAGAGCCTAAGTGTCCATCAACAAATGAATGGATCAAGAAGATGTGGTTTATCTATACCATGGAATACTACATGGCAATGAGAAACAATGAAATCTGGCCATGTGTAGCAACATGGATGGACCTTGAGGGTGTTATGCTGAGCAAAATAAGTCAAGCAGAGAAAGACAAATATCATATGTTTGCATGTATAGGAGGATTAGGAGGAACTTGACAGAGGAACAAGGGGGCGGATGGTGGGGGAAAGGGAGAGAGGCAAACCATGAGAGACTCTTGAATGCTGACAAAAACTGAGGACTGATGGATGGGGGGGACGGGGGGATGGGCATGGAGGAGGACACTTGTGGGGATGACCACTGAGTGTTATGTAGAAACTAATTTGACAATAAACTATTTGTAAAAAAAAAAAAAAGCTTTCCAGCATTGTTTATTCTCTTTGAATCCTAGAAGCCCTCTTCCTCTCATCTTCAATAATCTTGTGAACATTCGACCACTGTTTAGTTACTGGTTATTTCCTTGGAGCTCACCATGAGGCAGTGTAACCTCGTTTACCCTCTGAGGGAGCAAGGTCTTCCTGACCATCTCTGAATGAGAAAGCATTTCATTCAGGCTGCAGTGAAAAGAGTGACTGGACAGGTGCTCCTGCCTGGGAATATGGATTAGAGACACAAAGTCTCTATTCCCAGGCCACTGGCCATTCATTCCACCTGCCATTTAACATTTGTAGCGTGTCTTCTGTGTGCAAACCTCGGACAGTGTTCTGGGGGACCGCTGATGGGCACAGAAGATTCAGAGGAGCTCACCATTCACAGAAGGGATAAGTGTTTACATGTACAAATATGATGCCACCCAGAAAGAGTAGGACTGAGTGAGAAGAAGCAGGCTGCACAAGTCTGGTTGCGTCTAAAGAGCCGAGGCACCGACCCATGTAAGAAGGAACTTCTGGACATAAATGTGGCTGCCAGAGATCCAAGGAACAGAGGGCAGAAAAGCCTGTTGTGGCTGGTGGATCCAGAGGTCTGTGTGAGGAGCAGAGGGAGAATGCTT
Source organism: Proteles cristata cristata (assembly GCA_017311185.1). NCBI lineage: Eukaryota > Metazoa > Chordata > Mammalia > Carnivora > Hyaenidae > Proteles > Proteles cristata. The sequence goes on along the minus strand of JAESUZ010004127.1, from coordinate 902,460 downwards.
GCAAACAGGTGGGGCTTGAAGATGAACGTGGAGTGGACTCCCTCTCTATCATTATGTGGTTTCCTAGCATTTGTTCACTGCAGGTAGCACAGCACCTCGACCCTGCATCTATTTTCTTTTGTCTGTGATGTCTTTCCATTCCCTGGAGTCTTCATCTATACTGTGAGATAGGACAGAACATATTTTCCCAGTGGGCATCCATGAGACATCAGGAAGGGGTTTAACCTCAACCTCGTAGGGAAGCTTGGAGGCATTTCCTGTAGAGAAGAGCCTTCTCCCTGGTCTCAGGAATGGCCAGTCTCTGAGATCATGCTCCTGGAAAAGCTTCAGGTTTAAAAAGAGCAACACTGGTTCCCTTTCTCCATTGTCACAGTTCCCAACTCTGGCTTCGTCCCCTGGTTCTGACACTGAGTAGCTGTCAGACTCTGAAGGGATTTGTTACCCTCTCTGAGCCTCTGTTTCTGGGTGACAACCATAGTCCCTTCTCTGGCTGTTGTAAGGATTAAAACATTCAATGTATGTGAAGGTCCTAGCCTAGTGCCTGGAGCCAAATGGGCACACAAGAAATGTGCTGTTCCCTTCACTGGGAAGCTCTGCGCAAGGAAAGCTTTAATTACAATTGCTTTCTCTTTCTCTCAATGCAAGAATTCGTTTCCAAGACAATGAATGGAACACAGAATTCTGCTACCTACCAGCCACTGGTAGCCAACAGACTCCCCATCTTAGCACCAACACTGTCTCTCAAAGCTGGTACATTTAGGCAGGTGCCAGCATGTGGTTCGGTGGCTCCTGGTGCACCCAGATCTATGACAGTTATACAAGATGTGTCCTTAAATAGCTAACCACGCTCAGAGCCACCCCAGCATGGCAGGGCTCGAAGCAAATCTGAGAAGCAAGACAGCTCTGGCGTCATCCAAGCCCTAGCTTGGTCGAGCATCCATCCTGATGGGAGGCCCCATCAACAGACTGGGTGACTTGTTGAATTGAAAAACGAACAACAATGATCTCCACTCAAGATCAGGAACAAATATCAGGCATGATCACTTGTCAAACTTAGGCAGTTATCATGGTCCCCCACCCCATTTCTCTGAGTGTCCAGATACATGCCTAAGTCCCTGGTGTGGACCCCTAGCAAGATGCTACGGGCAGGCAGGGGAGGAGCAGACAGGCTGAGGCACCAGCTCCACGGATGCTGCAATAACATGACTATTATTTTTTCTGTTTTACAGGTAAGGCCATCTGTGGTTCAGAGGAGAGTAATTTACCCAAGGTCGCATATCTATAATTGCCTCTAAAGGCTTGGCACAGAGGAAAGACTAACACAAGGAGAATGTCCCAGCATCTTTGAAAGCCTCCCAAGGAGGTGAGTCCCACATGGGTGCTGCAGTGGCCCACATACCCGGGCTTCATCTGATAGCCAGAGGTTGGGAATTCTTTTTGCTAAAGGTGGCCCTGATGCCCATGCCTGTCTGTACATTTCTTCTGCCAAATATGGCTCATGAAGTGTCTCTCTAAGAATGTGAATAGGATCAGGCCACGCCCACATGTCAAACAGGCAGTCTGGGGTACAAAGGCCATCTCTGTGTTAACTTAAATCCATGCTCTTGAGCACTTTACGGAGTGACTCTAATTCTCTCTTGGATTCTACCCAGGAATATTGAGGTGAAAACACCAGGGCACACGAGAAGATTCGGAGTCCAGAAGGCTGGCCACACCTCTGGCTGATTGCTCCATGGAAAAAGCATAGCTTGGGGTCCCCTGTAGCCTCCATGAGTGCCCCCTCCTGTGGGAGCCCAGTATTTCTACGCCTGGAGAGAAAGCGTCCTGGACCCTCCCAGGGGGCCGGGAAGCCTGCATGCGTCTGGGGTCAGAGGCAGGTGTGGGAACCGTTCCTGGCCTGTCCCACCACTCCCCTGACCTCATGGGAAATTCAGAGTTTGTCTGGGGGAGTGCTGCTGGTAGAAGCGGTGGGGGGCGTCTGTCTTGTGGAAACAGCTTTGCCAGCGATTTTGATGTAGGAGGTCTGTGGGCCATGTTTTGAGAACCGGTGCTTTCCCAGCCGACACAGCTTCCATTGGTGCCACAGTGACACTTGACACTTCTCAGCCATTTGGAGCCTCAGGACATTCTCGAGACACGAATCTATGCTGAAATCCATAGGATTCTTCTGGGGACTCATCACTGTGGAATTACGGATGCCCCCGTTAAGGCCCCAGGAGCTGGGCTGTGCAGGGAACAGTGTCTTGACCAAGAATAGTGCCCTCTTTCCTTTGTCCAGAGGCCAGAGTGGGTGGCCTGGGCTTGCCCAGAGGTGGACAAGCAGGGGCTCAGAGCAGGAAGGGTAACCCTGCAGGATTAACAATCTCCCCGGAAGCCTGGATTCCAAGGAGAAATTTGAGCATTGGGCCTTTCTGCCCGGCCTTTTGGGCACACCAGCCAGCACCTCTGATGTCCCTGGGGGCTGAGACCCTGGGCCTCCCCCTCCTCCCTTCCCCCATACTGGATGCTCTACTCTGGACACAGTTAGCCAGAACCCTCAGGACAAAGAGGCTTCCTTTGAGAAACACATGCGGGGAGGGGGAAGAGGTCTGTGTCTACACAGCACTTCCCAATGTTCTGAAAAGGAAAACAAAATAAACAAATGTGTGAGGTAGCGATTAAAATATTCAAAATATTTCCCTTTACAGCGGGAGAAATCAGATGGCAAAAAAAGAGAACTGATTTTGCTGTTCCACACACACCCCCAACCCCCACCTCACACCCACTTCAATTTAGGCTCTTTATTGTTTTCTGGGTCTTTCAGGGTTATAACCACTATCTCAATGACTAATAGAAAACTCTATTAGGCCCCTTTCTTTATGAAGGGAATTAATGACATCGAGAATTTAGTGCTTTGTAAACATAGTAGGGAAAGCGTTTCCCCAGGCTGGTGGAGTCCTTCACAGTGAGGGAAGCTGGTTAGGAAAGCAAATGTTTCCAGCTTGCTGAGAGGTCCCTCACCAAACAAACACTGTCTGCTTCTTGTAAAGCCTGGCCCCACAACACTCTATGTTTCAAAGTCCCCCCAAAAAAAGGAGTCGAAGAAAAATCAAGAGAAGAAGGAGCCAGAGAGAATGAGATGCATCTGCGGAGCTGAAAAAAATACCAATTGGTGAAATTTTCTAACAGAAATGAATTTTTTTTCCGGTGAAAATGAGTGTCCTCAGTTAAGTCCACCTTTTAGACCCTAATTAGAGAAATCAGTTGTTGCCCCAGCCCAAACCAACAGACTAATTACCCTCTCTGTTCTCTTTAAACTTTTAGGCCTGGCCAGTGACCTAACAGCTTCAGAAATGAAAAACCTCTTAGAAAAAAAAAAAAAAGTAAAAGTAAAAGAAAGAATAAAAAGTCTCTCGGGACAAACATTCAGAAGGAAGTGCGGGGAAGAAGGGGTTGTGGATCAGGACCATGGGGTTTCACTTAGGGCATTCACAGGGCAAGTTGCTAATAGTTGAGGGAGGGGAGGTGGTGGAAGAGAGAAGAGAAAGGGTTCATTTTATTTAAAAAAAAAGGACATTCCAGGCATTTCCCAAGCCTTTCTCCTTCAGAGCTGCCCTTTCCAGACACCAGCCCTTTTTGGCTCAGTCCCTTCCTCCTGGAGAAAACCACAGTAACATCAGTTCAGCAAACACCTGCATCATTGAAAGTCAGTCAACCCCACTCAAAGACCCGGTGATGGAACTACCCAGGCCCGACCCGGGGCATTCATCCATTCTGCCCCAGCATCTTGGTTGCATTGCGTTGACTCATTCATTCATTGAACAAATTATGTTGAGCACCTACTGTGTCCAGTTTGGGGTCAAACCTTTGAGATTCAGGAAATGAGGTCTTCAAAAAGGCTATTGATCCTTGTAACAGCAACAGCAGCAAAAACGTATATTGCTTTGGGAATATCTGAGTTTTTGTGACTTTCCCTTTGTTTTTTAATACATTTAAAGGGATTGGCCAGACTGGTGAAATGATATTGCTGGTTTTCAGTACTTGGTCTTCTGAGAGTAAAAAAAAGTTTAAATGTGTAAATCAATGTAAATTTTAAAAAAGCAAATCTGTCACTTCAAGCATCAGAGATGTTAGAATATACTTAAAATCAGAAAAATAAGCTTGTGTACTGCATACAAAAGAGAAAAGTTCAGAAGACACAACTTGGAGGTGTCCAAGTCACACTTAAGCAAATTAAGACTGATGGGAAGTAGAAAGTCATTGGAAAATGTCACCAGTCAGGCAGTCTGGCAGAGAACTGTAACATTCCTTTCCTACAAAGGAAAGGTAACAAATATACACCCACACTTCAGCCTGATGCTATTCCATGGAAAGAATGTATCTGATATCTCCTTTATTTTATGTCTTTTGCTTTGTTCCACAAAGGATTTAAGGCAGTTTACAACAGAGACACAAAATATAAGCTTCAACACTAAAAACAAGAGCAAGAGAAAAAATGAAGAATGGAAATATAACTTGGAGCCAGGAGTGAGGTGAGGAAAACTACAGTTTACCAAGCAAGTTGACAGATTTCCTTCCAAAGGACCACAGGCTAGGCACCAGGAGTAAACAAAAAAAGGGAAACGGATGAGTGTGGAGATAAAAGCAGATCAACTGCTTAGGAAATCAGTATTTTTGGAACCAAGGAAAGGGGGACATTTCCCCTGAGGGTCTTTCCTCACCCTCTGGTTACTATACTAAGCCACAACCTTACTGGCATCCTGTGGCTGACCAGTCCCTCCAGCAGTTCAGAATTTAGAACTGTGGCTCTTGCTTAAGATTTCAGTTCACTTTTTCTCGGTGCATCATGTGTTCCTGAACACCCCATCCCTGGGAACATATTTATTCAATGTGGTCCAGACGATGGAACCTTCCAGAATCCGTCCTACACATTAGGTAGACAGTATAGAAAATACCACCAGTGGCCCAGTTTTTCAACCCCGACACTGTAACGAAGGTCCTGACAATATGAGTGTCCATGTGGAGCTAATAAGAAAAATTAGTATGAAGCCAGACTATCTGACCCGTCTGGAGTATCTGAACACCATACCCCAATCTTCAGCCTGTTTGGGGGAGGGGATGGGACTCTGCGGCATATGTAAACTTGAGCCCATTCCAGAACTAACCTACGCACCATGGAGACCCAAAGGGAGTAGTTTGATGTTTTAAAATGGTAACAACCCTACATTTCTATCCCTTAGCTGTTTTCCCACTTTACTCACATTAAATGTGTTTAATTGATGCTGCATGGAAGCTTCTTCATGTTAGAGGATAAATAAGCGGTTCCCTTTAATAGAAGCCTGGCGCTTTCCCTGGGAGGAGGGTACTTTGGGAACAGACTTCTCATTAAAGGGCCCTGAAAACGGAGGGTTTCATCACCTGGAGTAGGGAAGGGCGGACGCGCCCTCTAGTGGCCGCTATCAGAACGTCCCCCTCGGGCGCGTTTGGCGGCTGCAGGCACTCAGAGATAAGAAGCCCGGCATACCAGAGGTTAACGAAAGCTTGCACTCCTTCCAGCCTGGCTGAGCCTTTCCGTGAGGGTGGTCGCGAAGAGGCCTGGGCAGATGGCAGGCAAGAAACCCTGTTAGTAAAGAGCAGGCATAACCTCACTGCACAGGACAGTGTGCCTTTGGGGCAGGGCCCTGCCGCAGACCCTTGGGGTCTCATCCCTGGGTTCTGTCTTAGCTCTACAGCTAAGTCCCAAGCCCTGGGACGCCCTTGCAGCCTGGATTCCCTCAGACTGCTTCTCCCCTCCTCCCCCCGATCCCCCCGCCCCACCCCCTCTCCCCCCATGCTGGCAGATTTTTTCTTTGCCGCTGCTGCTGCTGCAAGATTCCCTGGACAGCTCAGAAGGGCTCGCAAAGGGGGTCTTCCTGGCCTCTGACCTGGGGATGACCCTTCCTATTATTGAAACATAGCTATGAATTTAATAGGTTTCTGCAAATGAGCCTGGGGAACCATTTCTAATAGCATTTCCATGAGAAAACGTGTCCCAAATTTTAACAACCATCATGTATATAATCCATTCATAAGATAAAGACTTCCCTTGTCTACAACTTGCTTCTCCCCAACAAGCCCGAAGCTCTCTTCCTCAAGTCGAGTTCAGGGACTCCTATTTACTAGGTCAAGGCTGCGAGGTCCCTGGTGTGGCTTGGGCTGGGCCACCTGGATTTGAATCTACCTGGGCGAGTCTGATGGACTGAGGAGGCCCCACCAGATGCTGTGTGTGGTGGCCACCCAGGGCACGTAGCGGCGCAGGGGTGCACCACCTGGACCCTCTTTCAGAAAGGGCTCAGGCTCCAGTCACAATGCGCATGGTGGGCTGACAGCTCCTTCAGGGTAGACCTCAGCTTTCAAACCTGGCCCTACGCTTCTTAGGCCAACATGAGAGAGCAGCGTCGTGGTCCAGAGGCCCAGCATGGGACACCCCCGCTAGCGATCTGCGCTCCGGAATCCCAGTGGGCAGCTCCTGGTTAGGTTTCCCTCCTGCCTGACTGCGCCCCGGGTCCGCTTCTCCCCCGTCTTTCCCACGGGAGTGTCTCAGCTACCCCCTGCATGTCAGAATCCAGGTTGGGGCCTTTCCTGGAGAGCCCAGTGCAATGGATCGACGTATCCAATGGAATAAATGCTAGAGTCCATGACATTTTGGGGGATCACAAACCCCTTTTGAGAACAGAACAGTAACTATGGAAGGCTTCCCAGGGGATGTGTGCTCACAGGCGTGTGAGGGCAGGCCTCCCAGGAGTCCCAGGGGCCTTTTGAGTCAGGTTGAGAACCCCTGACTTGAGGGAGGTGGGAGGGCTTGAGGGCTGTAGGGGAGGGGGAGGGGGCGAAAGAGGGAGGGGAGGGATAATTACAGGGCTTCAAGCATTTGGAGAGGAGGCTTAATTCTAATTTCTGCTTCAGATCAGACCTTCAGCCCAGCCTCCCATGAGCTCATGGATTCTGTGAGAAAAAATCGGAAGCCAATTCCCTTAAGTGCTTTGCACGGCCCTGAAGGCTGGCTGCCGGGCTTGGGCCCATATGTCTGTGGCACAGTGAGGACTCAGAAAGCAAGGCTGACCCAGCCTGGAGAGCGGGGTCCAGCTTCCCATCTGGCAGGGGTGGGGGAAGGGACCCACATTGTCTGTGGAGACCACGGCGCACACCAGCCCTGGAGGCGCAAGGCTTTCGGCACTTTCCAAGGCAGCGGCTTTGAAAGTGGACTCACTGAACAGTGTGCAACGGGAGGGAGGAGAAGGCAGCTACCAAGTGGCGTCTCCCAGGACCTCATCCAGAGGGTTCCGCTCCCCGAAACAATTGGCTTGGATTTGCAGGGGATTCAGTGTCCATTAACAGGTGGAGAAAGGAGCCAGCAGCACAGGCCTGGGCAGGAATACCAGCAGCGTGGTAGGACTTACAGTAGACACACAGCACTTATTACGTCCCAGCACAGAGAAGCACCTACATGTAGTAACTGATTTAATTCATATGTACCACATGTGATAGATCCTATCGTTATTCCCAGTTTATACCTAAAGTAACTGATGCACAGAGAAGTTTGTCAACCTGCTTAAATCATACAGCAGAGGTGGGATTTGAACCCAGGTTGTGTGGGTCTGTGTTTTTTATACCTCTCTGCTAGCTCTGTGTTTGCTGCTGGTCAAGAGTTTACTGTTGTCAAATGGCTTTGGATACATTCCTAGCCCCTCCTGTAGCTAGTTGCGTGATCTCACCAGGTTTCTTACCTCTTTGTGACTCAGTTTCCTCAACACAGTAGAAAGTGATATTAACCCTACCTCCCAGAGATGTCTGAGCTTTAAGTGAGCCAATCGTGGAAAGGGGTTTTGTTGGCACACAGAAAAATGCTCAAAATGGCCTGGCGTATAGGGTCTTTGGACCCTCACCATCCACAGAACTCAAAGTGCCTTTTTAAAAAGGTTATTTATTTATTTTGAGAGAGAGATGGAGAGGGCACAGGCAGGGGAGGGGCAGAGAGGAGAGAAAATCCCAAGCAGACTTCAGGGCATGAGCGCAGAGCCAGACACAGGGCTCAAACTCACAAACTGTGAGATCATGACCTGAGCCAAGATCACAAGTCAGGCACTTAACCAACTGAGCCCCCCCAGGTGCCCCTGAAAGTACCTTCATTAAAGTACTTTGTGCGCAGACACCTTAGGCCAGGCCAGCCCAGGCCGGCCACACAAGTCCTTGAGGTAGGAGGCCAAGACCAACCACAGAGTTAAGGAAACCAGTAAAGGTTCTCCCCACAGACTCCTCACTGGGCCCAGAGCTTCAGCTCTCCAGATTGCCTCAGTGCTCTCTCTTCAAACAGCTCCCATGCCAGGAGCCTGCCCCAGCCCCAGCACATTCCTGCCAGCACCGGAACTAATAATCCTGTTGTTTCCTACGGAGATGGGACGCGTGTGAGAAGGCTGAGGCCACACTGTCATCCAGCCAGGCTGCCTGGAAGCCGGAGTCGCCAAGGAGGGGGAGGCCCCATGGCGGTGTAGGTACGCCTGCCTCACGTCTGCCCAGTTTGTGGACTCACAGCGGAGCAGCTGTGAGGTGTGTTGCTTGCTGTGTAAAAGGATTCCTTTCTGGTGAGTTTAAAAGCCTCGGATTAATACAAATTTAATCAATATGAAGCTTCTCTACAACACAGTCTTCCATGTAAAGCCATATGCACTCACAACTGGGAGCACTGAACGCCAGTTCCACAAAAATATTTCTAGAGGCAGATGAAAGAGAGTCGCAGTTGTAAAGACCGTTATAAAGGCAGATTAGACGAAAGATAGCTGCTGTGGGTAGGGGCCATGCAGACAGTGGTGTGAGAAGCAGCACTGGGAAGAAAGGGGGAATGGATTTTCTCCAATGTAAAAAATCATTTTTTAAAATTCTGTCTTATATATCTGCTTTAAAACACGGTATAAAATAATTAAACACACCATGTGATTTCATTTTAGAATTTGAGTTCCATCAAATAGGACCCCAAATACTCAAAGGCCTTCAATGGAGGCTCCTCTTAAATGAACTAAACTTCTTTGTTTTACTTCTCATTTCAGAATTCATTAATCCTGTCTTCTTAGAGGCCTTCTCCCCCTTGGCACTTTGTGGCATTTAGAGTGAGAGAGTATGGGCTCATCTCAGTGAAGTTCTCCCTGGTTTTCACATTAGCTGGAGCAGGGAGCTACTTCTAAGGACTAAAAATAGTCTCTTCATCCTGAACTTTCTTTCTCTGTTTTCGGATTCAGAACTCAACTCAGCTAGGATCTTTTACGGGTGCTCATGTCTTTGGACCATGAGAGGTTTTGTCCCTCTGCCCGCACAAATTAACTGGTGCCCATGTATTTTTCCTAACAAATGATTTTTAATTAAATCCGCCAATTTGACTATAACTGCACCAGGAACATTTGGTTTTAATTTTTTTCTTTTTAAAAATTTTTTATAGTTTTTATTTATTTTTGAGACAGAAGGAGACAGAGCATGGGTGGGGGAGGGGCAGAGAGAGAGGGAGACACAGAATCCAAAGCAGGCTCCAGACTCTGAGCTGTCAGCACAGAGCCTGATGCAGGGCTCGAACCCACAAACCGCGAGATCATGACCTGAGCCAAAGTTGGATGTCCAACTGACTGAGCCACACAGACACCCCAGGAAAATTTGCTTTTTAAGACTGCCCTAAAGTTAATATCTTTCATTTTTACTCTTTTCTGTTTGCTTTTACTGCACCAATGGTCAGTGCTTATGATATGCCAAGCACTTTATGGGGAAATAACATTGAACAAAACAGACAATGTTTCTGCTTTTTGGAAAGTTTTTATCTATCTATCTCTCTATCTATCTTAGTAGGCTCCAGGCCCAGCACGGAGCCCCACAAGACCTGAGCTGTGGGACCAAGAGTCAGACACCCAACTAACTGCACCCTCCAGGCACCCCTGAAGTTTTAGTTTAAGAACAACCAAATTGTTGAAATGAGTGAACTGATTTCAAAGTCTTCTAGTGCAGAGTGTCTGGTTTCAGGTAGGTGGCTCCGAGGGATGGGCCCTGGGAAAACCTTTCAGAGGTGTTGGGCTCTGAGGTGAGATGTGAATGCCAGAGTAGAACCAGCCACGTGGCAGGGGCCCTCGTGTTCCCCTTGTGAGAGCCGTTGCTCGGAGAGGCTGCCCACCCGGAGTTCCATCTGCCACCTCCCACGTCAGACCCTGTATCCCCGTGGGACTGTGGGACTGTCTGTCCCACTGTGTGTAAGCCGTGTTGTTGCTGACCAAGAAGGTGAGGTGTCCACATCCATGGTGAATGAAGAGGTCGGGTGTTAAAGATGAAGTGTCCCATGACAAGGATCTTTGAGGGACTCCTTGGAGGAGGACTGTGCGATCCAGAACATTCTTATTGGCCTCTGCAGTGATGGATGCCTCTGAGATTTGGGGGTTATTTGTACAGCAGTTGGCCTATTCTGACTGATATGACTACCTGCTCTGAGTGGACAGAAATCTCATGGACAACTAAAATAATAAATAATCCCCAAAAGATAGGTTAGCTCCTAAGAAAAGCTCGGGTCTGACCAAGGCTCGTGTTGAATCAGGTAAAAAGAAGCAGATGACTCCTTGCTAGTTTGTAACCTGTTCAGGAGCTTCCTAGGTGAGATGTGAAACAGGAGGGCAGGGACAGACCAACTCCAGCTCGGTTGAGGGCGTTGTAATAAGCAAACTGAACTTACCTACAAGGTTTGTCACAGGCAGTGGTAAGATGAATGGATCCCTGAACCTGTAAACCTTAAAATTTTACCGCAAGGCCTTAACTGGATCCAGGCATGTGTACTGTGCAGCCATTCTCAGCACATCACTGTCTCAAGGCTGTGTCCCTGGGGGAACACCTGGGGGCGGGAAAAGCAAGCAGGACCCATATTCCAAGGATGGAGAACAGGGTGAGGAACTTTCCAGTGCCTGGGTCCAGCTCCCTGGTCAACCAGCAGTTGTCTTTTCCAGGACCATCTCCCCCACTCCCCGGCTCCTGCTGCCCACTCTACAATAAGGGTTGTTCATGAGCGTCAAAATGACTAAAAGACCAGGAGCAGGGAGAAATGAAAGCACAGAACGAACAACCCAACCTTGAGAACATCACTTAGCCAATCAATATAGGCAACTGAGAACAAGAAAGAAAATTGAATGCAGTGACCACTGAATCTATCATTCATTTATTCAATAAGCATTTAGTGAGCACCTACTCAGTCCAGGGCCTGTACTAGGTGCTGGGTACTCTGTGGAAAATAAGTTAGACATGGTGCTTGTCCTGAAGGAAATTATAATCTAGTTGTCACAGATAAAAACAAACTGAGTAGGGGTGCCTGGGTGAGTCAGTTGGTTAAGCATCTGACTTCAGCTCAGGTCATGATCTCATGGTTTGTGGGTTCCAACCTTGCATCAGGTTCTGTGCTGACAGTTCCAAGCCTAGAGCCTACTTTGGATTCTGTGTCTCCCTCTCCCTGTGTCCCACCCCATTCACGCTCTGTCTCTGTCTCTCTCAAAAGTAAATAAACAGTAAAAGAAAAACTAAGGAGATAAAACAATAAGTGAAACAACCGTAAGTTGTATCAAGGGCTATGACAGAGTCCCTTCCCCACCCCCAAAAAAAAGGGCTGAGACAGAATAACTGAGGGAGAATATAAGGAGGAGGCAGGGCGAGCTCTCCCCCAGAGCCTAATGGAAGAGAAGGGGTGGGCTACAAGCAGAGGCAGGGTGGAGGTCAGGACTGGGAGAAAGAAGAGGATGCAGAAGGAGGGCATGAAGCATTCCAGGCAGAAGGGGCTACATGTGCAAAGGCCCTGAGGCCGTAAGGCTGTATATGTTTGAGCAGCTGAACAGACTAGTATGAGACAAGGTAGGAGTGAGGGAAATTGGCATGAAATGAAGTAGGAAGAACCAAAGACTGGACGAAGCAGGACCTGGGCCATGGTGAGAATTTTGACTTCTACTCTCATTTCAGTGTCTCACTACTTCTTGGCCTTTTTGTTTAAATGGGCCCACCTTCACCTTCATCCAAACACTATGGAAATTTTAGTCAGCTTCTTCCCAGTGTTACCCTGAGTGGGGTGGTGTTCAGAGTTGTAGCCACAGGAGCCGAGATCAGTGAACAGAATACAGGAACACAAATTGGCATCACACACTTCTTTATTCAGCGCTGGGCATGCTTGGGGAGCACCCAAATCAAGCAGCCCCAAATAGCAGCAGGGGAGAGCTTATATTCTTGAGCTTATCAGGCTGGACTAGGTACCCAGGCATCTGCGTGACTGGACTAGGACCTGTTTCTCTAAGATACAAATATCGCCTATGTGGTAAGTAGGCTACAGAGGCAGACAGTGCAGTTATTGTGCTAATCTCTGGCTTCCTGCCTAACTTCCTGGTGCAGTTCTTGAGAAACTTATCTTGCAAGGATGAGGCTAGCTTGCTGTGTACACAGTGTTCTAATCTTCTAGTTTCTTATGTACAAAGACTATATTGGCCAAAGGTTATAAACACGGGAGGGGGCTTTAACACACCTGCTCGAGGCTGAGCAAAACCCCACAGAGCTTCATTTTCTCCATTTCCTCCAAATGCTGGCTGGCAACAGACACAGACACACCAAAGGCAGGAGCCAGGCTTGCTGGGTAACTGCTCTGGTCACGGTTGCGGCTGCTGGAGCTTTCCATCCTCACTCCCCCAGGAGCCAAGCCAGCCAGTTGCTGCCAGAAGCCTCCACACCCCATGCTTTGGGGACCAGGGGAACACAGCACCCACACCAGCACCACCTCCTGGAGTACGGCTTGAAGCCAACATCAGTGGGGCACAACCTACTGGGGAAACCAATAGGGCAGTTCCCTGGGTGCACGCAAAGTGGGCCCAAAACCTCCACCTGGGCAAGGGGCCAGGGAGGCAGGTCCTGCCAGGGGGTGACAGAGGCCACTCCAGGGCATGACAGGGGCCCGCCCTGACATTCTCTCTGATACTAGCTGGCAGCAGCCAAGCTCTTCCCTTAGGAGCACTCACACAGCAGTCCAAACCATTAGCAGTCATGAGAGCCACATAGCTTCAGACAGGCAGGCCATGGCAGGGCCAGTGCCAGCCATCGGGCAGGTTTGAAAGGCTTCATCCGTGGCTCTTCTTCTGGCACATGGCATTTTTCTTCCCCAGCCAATTAACTTCCCAGAGGCCCGTCCTGAAGGACTGGATTTGTCATGGGAGCTGACGCGACAAGATCTGCAGAGCCGGCTACGATGGCGTGAAGGCTGGGATCCAAGGCGCTCTTTCCTAGCAGGCCATTTGCCTGACTTCAGCAGAAATGCACAGCAGATGACCCAGACCCGCACACCAGCACCTGCAATTGAAGAATTCAGAATCACAAATAACAAGTCTGAATTGGCAGGCTTTCATGAAAGCCCCCACACATCTTCAAGTATACAACTGCCATGGGTCACATAAAATGTGCGTAGCTTTAATATACAGTTTCATTTGCTTGAACATTAGCCTGGGTGCAGAGAAACAAAGAACAGCTCGGGGTAGAGAATTTAATATGAGAATCCAGCCAGGTTGCCAAGCCATATATGTGCTAATGTTGCAATTTCGACACCAAACTTAAGGTCAAGATTAATTCAGTGAAAAATACTATTTAACGATGTAATAGACACCTCTGAGTCACAGAGCAGGGGGCACGGAGGGTAAATGAGGCAGGGAGTGTGTTTTGCCAAATGGCCAAAGGGGGAGATTCTTTGAGAAAGGGTTAGATGGACAGCAGTATTTTTCTTTGCCTCAACTACTTGTGCTGTGACACAAAGGTAGCCAAGGACAGCGTGTAAATGGTGATGCCGTGTTCGAATAGAACTTTATTTGTGTATGCCAACATTCGAGTTTCACATAATTTTCACATGTTATGAAATATTCTTCTTTTAGCTTTTCCCTAACATTTAAAAATGTTAAGGTCTTTCTCAGCTCATCAGCAGAGCAAAAATAGTTGTTTTTCTGACCCCTGAAATGATAGAAGGATTCCCTGTAGCCACCATGCACCCATTTTTAACAACAAAAAAATCCAACTTCCGGTCGATCTCGGTTTAGCTGTTCTCTGATCCCTTCTTCCTCCCTGCTACAGTCTTGGGAGCAAACTCTGATCACAAAATTATTTCATCTATATCTGTATTTCAGTATTTATCTCTAAAAGATGACGCTAATTTTAAACATAAAACCACAATGTCATTACCACATCTGAAAATAGCAATAGTAATATCTTTAATATCATAAAATGTTGAATTAGTATTAGGTTTTTCCAGCTGTTTCATGAATGTTTGTTATTACAGGTTTTGTATTTTCTTCCCCATCATTTGTTTATGTGGCTAGGCTCTAGATCAGATCCTTAAATGGCAATTGCTTGATCTGCTCCTAAGTCTCTTCCTTCTATCACTGTCTTATTTTTCCTTACAAATGATTTGCTGAAGAAACTGTGTTTTATTCCGCAGGATTTTCTAGAGTCTGTATTGCATCCTTGTGTTGTTGTTGGACATAAAGCTTTGTTCTCCGTATTTCCTCAGTACAGTGGTATTTTCTGTAACCATTTGCAAGTTAGAGGTAAGAGCTTGATGAGATTCAAGTTTTCTTTTGTTTTTGGTTTGCTTTTTTTTTTTTTGGTGAGATTACTTTATATGTGGTATTGTATTCTTCCATCAGGAGGTTCGTAATGTGTGGTTATTTCTTTTTTGGTAGGGATGGCAGCTGTTAACGATTATTGCCTAGATCAATTCCTATTTTTTAAAAAAAATTAAACTATTTTTAAAAAACGGTTTCAGATTTACAGAAAAATTTAGTATCAGTACAGAGTTTCCCAGAGACCCCCTTATGGCTTTTCACAGTTTCCCCTATGATTAACACATTGCTTTAGTGTGTTACATTTATTATGACTGATGAACCAATATTGACACAGGCTTATTTTGTCCATACTTTACAGTAAGGTTCACCCTTTGTTTTGTACAATTCTATGGTTTTGACAAATGGATAAGGATATGGATCCACCATTAAAGGATCGTGCAGAATAATTTCACTGCTTTAAAAATCTCTGTGCTCGCCTCTCTACCTACCCCACACCTCTAAACCCTTCTTGGCAACCACTGGTCTTCGTACTGTCTCCACAGTGTTGCCTTTTCTGGAATGTTATATAGCTGGAGTCATACAGTGTGTAGCCTTTTCAGACTGGCTTCTGTCACTTAGCAACATGTGTATGTCTTTTCCATCTCTTTCTGTGGCTTGTTAGCACATTCTTTTTATTGATGAATAATATTCCATTGTATGGATGTACCAAAGTTTGTTTACCCATTCAACTACTAAAGGTCCCAGTTTGTGGCAATATGAATGAAATTGCTATAAATATTTGTGTGCAAGTTTTTGTGTGGATATAAGTTTTCAACTCACTTGGATAAAAACCAAAGAGCACTATTGCTGGATCATCTTGTGAAAATATGTTTAGTTTTTAAGAAACTAACAAGCTGTATTCCAAAGTGGTTGTATCACTTTTGCATTCCTACCATCAAGAAACAGAGTTGCTGTGGTCCCATATCCTGACCAGCTTTAGATCTTGTCAGATTGTTTGATTTGGGCCATTCTAATAGGTGCATAATAAAATCTCACTGTTGTTTTACTTTGTGATTCTCTAATGACATGAGGGGAAGTATCTTTTCATATCTTTGTTTGCCATCTGTATCTCTTCTTTGGCTAAGTGTCTGTTCATATCTTTTGCCCATTTTAATGTTTTGTTTTTTTTTTATTTCTAGGAGAGAGAGAGACAGCGTGAGCAGGGGAGGGTCAGAGAGAGGGAGTCACAGACTCTGAAACAGACTCCAGGCTCTGAGCTGGCAGTCAGCACAGAGCCCGACGCGGGGCTCAAACCCACGAACCACGAGATCATGACCTAAGCGAAAGTCGGATGCTTAACCGACTAAGCCACCCAGGCGCCCCCTTTTGCCCATTTTAAAAGTGGGTTGTTTGTTTCCTTATTATTGAGTTTTAACGGTTCTTTAACTATTTTAGGTACAAGTCCTTTATCAATTACATGTTTTGCAAATATTTAGTCCCAATCTGTGGCTAACGTTTTCATTCTCTTAACAGTGTCTTTTGCAGAGCAGTTTTTAATTTAATAAAGCCCTGCTAGAGTGGAGGGAGCAAGATGACGGAGAAGTAGGGAGCTTTGTACATTGCACTCGCCCCCATATCTCACACGGAAAAGATCTGAAGCCATAGGAAACTTTACAGAACCCAAGAGATTGGGAGAAAAAGGACACAGAATCCACTGAGAAAGCCTTCTAACTTGAGTGCAAACTGGGGCCGGGATCAGAGACTCCAGGGATGGGGAAGATCCCCCGCTGGGAGAGTGAGAGGGGAAAAAGAGAGTGTCTGAAACCGCTCAAGACATGGTCCCTGTCATTGGGAAACAGAAAAATCTCCCCTTGGGGCACAGAAGGACCGTGTGTGCCAAATCCCTGCGTGCCAGGTTCCCACATGCCAACTCGTCCAGGAGAGGCTGCTGGCATGGACCATTTCTTTGTGCTTCTGGCTGGCCAGACTCCTGGAGGAGCCGCGCATGGGCGCGCAGACTGAGTCGCTGCACTCTTGACTGGCTGGAACTCTAGAGGGAAGGTGAAGGGCTTAAAAACTTGGAGATTTGCCCACTAGTTTGTGTTTCGGATGATGAGTCACAAAGGGACCTGGTTTCTCTCTCTCCAGTGGGCCCAGCGTGCCCCACAGGCAAACTGACACCCAAGCTCACCAACCCGACCTGGAGGAGAAGGTAGCAGGGATTCTGGCTCCACCTCCAAGGCCAGGCAAGAGGCCCTGAAAGGATCACCTGCGAGGTTGTGTCTACGGCAATTTCAGTGGGACATGTGGACTGGGACTTGGAAACGAGGCCTGGCCTGGGTTAAAGAGGGCAACCCACTTTGACTGCACCCCTGGCACGGGGAGTTTACAAACCCAGAAAAGCGAGGTGCAGTGCTTGGTTCAAGAAGGGACTGTAGCGCCGCCACTCTCCTCCCAACAACCCCCAAAGGACTCCTGCCTGATGCACCACGCCCATCCCTGCTTGAGAGCTGCCCTCCCCTTTTTTCTTTTTTTTTTCCCCCTCTGGAACACTGACCTGACTAACTCTGGTCACCATCTTGCTTAAACAATCACATTTAGTCCATTCTGTAGATTTAAATTCTACACCTACCAACCTTTTCATCTCTGTCTCTCAGGAGTAATTAGACTATATAGTTTCTCTGGATAACACCAGCATCCTTCTCTCACCTATCCAACCATATTCCACCCTTTAGTTCTTTGAAAAAAGCTTTTTATCCCTTCTGCCTGTTTGTTCTATTTCCAATTTTGCCTCATCCCTGCCCTGTCTTCTCTCTCTTTCTCTATGCTCTTCAACCAGCACTGCATACCTGGCTATTTAATTGTAGCTGAGAAATATGGTTATATGCTTTAAACCATTCTTTGTCCATCAGTTTTCTTTTTTCCTATTCTTTTCTTCTTTTTGACCTTTTTATGTATTTTTTAATTTATTTAATTTATTTAATTAATAATTTTCTATTATTTGCCTTCCCTTCTCCATCTTTTCTCTTAACTTTTGTGTTTTCCCTCTCGGTTTGCAGGTTAGTTGGATTTGTCTGTGCGCTTGTGTGCCTCTGCTCCCTGTGTGTTTGTCTGTCTGTTTTCTTCTCCAGGGCTACCTCAAGAAACAAGCCAAAGTACACATGGTAGAGAGTCCCAAATATCACCAAAAGTAGGAAAATAAACTAACCAAAGTCAAAACAACAAACACTCTCCGAAAGGATAGGTCCTAGACAGTCAAAGAGTTTTCTTGGGTACAGCAGCGCTCACAGGTGTAGAGAGCATAACAAGTCTTTAACAAGAGACAGAAAGCTAACTAAAATGACGAAATGAAAGAGCTCTCCTCCATAGAAATTCCAAGAAGAATAGACAGCTAATAAACTGCTCAAAACAGATATAAGCAGCATAACTGAACAAGATTTTAGAACAATAATCATAAAATTAATAGCTGGACTTGAAAAAGCAAAGGGGACATCAAAGAAACTATGGCTACAAGCAACATGGAGAATAAAAATAGGCATGATTAATTAAAAAATGCAATAAATGAGATACATAATAAATTAAAGGCCTCCAATGCACGGACTGAAGAGGCAGAAAGAGAATAAGTGATTTAGAAGACACCATTATAGAAAAAGAAGAAACTGAGAAAAAGAGAGACAAACTGATCCAGGAACATGAAAGAAGAGTTCGAGAGCTCAGCGATACGGTCAAACACAACAATATCCGTATCATAGGAATCCCAGAAGAGGAAGAGAGAGTGAAAGGTGCTGAAGGAGTCCTGGAACAAATTATAGCAGAGAACTTCCCCAACCTGGAGAAGGAAGTAAAAGTTGAAATACAAGAGACTCAGAGGACTCCCCTAAGATGTAACTTGAATCGATCTTCAGCATGGCATATTAGAGTAAAAACTTCAAAATAAAAGGACAAAGAGAATTTTAAAAGCAGCTAGGGAGAAAAGGACCCTAACATACAAAACGAAACCTATCAGGGTGGTGACAGACCTATCTACTGAAACTTGGCAGGCCAGAAAGGAATGGCAGGAGATCTTCAATGTGATGAACAGAAAAAATATGCAGCCAAGAATCCTCTATCCAGCAAGCCTGTCATTCAGAATAGAAAGAGAGATAAAAGTCTTTCCAAAAAGGGGCGCCTGGGTGGCTCAGTTGGTTAAGCGTCCGACTTCAGCTCAGGTCATGATCTCATGGTCCGTGGGTTCGAGCCCTGCATCGGGCTCTGTGCTGACTGCCAGCTCAGAGCCTGGAGCCTGTTTCAGAGTCTGTGATTCCCTCTCTCTCTGACCCTCCCCTGCTCACACTGCCTCTCTCTCTCTCTCCCAGAAATAAATAAAACATTTAAAAAAAAAAGTCTTTCCAAATAAACAGAAATTGAAAGAATGTGTCGCCACTAAGCCAGCCCTACAAGAAATCCTGAGGGGGACACTCTGAAGGAAATTTTGCAAAGAACAAAGATACCATGGACAGCACCACAAACATGAACCCCACAAAGGACACAGTGACTCTAAACCCACATATTTCAATAATAACACTGAATGTAAATGGGTTGAATGATCCAATAAAAGACATAGGGTAGCAGAATGGATAAAAAAATAAAATCCATCTATATGCTGTCTACAAGAAACTCATCTTAGACTGGAAGATACCTTCAAATTAAAAGTAAGGGGATGGAGAAATATATATCATGCCACTGGAAATCAAAAGAAAGCTATACTTATATCAGACAAACTGGACTTTAAATTAAAGACAATAACGGGAGATGAAGGGCATTACATAATAATTACAGGGTCTATCCATCAGGAAGAACTAACAATCATAAATGTCTATGCACCGAATATGGAAGCACCTAAATATTAAAACAATTAATCACAAACAGAAACAAGCTTATAGATAAGAATGTACTAATAGCAGCGGACTTTAATACTCCGCTTATAGCAATGGATAGGTCAACCAGACAGAAATTCACTAAAGAAATAATGGACTTGAAAGACACATTGGACCAGATAGATCTAACAGATATATTTAGAACTCTACATCCTGAGGCCAGGGAATTTACTTTCTTCTCAAGTGCGCATAGCACATTCTCCAAGATAGATCACATATTGGAATATAAAGCAGCCCTCAATAAATATAAAAGAATTGAGATCATACCATGCACACTCTCAGATCATAATGCTTTGAAACTTGAAATCAATCACAGGAAGAAGTCTGGAAAACCTCCAAAAACATGGAGGTTAAAGACCACCCTACTAAAGAATAAATGTGCCAATCAGGCAATTAGAGAGGAAATTTAAAAATATATAGAAACAAGTGAAAACGAAAACACAACAACCCAAACTCTATAGGATGCGGCAAAGGCAGTCTTAAGAGGAAAGTACATTGCATTCCAGATCTATTTCAAGAAATTAGAAAAAGCGTAAGTCCAAAATCTAACAGCTCACCTAAAGGAACTAGAGGCAGAGCAACAAGAACGCCCTAAACTCAGTAGAAGAAGAGAAATAGTAAAAATCAGAGCAGAAATGAAAAACATAGAGACCAAAGAAACCATTGAACAGATCAATGAAACCAGGAGTTGGTTTTTTGAAAAAATACACAAAATTGACAAACCTCTAGCCAGGCTTCTCAAAAAGAAAAGAGAGAGCACCCAAATAGACAAAATTATGAATGAAAATGGACTTACTACAACCAACCCCTCAGAAATACAAGCAATTATCAGGGAATACTATGAAAAGTTATATTTCAACAAATTGGACAACTTAGAAGAAATGGACAAATTCCTAAACACACACTCACTACCAAATTCACACAGGAAGAAATAGAAAATCTGAACAGACCCATAAGGAGTGAAGAAATCGAATCAGTAATCAAAATTCTCCCAACAAATAAGAGTCCTGGACCTGATGGCTTCCCTGGAGAATTCTACCAGATATTTAAAACTGAATTAATCCCAATTCTTCTCAAGCTATTCCAAAAAATAGAAATCGAAGGAAAACTCCCAGACTCATTTTATGATGCCAGCATCACTCTGATTCCTAAGTCAGACAGGGATCCAGCAAAAAAAGAGAACTCCAGGCCAATATCCTTGATGAATACAGATGCAAAAATCCTCAACAAGATACTTACAAATCAAATGCAACAGCACATAAAAAGAATTATCCACCAAGATCAAGCGGGATTCATTCCTGGGTTACAGGGCTGGTTCAACATTCACAAATCTATCAATGTGATACATCACATCAACAAAAGACAAGATAAAAACCATATGATCCTGTTGATAGATGCAGAAAAATCATTTGACAAAATACAGCATCCCTTCTTAATAAAGACTCTAGAGAAAGTTGGGATAGAAGAAGCCTCTTTAACAGATGGTGCTGGGAGAACTGGACAACAACATGCAGAAGAATGCAACTAGATCATTTTCTCATACCATACACAAAAATAAACTCAAAATGGACAAAGGACCTGAACGTGAGACAGAAAACCACCAAAACCCTAGAGGAGAAAGCAGGAAACAACCTCCTTGACCTTCACTGCAGCAACTTCTTACTTAACACATCCCCAAAAACAAGGGAATCAAGAGCAAAAATAAACTATTGGGACCTCATCAAGATCAAAAGATTCTGCACGGCGAAGGAAACAATCCACAAAACTAATAGGCAACTGACGGAATGGGAAACGATAGTTGCAAATGACATATCAGATAAAGGGTTAATATCCAAAATCTATAGGGAACTCACCAAACTCCACACCCGAAAAACAAACAACCCAGTGAAGAAATGGGCAGAAGATATGAATAGACACTTCTCCAAAGAGGACATCCAGATGGCATGAAACGATGCTCAGCATCCCTCCTCATCAGGGAAATACAAATCAAAATCACACTGAACTACCACCTCACGCCAGTCAGAGTGGCTAAAATGAGCAAATCAGAGAATTCTACATGCTGACGAGGATGTGGAGAAACGGGCACACTACTACACTGTTGGTGGGAATGTAAGCTGGTATAGCTGCTCCTGAAAACAGTGTGGAGGTTCCTCAGGAAACTAACAATAGAACTCCCCTATGACCCAGCAATAGCACTGCTAGGAACTTACCCAAGGGATATAGGAGTGCTGATGCATAGGAGCACATGGACCCCAATGTTCATTGCACTCTCAACAAAAGCCAACACATGGAAAGAGCCTAAGTGTCCATCAACAGACGAATGGATCAAGACTATGTGGTTTATCTATACAATGGAATACTACATGGCATGAGAAAGAATGAAATCTGGCCATGTGTAGCAACATGGATGGACCTTCAGGGAGTTATGCTAATCAAAATAAGACAGGCAGAGAAGGACAAATATCATATGTTTGCACGTATAGGAGGATTAGGAGGATCTTAACGGAGGACCATGGGGGAGAAGAAGTATGGAAAAGGTGGGGGAAAGGGAGAGAGGCAAACCATGAGAGACTCTTGAATGCTGAGAACAAACTGAGGACTGATGGATGTGGGGAGGAGGGGGGAGATGGGCATGGAGGCGGGCACTTGTGGGGATGAGCACTGGGTGTTATATGGAAACCAACTTGACAATAAACTATTTGTAAAAAAAAAAAATTACATTCACCCACAGCTGAATAAATAAAAAAATAAATAAAGCCCTGCTTATTGATTTTTCCCCCATGGATCATGCTTTTCATGTTGTATCTAAAAACTCGTCGCCAAACCCAAGGTTATTTAGATTTTCTTCTTTGCTGTCTTCTAGGAGTTGTATAATTCCATGTTTTACATTTAGGCCCATAATTAATTTAGAGCTCATTTCTCAGAGAGGTGTAAACTCTGGGTTTATTCTTTTGCACGTGGATGTCCAACTATTTCAGTATCATTTGTGGAAAAGATTCCTTTCCTCATTAAGTTATTTCACTGCTTTGTCAAGGATCAACTAACTGTATCTATGTGGGTCTATTTCTGGACACTGTATTCCATTTTATTATTTATTTTCTCACCAATACCACATTGTCTTGATTAGCATGGCTTTCTAGTATGTCTTGAAGTCAGGTAGCATGAGTCCTCTAACTGTGTTCTTCTTCGGCACTTTGTTAGCTCTTCGGGGTCTTTTGCCTTTCCATAAAAACTTTAGAATCTGGTTTTTGATATCCACAACTTAACCTGCTGGAATTTTGATTGGGATCGAATTGACTCTATAGATCAGGCTGGGATGAATTGACTTAATAATATTGGTTCTTCTTACC
This sequence comes from Proteles cristata cristata, assembly GCA_017311185.1. NCBI lineage: Eukaryota > Metazoa > Chordata > Mammalia > Carnivora > Hyaenidae > Proteles > Proteles cristata. The sequence goes on along the minus strand of JAESUZ010004127.1, from coordinate 879,609 downwards.
TGTGAACATGATATATCTCTCATTTATTTAGACGTTCTTTGATTTGTCATTTGAGTTTTGTCGCTGTCCTCATATGGTTCCTGTGTGTATTGTGTTAGATTTGTACCTATTATGTTTTCTTGGTGCTAATGTAAATGGGATCACATGTTTAACTTCACATTTCAATTGTTCATTCATCCATTCATTTTTTAGGAGTTGAGGAATGGTTGTGTTCTATCATTCCTTCTTCATTTATTAGCTGACACACTTTCATATAGAAAAATTCCTCTCATCAACTCTTTGGCTATTCAAACATATGGAGCATTTAGGAAAGAAAGGATAAATGCTTGATTCTTTCACTTGATTTACCAAAGTTTTCTAAAGTTTTGGAGTCGTTCCCTAATACCTCCAATATTAACCAATGAAGTTTTATCATGAAAAACATTTTCTGTATTTAAATCTATTACATTTCATATCCTTAATGGTGTTCAAAGTGTCCCGTTGGCAATGGGGGTCTTTTCAATTGACATCTGACACAACAGGTTGGTCTTTGATAGTTTTTTTTTTAATTTCCTTATGTGACAGGATGGTCCAGATTCTTCCTCTGACCTGTGATCAGCCACTTCTCCAAGGAGCCCAGGTGTTTAGAAGCCACCAAGATATGCCTTCCTGCCTTTTCAGTGGACAGAACCAGGAATCATACATTTTATTTGTTAAAGATAAAATATAGCATGAGTTTATATTGATATGATCATTTTAGAACAATGAGGTTTTTACTTAATCCTGTTGGTTCTGTAGATGTCTTTTCTTTCTTCCACGCTGGAATTACTTTATCCTACCATACGCGTGCGTAATCTCAGAATGACAATGTTCATTGAAAACAGTTTTTTTTTTTCTTTTCCAGCCCTTGTCCTTAGGGTATACCTCATTAGACATCTACAATAAAATAATGGTGTGTGAAATGTGCTGGCATAGTTCCTGTTTGTGTGGTGTGGAGTGAAGTGTACTTCAACTTGCTTTTGCTTTTTAAAAATTCAGGTATTTAAAAAATAGTATATTTGTCCTTTCATATTAAAAAATATTTTTGCTAGCTTATCTTTGGAATGGATTCCTAAAAGCGAAATCACTGCTTCAAAAAGAAAATACACGTGTGATTTAGCTAATACTGCTAAATCCCCCCTGCAGAGATTGCATTATTTTTCATTTTACTGGAAAAAAGAATCCGATGCCCAACCTTGAAGCTTCTTTGTAATGTGTGTCCCGGCATGTTATATATTTTCTTATATTTTGTTTTATCCTGGAAATAGCCCCAAGAGTTAGGTGTTATTCTCACCCTGACTTAGAGATGTTCCCCAGTCAGGGAACAGGGGCTCCAGGGAGCTGAAGTGTCCCACACACAAGTAATAAGTTGATGTGGCTCTGATTGTGTGCGTATCCCCAAAGACCCTTGAGCAAGACACAGTGTCCTGCCTCTATGCCCAGTGGCTGTCTACTTGCCTGCCTCCTGGAAGCTACTGGAATTTGCCAAGTATTATTCCAGTTCAGATTAGAAGTGTGAGATACTTGGCGTGCCTTCCTTCCTGTCTCCCTCCCTCCTTCTTCCTGGGATCACTTTCCAAGTAAGTTAACTGGACCCACATCTCTGATGTAGGCTTTGTTTCTGGGGAAGCCCAGACTAGACAGAAAGAGCATCTATCCAGCTCTGAGCCATCCTGAACTCTGCCTCTAGCACCTGGAGGTCTTATTGTGTAGAATGTAGCATTCCCTGGGACTTTGGTTTCCCTGGGACACAGTCCCCCACTCCTATGGGGCCATCCCATAGCCAATCCATTGTTCTCTAACCAGGGTCACATCACACTCCTGGAGCAGATGTGCCAGGAATTTCAATTTTATCAAGGACCACTCTGTAATGTTTCTCTAGAGAGTCTCCAGCCTTACCCCAGCCCCGACAGCCCCAACCATTGCTTTGTATGAGCTACAAGGCTATGTTTGGAATGGGACCATAAGTTCCTCATCACTGGTATAGGGATAAGGCTGTGGCTCTGGACTGGACTCAGTATTCCTTGGTCAAAAAGATGTTTGCTCACGGTGTTATGGTCTTTCTTCGGTGTCTGAAAGGGAGCCATTGGACATGGGGTCTTCTAGGTATAAAGCCTAGGAGAATGGAAAGAGACCCCAGGATCTAGTGGCAATGCCAATCCACTTGCCTAGGTGGCCTTGATTGTCTAAATGCCCTCCTCAAAGGCTAAGTGACCTATTAGTTATGTACTTGAAATTGTCCAGCTTAAGGGAGGCTCCTGAATTCAGAGATGGACCACTTCTCAGAGGTATAGTCACACTCTCATCTTACATGGCCTGGCCTGGTGGTTCCCTTTGGGGCCATATCCCTAGAGCCCTTCACACTCATGGACCAGCTCTTCACATGAACCTCATGGAACATTTCCCACCCCTACCTCATGTGAACGTTTATACAAAGAACAAAGTGCCCCTCGGGAGGGTTGCAGACTCAGTCCTCTCTGGCCTTTGGCAAGAGAAGGAGAGAAATAAATTAGATGAGGTATAGGATTTGCACCCAATAAACATCTCTTTGTGTTTCTTTGTTTTGTTTTTGGCTGGATTCTCTTCTCCCACATAGAATCTGAGAGTGAGGATATGGACCTGGCAGGGAAGGTTGGCAATTAATTTGTTCATTCATGTATTTACCAAATGACTCCAGGAAAGAGGCATACAACAGTGTCAACGATGGTCCTGTGGAGGCTGACCCAGCCTTTTCAGTGTAGAGGGGATACACTTAAGTAAGAACACATTCACAAGGGAGTGTAAGTTAGGATGAGGGGAGTGGAGGGTACCATGGAAACAATGTGAGAGGAGCATCAAAGGAGAGAGCCCAAGGGGATTCCCGGAAGGGAGAGCTAAGCTGAGGCATTGAGGAAATGGAAAGGATTGCTAAAGGACTGTAAATTGTAGTCTGTGTGGATACAGTTATCAGAATTGCAGACTTCCTTGGAAGTCTGGCAGCAACTTCTGGGCTACCAGGTTTTGGACATTCACATCCATGATATGATTGTACATACCTTACATTCTACCACTGTCTGGGCATGGTCTTACCCCCTTGGAACACTCTGGCTTAGGAAGAGATACCTATTGCTTTATATCTTTTTTTCTCCCAGCCCATCACGAGCCAAGATGGACCAAATTTGGTAGTGAGTGGGTGCGCTGGGAAACTGAATGCTGGCCTACCAGTGAAAGGCAACACAAAAACATGCAGGTTAAACAGCACTTTGTTTATAGAAAAACTCAATCTGGGAAGAGAGAGGAAGGAAGGTGTGCTTTTCAAGAGTGTTCAAGAACCTGAATTTGCATTTGTTTATGAGAACAAAAAGTTGGCTGGTGAGTTAATGGACTGATAATTATACTGTACCTCGACCAACATGTTCTCACGGGGCTGATAAATAAAAATAGAGATCTTTGCCCTAAGATCATATGTATCCCGAACCTCCTTGATAGAGGTTAATAAAATTAGTGAGCAAGATAAATGAACAGAGAGACTGGAGCACGCGTCGTTGATTTTGGATAAGAGAGCCATGAAAATAGAACTCGGGGGCCCATTCCATCTTAATCACAACAGACACTGAGCCAGCCTCCTACTTCGCTGCGTCAGCCTGATCTCTCAGAATGCACCAGCGCACAAGTAAGCGTATTTGAGTGAAACTTTGTGATAAATGACTTTTTAAAAATTGGAATCCTGAGTTATTAGTGGCCTGCCATAACGAAACCTATTTCTGAAGGCTTCTACTATGAAGAAATAGCAATGACCCTTTAATTTAGCTGTTAAAATCATAGATGGATTGCATAGAACAACGAATCGGTGTGCATATTAAGTATAGGAATGTTGATTTGGAGTTCCATGACTAATATCGTTTCTACATTGCAGAATTATTTTCCAGAACCCAAGGTTCCTTCTATTCTCTCTCTCTCTCTGTCTCTCTCTCTTTTAGTTTTTATTCATTTATTTTGAGCATGAGAGAGAGCACAAGTGGAAGAGGGGCAGAGAGAGAGAAAGAGGGAGAGAAAAATCCCAAGCAGGCCCCGAGATGTCAGTGTGGAGCCCTACTCGGAGGCCTGAGTCAAGGCCCAGTCTGATGCTAATGTAAGGCCACAAGTCTAAACGTCTAAACCAAACTTACTCCATGACAGGCTTTAAGTTTCCCCTCTGAACTAGAAGGCCTGAGTTTCAGCTTTCCCGAAACTATCAGGCAGTTACACATTGCCCAAGGCAGGAGAAACCACCCTTGCAACATCCAATCAGGAAAGGCCAGCGACCACCCTCCACATTACTAAGGGAGAGGCCTGGAGATAGAAACTATAGATAGGACCCTGTTACCTAATGTTAAAGTTAACCTGTTAGTCGCCGAAAAAGACCTTAAGCTCGCTCTGTGATTGGTTGAATTTAAAGGTACTCTAAATGTTGTAATTGGATCCCGCCAGAAGTAACGAATACTCTAGACAATGTGTATGGTCAAACCCGCTGTCAATGATGTTGAATTATTATGATTGGATCACTGTTCCCATGTCACAACTTCTGTAACTCCCCCATCTCAAACCCCATATAAACCCTACTCTGCCATTGTTCGAGGCTCTCAGGACGGACCCATACGCTGGTGAAGTCTGTGAGCCTGAGCTTAAGCCCGTAATAAAGCCCTTTGCCTTTGCATGTGTGACTCGGTCTCTCTGGTGGTCTCTGGTCGGTGAGGATACTGCGATCTGGGTATAACACTAATACAGGCCTTGAACCCACAAACTTCGAGATCATGACCTGAGGTGAAAGGAGGAGTTGGACGCTTAACCAACTGAGCCACCCAGGCACCCCATCAGGGTGGTATGGCCATAGATTTATTCTCTCTTTTGGCTTACTCCTTCACACCCATGATGTCAACGACCAGCTAGACAATGATGAATTCTAAGTGTCTTCTGGTTTCTCTCTTCATCTCTCATCTGTGGCTGCTCAACATCACCATTCAGATGCTTTGTGGCCACCTCATACAGAGAGTCTCATCCACTGACACCACTTTCATCACATTATGCAAGTCAAAAGTGTAGAAGTTCTTTTAGACACCCCAGTTCCTTCCCAGAAATCTGATTATTCCCAAAGCCTGCTTCTTCTACCTCCTGTATAGCCCTTGCATCGGTCCCCTTTTTTGCAGCTGCCCTTCACCCACTTTCTTAGTCTGATGCCAACTACTCATGGCTAAACTGGCTTCCTAACTAGTCTCCGTGTCTCCCTTTGCTTTTGCACTTCTTCAGTGTATTCCAACATAGCTCCCTGAACATTTCTCCTGGGTGTATATCTGATTGCATCAATCTTCCTTAAAATATTTGATAGGTTCCATTTGCATTGAGGATAAAGAAAGCGTTCTTGAAGGGGGCTCTCAAGGCTCTATAACACCAGGTCCTCTCAGCTCTGGCTTGAGCCACACTTGTCTTCTTTGCACATAACATCTCAGGGCTGTGGCTTCTGCCCGTTCTTGGCACATGTCACCTGTGTGGCATTCTTGATCCTGTTCATCCCTCATGTCTGAGCTCAGGCACACCCCTTTCTCATTCACACCTTCCCTGACCTTCAATCGAGGCCACGTGTCTTGTCATTTGTCTCAGAGAGCTGCTCATCTGCACTAACACACTCAGCGCAGTGTTACGTAACTCTGGATATACGCTGATCTGTCATTACTTGATTTTCCTGAGTCTCCCTTGGTAGTCTGGGCCTTCATGAGACCAGTAACTATGTCCATTTTTATCCAGTGTACCCTCAGCCACTTGCAAGGTGCCCGGCACAAAGTCCCTGCTCTATACATGCTCATTGAATGAATAAAGCCACGAAGTTGCCTCCAGAAAGGGCCTTTGATGTCTGTGCCAACTCATCAGAATAATCTAACATAGGCAGCTCTGGAAAAATGTGTATATTTGATGTCACAGAGAAGAATTCTAACAGAAAAGAAGGCTCTGAACCTTCTAAGGCACGTATATGGGGGAGACGGAGTCTAGCTTGTCAGTTTAATGATTAGTTTGATGTTTCTTTTTCTGTAGGATTGTGACGAATGTAACATGACTGTAGATATAATTAGCCTTGGTGTTTGTGCCTTACCTTTTGCACTTATCAGTTTCTGTGGAAGTAAATCTTGAATCCTAGTCTATCATTAAAGTAGACGCTAAAATTGTAATGACATCATAGCAACAATGATGGGAATATTTACAACTCAGCTTTCTGATGCGCACACTTGCAATGTCTCCTCTGCTCAGTGTTACTATAACTCCATGATAATTATTGAGCTGGTTATTTGTTAAAACAATGTGGAGACACATTTCAGGCAAGAACTGGGTGCCATTACATGATCACGTGCTCTAAGCAGAAAATAATGAATACATTGAGATTTGCTCCCAGCGATTCAGAACTAATCCTGAACGAATAATAAACTAGGTCATGCAGTTAGGTCTACAGAGACTAAGTACATCCTCTGAGCCATTAACACCTCTGAAATCAGTACTCCTTCAGAATGGGAGAAACTAGTTAATTTCCACATAGATGGATGACCTCAGGGAACCTCAGTCAGATTTTAGAAATGTCACAAATAAATTGAACGCTGGTGTCTTGGATTAAGTAAGCAAGGGTCAAGAACACAGTGGGAAGAGGAGGAGGGGTGTGTGTGTGTGTGTGTGTGTGTGTGTGTGTGTGTGTGGTGCGTACATGCGTGTTGGCCAAGAAAAAATTTGAGGGTATATTTTGAGCACGTAACTCCCATCAATATTAATAGGAATTGAACACCCAAAGAGAAAAATGCAAACCAATCCCCAGTGCAGAGTGTATATTAGCTACATAAAAGAAAATAGAACCAGGGACTTGCCAGGTGAGTCCAAGAAGAGGAACATATCTTCAAACATTAATAATCATCACCCATTAAAAAATGGAGAGATGAGACATGGAACATGGCACACAGGATCCAAAGCCATGCGTTTAACCCTTTTAATGCTAACAGATATGGCTTTATTCTCCAAGTTGTGTGTGTGACTGAAGAGATACGCTGTTCCTGATTTTTATGCTTGGAACACCTTACACACCAATGGATGTTTTTCTGGAACTGGAGGCACAAACTGACATAACTAAATAAGAAAAACTAGTACCTTAATCTAGTTTTGCTCCAATTTGCTCACAATTTCATCTTCCTAATATTTTAAATAAAAAGAAAAATCTCTCATTTTTATTCATCAGGCTGCGCCTATGCCATAAAAGCAAAATTTAATTCATTTTAGCCAAATTGTGACCATTTTGACTCATTTAGAAGGTCAAGGAAGTGGAATGTGTTGGATTGATTTCTTTCCCCTGGGACTTTTCCAGGAAGTTCATTGTATCGGGATTCGCAGATAGAAGTCGTATCTATTTTTGTTGTTGTTGTTATTAGATGCCTTCCCTTTCATCCTGAAAGGGAATGTCTTTGAAATAAATCTAAGAAAGTAGTTCCTAAACCCAGCTGATGAATAAAATCACCTGGGGGACTTTAAAAATATCCAGATTCCTGGATCCCATCCCAGAGCTACTGAAGAAGAGACCATGGGTGGGACCGGGAAAGAATCTCCCCAGAAGCTTCCTGAACAGTCAGCCTGGGCCAGCAATTGGGGGAGGCCTCCAGCGATTCCCCCAGTAGAGTGACCTGAAGGCAATAACCCTAGGGTCATGTTCTGGCATTTTAGAGAAAGAGAAATTAGCCTCTGTGGCAGCAGGTGACTATTCTCTCCAAGTCCGCTTCAAACTCTTCTAAATCTTTAAAGCATTTTCTGGCTATTTAACTGGGAGTGATTCTGGTCCAGTGTGTAACTTGATGTTCAAGGTTTCAGCTTTCCTTGGGTGGCTCCCAGGTAACTGCCTCCTAATAGGTATGTTCCACTCCAGCCCCTGTGCTTGGCTTCCCAAATCCAGAGCATTCTTCAAGGGCCCCCGCCAAGGCCCACCTTTTCCACAAAAACAGCAATGACTGCATTAGCATCTTCTCCCTGTGAGAATACCCTGGGCTACTCAGAAGCATATAATTTAACACTTAATTGTTTTCTAATTGCTTCTGATCTGTTCCGTTCCCTCACCCTATTATAAGCAGCTTAAGGGTGGAGACCATCCTTTTCAGTGACTTTAACAAGGCTGGTTGCCTGCTTGGCTCACCACCCTGGCCGGGGAGTCCCAAATCGGCGTGAAGATGGTTCTCCATGAACATTTGTTGAATTAATGGATTTGGTGAGGGAATGACTGCCGGAACACTTAGTAAGAAAACCAAGACCTATGAACAAATTACCCCCTAACATGTCGATTCTATTTCATTAAATCAGCTTTTAATAGATATGTACCAAATACCCATGCAGTGTCTGGTACTGTCCTAAGTGCTAGGGATACAGCAATGAATGTCTTTTATCAGGCAGTATGTGCTACCTTTTAAACAAGGGCAAATTAAAAGCTTTTGAAAGTAGACTTTCTCTTCCAAGTTCTAGAAGCTATGAAACACAGTATTGAGATCAGCTCAATAATCATAACCCGGAAAAACATAGGATGACAATCCAGTGCCCATGATTGAATTTTGCAAAATTCTAGCCAAAAGTAGCCCAATGTACTAGAACAGAGCCACAGAGAAAGCTAGTTTTCTTCCCTTCAGGGCCTTCATCACCACACTTTCAGAGCAGTAGAGGCCTCAGCAAACTAGTATTGTTACTCACTTTAAATCTGATGTGTGTTTTTTTGTTTTGTTTTGTTTTTAAATGTTTTTTTTTATTTTTTTATTTTTTTATTTTTTTTATTTATTTCTAGGAGAGAGGAAGACAGCGTGAACAGGGGAGGGTCAGAGAGAGAGGGAGTCACAGACTGAAACAGGCTCCAGGCTCCGAGCTGGCAGTCAGCACAGAGCCCGACGCGGGGCTCGAACCCACGAACCGCGAGATCATGACCTGAGCGAAAGTCGAACGCTTAACCGACTAAGCCACCCAGGCGCCCCATAATCTGATGTGTTTTATGTTAAAAGTTTAGCTCTGTGGCTAGACAAAGCCAAGTCCTGCCCACGGGCCACTGGTGTCCTCTGATGTCTTGTCCCTTTGTGGCAGAGTTCTAGAGCCCAGATGTCAAGATCTCTCTCTGGGCAGGTTGATCTAAAACCAACCAAGACTCGATGATTTGGCCCAAACAAATCATAGTATTGTTTTTGCAGAAATGAATTCTCTTTTTCTATAAACTGACTTTGGTTTTCAAAATGTGTGGAATCTGTGGGTCCTTCCTGCTCCACATTTCACCTTCCTGTTCTGTTTCTGCTCACACATAAAGTCAGCAGCAGGCATATCAGGGGCCCAGTGCTATGCTTTTCTCAGCACATGGCTTCAGTCGCTTGGGCTTGTGATAATTATGGTCTGGACTGACTGCAGGAGAAGCAGCCCACAGAGGTTTCTACTGCCAAGTAATTAGGGCCAGAGAGGTTCCACAGACCATTAGTGTCACTTTGGGGAACAGGATTTTACAAACATTGTGGCAGGATCCAAACTCCCATGTCTTCAAGTAGGAATGAATATGAGAGAGAGAGAGAGAGAGAGAGAGAGAGAGAGAGAGAGAGAGAGAGAGAGAGAGAGAGAGGGAGAGAGAGAGAGATATGAATGAGAGAACAAAGGGAGAGAAATTAGTCCAAGCGGAGATCAGGAGGAAAGGTGGAGAGGTGGAGAGAAACAGAGGAAGCCTTAGGTTTGGATAGTTTTCCATTTATCAAAGAAGAGAACCAATGTATGTATTCATGTAAAGAATCGCTTAGTTGCTTTGACCTTGTGGTTGTCCCTGAATAAAGGGGTGATTGTCACCCGCGAAGGCAAATTTGCTAGGCAAATTGCTATTAAAATGACAGTACTTTGTTTCACGTTGGCTTCTCTTATATTGGGAGCTGATTGTTCTACTGCTGTCCCTGGAGTCCTTGGCATGTGACTGCAGATCACCAAGCCCCCGTGCTTCATCTAAGTCATTCACCAGAGTTCAAGTCATTCCTCCCAGCAAAGGGTGTCTTGGTGAAGTTTGGGTCATTATTTTGAGGCATTAGTAAAATGGATTCAGTTTCAACAAATGGTCTATCCTCTGATGTTCAGGGACGGGTAGGGCTGGGAGAGACAGGGAAATAATGTGTCCCCTGCTGTCATACTCCAAGTATTTTCAAATATATTGACGTTCTGATTTCCTTTCAACAGAGATGCCACCACATCCTATCAGGGCAAAAGTCAGACCTGTGTCTGGGTGGAGTCCAGTGTGAGTTTCTGGCCACCTGTACACCTGGAATTCCTGATCTGCTGTCACTTAATATTTTAAGTAAAAGCAATTATTATATGACAAAATAAAATACTTCATTTTCATACTTTTGAAAAACGTGATGATAAAACAAATTTAAAAGATGATGGCAGTCTGTGCTAAGACTTTTGTTTTAGAAACTGGGTCACTCCAAGAGACCCCAGAAATCTTAGGCTATGTACTCTTACCTTGGTCATCTATGTATCTATGTATCTATCTATCTATACCTAATCTATCAATTATCTATCACTTATCTGTCAACCATCTATCATATACCTATCTTTTTACCTATCCATCTATTCTACCAGTCATCTATTTATCTATCAATCACCTATTAATCTTGCCTATCTATCACATATATTATCTATCTATCTATCTATCTATCTATCTATCTATCTATCTATCTCTATCTGTCTATCAGCTATCTATCTTTGTGGCATTCATTTCTGCACAGCAAGCTCTCCCTCAGGCTCTGGGAAACTCTGCATAATGCCCTCACATCACATCTCAGATTGTGGCAATGGTTTGTAATCCTTACATTATTCCTCCAGACTGTGGGCTTATTCCTCGGTGTTTAGACCTGGAAAACACTGAAAGCTAAGGCCCAGCCAATCAACACCTCAGCGAGGGCTGTGCTAAAATTGACTCCGTTTGACATGGTCAATGAGACTTGTCTTGGGAAGAACCTGTCAGTTCCCCAGCTGGAAAGCAATTCTACTTGTGACATTCCTGTGGACAAGCTGTTCCCTGGCACAGCTAATGACGGCCGGTCAGTGACCTCCAGGGGCCAGAGGCCTGCACTGTCAGAAGAGGCTGGGCCCTGGGTTCACATGGAGCTACAGGTGGGGCCTGACCCCGTGATGCTAATGGATTCCTACTCTGTATACACCTGGACAATGCCCATCTCTCCCCGGAGCCCAGCGCACCCCCAGGTTTTTCGCAAAGCCCTCTCCAGCTGCTCTGTGCAGAAAGCCACTCTTTCCTGGTGCTCCCCTTGGTGCTTTGGCTTGGGTCTTCGATTGTACTTGCATAATGACCATTTGTTTTCATGCCTGTCACCCCAGCAGACCATGGGCTTCCCCAGGATGGAGGCTGTGGTGATTCATCCTTGTTTTTTGAACACTAGAACAACTCTCGGGGTGGATGGCATAGCTTTTATTTCATGTTTGTTGTACAAACAACTGATGCATAAATGAGAGGGTGTGGGTGCTGGTGGCATGGGACTCCTCTCTGACAGTTGTCACATCTGATTTTCAATCTCCTTGTCTGTGACCAGTCCCCACTGAGCTCATACAGAGTCTGTCTCTAAACTTCAGATCTCTGCTAGTCGTCCTTAGTCCCTAGGGCACCCATGACAGGGGTGGGCGAGAAGGCCAGCAACATACCCTGCATCAGGTAGCAGAGATGACATGACATGATGCTGTGATGACGAGCCCCCTCCCCCCGCCCACCACCAACTCACTGCTTAAAACAACAAAGCATTGTCTTTTTTTTTTTTTTTTTTTTTTTTTAATTTCTCACTCTAAATGTTTATCACTGGTTGTCTGGTCCTCTCTCTGGGACCCGTGTGATGGAGAAGCTGATCTGATCAATAAGACAGAGGTAAAAATACTGCAGGGAATCTCTCTCTGGCTCTTGAAATTTTCTCACAGAAGTGTGAGAAGTGTTTGCGTTTCACTGTTCAAATCAAGTCACACAGTCACACAAAATTTCTGGTGAAGGAGCCTTTAGGAAATGCAATTCTGTCATCTGCCCAAGAAGAAAACCGAAAATTTTTGGTAAAAGGTACTTGTAATTACTACAGCTTGAACAGTTATGTCTCTGTGTGTGTGTGTGTGTGTGTGTGTGTGTGTGTGTGCATACTTGTGTGTGGGACAGGTTGGGACTTACTGCCTTGCTTCCTATCTTGCTGAATTTCACCATACTATGCTGGGGGTCCTTTGCTCCAGGTTTTCTGACCCCCTTAATATCTCCTGCTTCAAAAGGAAACCCAAAATGAAGGTGACACCTAGGATTCTCCTTAACTTCTGTCCAAATACTCAGACCTTGAGAACCACCTTCTACAAGGGGGGAGGCTATCCCGGACTTTCCTTTATCATTTATATTTATCAACCCCCCCCCCACCCGATTTACTGTGGTGACGGAGGTGGGGACAGGAGGGAGGGAATCTAGCGTGGTGGGAATACAAGTCAGAGGGGCTGAGGGCCCCTGGGCTAGCTGGGGCTTTAAGGCTCAGGCCATCTCTACAAAGGTCTGTTGCCCTGTTTTATCCTGTGAGTTGAAACCCACCCCTCTCCTCTTTGTTCCTGTCCCCCTGTGATTTCAGCCGCTGGATGGGAGTCTCCTGTGTGCTGACTCTTACCTCTTGTTCTCTTTCAGCTTACCTCTCCCTTTCTGACCCTGGGCTGATAGTCACCCCATTCCAAGGACAGCTCTCAGAGGTAGCTTGGAGTTTAGATTCCCCACCATAGTCTTCCTCAACTCTACCCTTCACCACCAACCCCGTCCAAATAAAATTCTATCTAAATAAAACTAGTGTACCTGCTAAGAAGTCAACACCTCAAGACAGGTCTTCTAGACCCTCATTCCAAGCAGGTTATCACTTTTAAGGCCTCTTTGATAAATAAATGTGGCCACATCTGCTCCAGGACTCAGTTACTTAACACTTTGGTCTGATGGCCTGACAGAGCTGTGGCCTGACCCCAATCAACTTGACAAGGACAGATCTGCAGGAGTCCAGCCTCTGACAGTTGTGTCTTTTTGGAAAGGTCCAGAGAATTAAACATAATATGATCACTTTTTCCCAGTAAAAGTAAGACTGAGAGGAGAGTGGGGTGTATCTCTTGAAGCAAAGGTCCTCAAAGTGTGGTCCCTGGACCAGCAGCATCATTGCCATCTGAGAACTTGTTGGACATACAAATTTTTGGGCCTTCCCTAGACCTGCTGAGAAAACTCTGGAGATCAGGAGGCAGAAATCTGTGCTTTAACAAGCCCTGTGGGAAATTCTGATGCACGCCGAAGTTTGAGAACCACTGGCTTCAACTGAGTTTGGTCTTCAGCCTTGTGCATTTAAAGCTCTTGGGTGGCCTTTTAAAACTCATACCCCGCTGTGGGGCATCTGGGTGGCTCCAGCCAGTTAAGTGTCTGACTTTGGCTCAGGTTATGATCTCACAGTTCGTGGGTTCAAGCCCTGCATCAGGCTCCACACTGCTGTGGAGCCTGCTTGGGATTCTCTCTCTCCTTCTCTCTGTCCCTCCCCCACTTGCGCTTTCTCTCTCTCTCAAAATAAATGAATACATTAAAAAAACCTCACATTTTGAGACCAACCTCAGACCTAGTAGATTAGAGTCTCTGAGCTCCACCAAGAATCTCCATTTTAATAAATGCCCCCTGGAGATTCTACGGTCATTAAAGTTTGCGGAAACACTGATGGAAAGCTGAGAGTCAGGGCCTGGAAGGCTTGGAAAAATCTGAGTTGTTCCAACCACAAGAAACAAGGAAAAAACCCAGACAAGTATTGGGTAGCCAAGTAGCATGAATGTGGTGAATTTTTGACCCTCTGGTTGGAGGCTTTAGGGGCCCTTTAACTCCTGTACGTTTCTGTTTAACCTCAATTATGGTATCACAAGCTCCCAATGGCTTTCCCGCTGGACCTTTCTACCTCTTGCAACATTCCCCTGAGAGCTGGCCTTAGGGAGAGGTCTCAGGGTCCCCAGCCCATTTCCTCATCCTGCCACTGTGCTGCCACCTACCACTGAGGCCCCTTGTGGGACCCGTTTTGCGGCACAGCTATTGGTTACAGATCTCAATTTTTTTTTTATTTCTAGGAGAGAGAGAGAGACAGCGTGAGCAGGGGACGGTCAGAGAGAGAGGGAGTCACAGACTGAAACAGGCTCCAGGCTCTGAGCTGGCAGTCAGCACAGAGCCCGACGCGGGGCTCGAACCCACGAACCGCGAGATCATGACCTGAGCGAAAGTCGGACGCTTAACCGACTAAGCCACCCAGGCGCCCCTGATCTCAATTTTTAACCATCTTATTGCATGGTCAGGTTCCTGGCACCTTTCCAAAAGTCACCTCATTGACATAAACTCAGATGTGGAGGAAAAAGGCTTGTTATGAATATCAAAGACACCCACTTCAGTTTTATCTCTTCGGACTATTTTATTGTCATTTTTTTCCTTTTCTGTTTAGAGAGAGAGAGAGAAAGAGAGGGCAAGTGCATACACGCAAGTAAGGGAGGGGCAGAGGGAGAAGGACAGAGAGAATCTCAAGCAGACTCCATGCTCAGTGTAGAGTCTGACTCAAGTCTTGATCCCATGAACCACGAGATCACAACCTGAGCTGAAATCAAGTTGGATGCTTAACTGACTGAGCCACCCAGGCATAGGAGCTGGGAACAAAGATGTCCCTATAGCTCTTATCACTTAGGAAGTTACAAAAATGCTGGGAATCATGGAAGATGACCACATATAATAAATTACAGTACCAAATCCTAATGCCCAACATAGGTATTCAGAAGTGAGAACTTTAGGGGGTGAGTAGGTCATGAGGGTGGAGACTTATAAATTAAATGAATTCTCTGATAAAAAAGGCTCTAAAGAAGTCCTTGGCCCTTCTGCCATATAGGAACATAACGAGAAATGTGTGATGCAGAAGAGGGCCCTCGCCTGACCACGCTGGCACCCTGACTTCGGATTTGCAGCCTCCAGAAACATGAGAACCAAATTTCTGTTGCTTAGAAGCCACCCCGTCTCCAGTATTTGGTTACTGCCACCAAAGGACTAAGGCAGATCCCAAGCGGGTCATTGGGTATAATGGTAAGTGGGTTTTCTATTTACTATAACTAATTACCTCAAACTTAGTAGCTGAAAGCAACAGAAATTCATTTTCTTACAGTTCTGTCTGTCAATCAGAAGCTCAACATAGGTCTCACTGGGCTGAGATCACTGGCAGGGCCATAAATCTTTCTGGAGGTTCTAGGGGAGAATCTGTTTTCTTAACTTCTTCATCTTCTAGAGGCCACTCACGTTCCTTGGCTCGTGGCTCCTTCCTCTGTCTTTAAAACAAGTGACATTGATCTCTCAGACCATTCTTTCACAGTCACATGGCCCTCTGACCCTAGCTAGGAACTATCATTCATTCAACTCTAAGGACCCATCTGACCATGTGATTACTAGATAACCCAGGACAATCTCCCCAACTCATGGTCCTTGACTTGATTCTATCTGCAAAGTCCCTTTTGCTATTTAACCTATTCACAGGTCCTGGGGACTGGGACATGGACATCTTTGGGGGGCCCTTTCTCTGCCTACTACAGTGGTGTGGGTGCAAGGCTGACGCACTATCTTGCCCCTCAGGGGAAGTGCCGGTTCTGAGTCACCTCTGTAAGTGCTGAGCATTCGGGGCAGCAGGGCTGAAATACTAGAGGACATCCCAGATTTCAAGATCCCAGATCTTTCCAACCATCACCCCCAAATTGGCATAATAAACCCACTTTGGCCGAGCAGGGTGACCTCAATCTGTCTAATCTGCTAGAGCTCCCACTGACCACACCCAACCAAAGATCAGAGGGTAAGGCAGCCCCTCATGTGGTCAGACAGGTGAGTTTCCCACGACAGGGAGGGGGTTGCTGAGCGGCCTGGGGGTGGGGACGGCAGCCGCACAATGCCCTGTTTGTGAAAGTCAGATGTAACCCAAGGTGACATAAGCAGCTGAAGAAAGAAAGAAATAACAATTCATCTTTTACTGGTTGACTCAGCAAATATTTTTTGTAGTCAGCATAGTGCTAGGTGCTGGAGATGCAAAGATGAGCAAGTGGTAACTTTGTTCCTTGTTGGGCATTCTGAAGAGTAAGCCACTGGATGAAGAAAGGCTTGGGAGTTGCCCCAGTGTTGCTGACAGATAAATGAGATAGAAGACACAGGTGGTATTCTGAGTAAGAACCAGCCTATGGGCAATGCTTGAGGAATGCTGGAAGGATCTTCTAACCCACTGGACCCTGAATGTCATAATTTGAGTTTAGAGATGGGTCTTAAAGGATTTTTTGCTTTTTAAAAAGAAAATTTTTTAATGTTTATTTAGTTTTGAGAGAGAGATAGAGCATGAGCAGGGGAGGGGCAGAGAAGGAGAGAGGGCCCCACGCTGGGCTCAAATCCATGAATCAGGAGATCGTGACCCGAGACGCAAGCAAGAGTTGGGGACTCAGGGGACTGAGCCACCCAGGCCACCCCAGGATATATTGTTTTTAAGTGTCCACTATGAAAATGCAAATCCAGCCCCAGGAATAAGTAATTCCTTCAGTCTTTGGCTCTTAACCTTGGCTGCACTTGGCAATCAGCAGGAGAGCCTTAGAACACAGACATCTGGGCCACCCCAGAACTCCTGTTCCGTTGGCCAATGGCAGTTGGGGCCGAGACCCAAGAGTGCCACTGGCTGAAACCTCCATCGGTTTAATCTGTTCATGGAGACCCAGCTATGAGCAAAACGGGTGCCTGGGGTAGAGGCAGACATGAGAATTGAGAGGGGAAACCAGAATGCTGAAGAGCTTTATAGTTTTGTCCAGTGCTGGCCACATAGGTGGAGGAGGCTCTAGAAACTGCAACAGCTCTTATGATCTAACTGGCAGGAGAGGCGGGGTCCAGGGATCCTGTCTGTTGGGATAAAGATACTTTGGGGGATATGTATCCGAGGGTGCACATTGCACTACTGGGGGGCAGGTGGAAGGAACCGCCCTCTGTGGCAGGGCCAGTGCAGGGGGAGGGGCCAGTGCAAGGGAAGGTGAGAGAGGATTTACTCTCAGGCCCCACAAACACAGGCTGGAGCCTGCCTTTATTCACAATTTTGATATTTTTGTTCATCATGGATATTTTATTAATTTTGGTTTTTTAAAACATTGCATTAAAATATTATGTTTCCTGATTGCTAAGTTTTTTGGCATTTGGTTCAATTTTATGATAGGTGCCTGGGAGACCCACTGTCCTTTCTCCAGCGGCCCTGCTCTGGGAAGGGGATGGCATTCAAGGCAGCATTAGTGGGTGTGACTTATGGCTGTGGGACCCAGCTTTCCTGTAGAGAAGTCTTGGATATGAACCTCACCCTCAGCTGGGTGGCCTTGGACAGATCCTTAACCTCTTTGAACCTCAGCTTCATCCTCTGTAACTGGGGGCGTAACTGGGGGCGAATAAATCCCTACCGGTAGGGTTTGCTGTGAGGGCGAAAGGAACGAAGGTGATGTAAGCGCAGTGGGTACCTCGCAGCCTAGTACGTGATGAGTACAAGGGCCGCTGTTTCATGACCTGGTCCTGCATCAGCCACGTTTGCTGGCACATCAGTCTCGAAGGGCAGACAGACGGGGCTACCCCGCCAGGGCCCCTGCACCCATCCTTTTGTTCCCTGCGGCTCAGATCTGCCTCTCCTCTCCTCTTTTTGGGTGTGAAGGATCCTTGGCAGCCCAAGGACGGCTCCAGGTTTCCGAACCCTGCTGGGCCAGGGTGACCAAGGGGGAGCAGCAGGGGAAGGCCAAGGTTCTGCCTCCCGTTGCCCGCCCCCTGCCGTCCCCCCTAAGCCCTCAGGGGCTGCCTCCCCCATACACACCATTGTCTGACTCCTTACGCCCTGTTGTCCCCTTTGCTGTCCCCCCTGCGCACAGAAGGCCCCTTTGTGTGGGACGCACCTGACCACTGCGGCGGAGGTGACGGTGACTGCGCTCCTGGCACGCAGCCAGGGCACTTTCAGCAATAATATTACTCATGCCTCTTCCAGAAACCGCCTCGTAAACCGTTTCTGGGTCTGGGTGGCCCTGGGCAAGTGGTTTTCATTTCCTTTCCGTGTTGATTTTTAAATGCAGGGCTGCATTTTGGTGCCAGAGACTCTCGGGGTCAGGCTTGGATCTGCTCCCTGATGCTCCTGGGGAGGGAGGGTCAGGACCCCTGCGGTGCTGAACATGAGTTCCCAGGGCCACTGGGGACCTGAGGGCCCAGAACATGAACGCCAAATCCAGGGTTGCCCTTGGGTTCTTCAGAGCATCACTTGAAGCCAGCCCCTTTGTTCCAGGAGCAGGCCGCTGCCTCGAGGGCTCGCACCAGCACCTTGGAGATGCTCGAGACTGCTGGTCATCTCTAGGATGCCATCCGAGGCTGAGGGTACCATGTTTGCCTTTAGGACAGGCACAATGGGATTAAAGCTCTTTGCCCTGTGTGTCAGAATGTGACAGACTTTAGCTAGGTGTGTGTGGGGGTGCTTACAGAGGGGGGTGTGCAGGTACATTTGAAGCCACCTTGTCAGTACAACTGGAAATGGGAGCAGGCTGACAGAGGGCATCTTTAGGGCTGTTCTTGTCCCAGGCATGAGGTGGGCTGGCATTTTCTGGTCATGTTGAGCTCAGGCATCTGCATGGGAGTGCCTGTAAGTTTTAAAAGCCTATGCTTTGCCAACATTCTTTCCCTTTACCATGGCAACTGGCAATGTCCTAGATAGTGGCCTCCCCCTCCCCCCTCACCGCCCCCCCTTCCCCCATCAGCCTGGGTCCTGGAGTGAGGACCTGAGAGGCTGACACTGAGGGTTATTTGCCACCTCAGCACAACCCAGCCCTTGGGGACTGCAGCACTGACCTGCCCCTCCCAGCTGCTTGCAGATCTCAGTGACAGGGAGCAGGAATAAAATTTCTTCTTGTTGAGCCTGCAGAGTTTCCCTTTGCAACTGTGCAGTGAGTCAGAGGACATCCGATTGTGTGGCTGACCATGGTTCTCCACATGTCCTTGTCCTGCCCGTGTTTGAAAACCTAGATAAAATATTATTTACACCATGGAGTCTTCCATAAATAGGGGAGACAGGTTGGGCACATAAAAACCCAGGACACACAGTGAAATTTGATTTTCAGATAAACAATGCTAAACAATGCATAATTTTTTAGTACAATATGGCATAAATATTTGTCTTACTTATACTAAAAAAAGCATTGTTTATATGAAATGCAAATTTAACTGGGTATCTTGATTTTATCTGACAATCTTATCCATAAACCTTTCTTTCCTCTCAACGACATAACATTTTAGCTCTATTTATCACTTTGTCTCAGACACTGTCACAACCACGGCCCCGTTTCATCTGTCCCGTTGGACTTTGGGCTTCTGTAGGGCACAACCATATCTGAGGCACTGCTGTCTCCCCCACAGCACCAAACCCAAACCCCTCACACAGCACGGGGATTAACTCAGGGAAAAGTTGGCTTGGATGTGGCAAAAGGCTCCTAGAGGTCTGTAAGAAAAAAACATTAAAAGTACAAAGGATTAGACATCTGTGGTCTGTTCCATTCTCCTACCTCCTTCAAAGGTTAGCAGGATCTAGCATTTTACCTCTTGCCACGGCCATGGTTCCAGGCCCTGGGACCGAAGGCCTAACCTTGTTTCAGGTCGTGCCCATCATTTTCCAGCAGACCCCTCTCAAGAGACTGATGCTTCGCTCCAGGCCCCTCTGCCGCTCTGGGGAGGTGCCCTGCAAACCCCGTGTCCCTGGGTGGAGGAAGAACTCTGTTTGGGGAAGTGAGAGGCTGTGGGCCCTCCTGGAGCCTCCAGCTCCTGGCTGACTCCCAAGGCCCCCGTGCTGATGCAGGTCGTATAGGACTATGGCAATGACCCTTGAGATGACCACAACGGCAGCCTCCACCTGAACAGCTGTGCCTCTGGTGGGGTGCACACTTAGCCTTTCAAACTTGCAACCCCATGTGGGAGCCCTTGAGGTTCTGCAGATAGGAATTCTGGCGGTGTCTGCTGTCAGAGACCAGATCCGGCAGGTCCAGGGGTCCCTGAAGGATGGACGGTGTGGGCGAGAGAGAGAGAGTGCGAGAGCCCTGGAGATTCTTTCTGATCACCAGGCAGGCATCTCTGCTCTGACTGGGGCTCAACTTTATTTTATAAGTGTTTGGGGGATGGCACAGAAGTGGCATTTGCCTTAGACAACGATTTCTGATGACAAACGTCTTTGATATGTAAGAATTTCCTAGAAATCTAGAAGACTCCTGCATAACCTTTATCAATAGTGATTGAGATGCTTATCCTATGGGGAAGAAGGTGACAAAATTTTTAGCATAAAAAGGGCGAAGTTACTTCTTTTAAGGTGGAAGTATCAAGAAAAACAGGTCTTCCAGGAAACACCTTTGCTCCCATAATGACAAAAGTAGTTCCTTAATAGGTTCCTTCACAGGGAGTAATCAGCATGTACAAGGCCAGAAAATGCTCCCAGCAGAAACAAAGGGGTGAGGGTGGATATCTGCCCTTAACTCTAAGTTAGGCTCTTTGTCTCAGGGCCAGACTCAAGCCCCTTTTATTATGTTAAGTCTTGATCTGCGAGGCCCATAGGAAGAGCCTTTTATCCACAATGTTTTCGTCTGAAATCTCTTTGGAAAAGGCAGGGACACATCTTTCCTTATGAGCAATCTGTGTGGGGAATATCAGTCTGATCTGGAATATTGTGAGGCCTGGTCAATACCAGCAGCCTCATTTCCAACATGAGCCAGTAGTAGCAGAAGGAGATACCAGTTTTCATTTCTCATGGCAGGAGCTGTGCAAACGCTACCATATCCTTGCACAACTGCCATCCAGAGAGGCCGGTGTGGCTCCCGGCAATCCTTGACCTTTCTTCTTCCTCCATTCTTATCTACCATCCAACTTCACCACTTCTACCACCAAATACCTCTCCTGTGTACCACGTCTCTCCCTCTCTACTACTCTACTGTGAGCCACTATTGTTGCTAGCCTTGACTGTTTCAAATAGCTTCTTTCCCCACTTTTCCATAGAATAGCCCAAACCACTTTCTTAAACAATGAATCATACACCCAAATCCCTTGCTTTAAAATATTCATTTGTACTTCGAATAGAACATGTAATCCTCCCGTATACGAGCTGAGCCTGACCACCTCTTCAATTAGCTCTCACTGCCTCAACCTTCGCTCACTACACTCCATCCACTGATGGAGGCTGGCTCCGGCATGTCCAGGGGTCCCTGAAGGATGGATGGTGTCGGCGAGAGAGAGAGAGAGTGAGAGAGCCCCAGAGATTCTTTCTGATCACCAGGCAGGCACCTCTGCCCTGACTGGGGCACAACTTTATTTTATAAGTGTTTGGGGGATGGCACAGAAGTGGCATTTGCCTTAGACAATGGTTTCTGATAACAAACTTCTTCAATATGTAAGAAATTTCCCAGAACATAGATATGTAGAAGACTCATGCATAACGTTTACAATAGTGATTGAGGTAAGGGATTTAGATGCCTATCTTATGGGGAAGGAAGGTGTCTTTAGCATACCAGACAAAGTTTTCAGCATAAAAAGGGTGAAGTTACTTCTCTCTGGGCAGGGGTCAACAGCTTGTTTATTTAAGGTGGAAGTATCAAGAAAAACAGGTCTTTCAGGGAATACCTCTGTTCTCATAATCACAAAAGAAGAAGTTCCTCAACAGGTTCCTTCACAGGGAGCAATCAGCATATACAAGGCCAGAAAATGCTCTAAGCAGAAACAAATGGGTGTGGGTGGATATTTGCCCTTAACTCTAGTCTCAGGGCCAGACTCAATTGTTTTTGATATGCAAGGTCCATAGGAAGAGGCTTTTTACAATCATCCACAGAACTTTCATCTAAAATCTCTTTTGTAAAGGCAGGAATATGCTTTTCCTTATGAGGTATCTGTGTTTGGAATATTGGTCTGATATGGAATAATGTGAGGCCTGGTTAATACCAGCAGCCTCATTCCCAACAGGAGCCAGTAGTAGCAGAAAGAGATACCAGTTTTCGTTTCTCATGGCAGGAGCTGCAAACACTGCCATTTCCTTGCTGTGACTGCCATCCAGAGAGGCCGGTGCGGCTCCCGGCAATCCACCCCATGTTTCTTGAGCTCTTTGCCCCCCTGGAATACCCTTCTCCCCATTGCTGGCCTACGTGGTAAACATTACTGGTACTCACCAAGATTTCTGGTTCTCTCTCCTTCCAGGCTCATGTATCCTTGAAATTAGGTGTGGTCATGAGATTTGCTTTGGCAGTGAAATGTCAGTGGATGCATGGCACTTCAGCAGCAGTCAGAGATGGCGTGCATGTTTCCATGCTTTGTTCCCCCCGCAGTGGTCTTGGGAGACAAATTAATGTGGAGTTGCCATAAAATCAAAGCCTTGTAGACCCGCTGAGTCACATGTGGGGGGCAGCTGTCCTGAAGGGTTACCTGGATTCTCAGCCAATTTAATGTGACTAAAAGGTTAACTTTTAATGTTAAGCTATAGAGATCTGGGGTCAGTAGTTACTACCTATTTTGACTATCACAGCCTGGCTAGGAAATTTTTATCCTTCCATTGAGAAGCTTTCCCAGACTCTGCCTTCGAGCATCACACACACGTCTCAAAATCCTGTTACTCCCATAACCTAAAGGATAGATAGCCTTTATCAATATTTGAAATTATATTTTTAATTTGCATTTATTTGCTCATGATTTGCCTCACCTAATGGATTATGAACCTCACCTCGGTCAGAACCATGTCTGATCTGTTTATTGGGGAACCTCCATGGAGTCTGTACACAGAGCTTGCACATAGTAGGTACTCAACCAACACTTCCTGAATTAATGGAGGGTTGAATGAAAGAGTGAATGAGTGAACAAACACTCTGTGGAAAGAATTGCTTTCTATGGTAGCCACAGCAGCTGTTATCCATCCTCCCCAAGTCCACCCTTCCCCTTTCCCTCTCCTGGTTCCAGCCTACCTCTGCCTGTACTGCCTGGGGCTCCTTTCTTTTCTCTTCTTCTCTTTCTTGCCCTTTCTCCACTTTCATCCCTGCCTAGGATGGTGATAGAGACCGAGAGGCAGGATTGCTTCCTTGCCGTCTGAACTAACCCAGAGGTAGATTTTGCTCCCTAGATGAGTGAAAAGGGAAAGAGCTAGCAGCCTGTTCTCGCTATTGCCTCGGGGCTCTGAGGGAGAGTCTCCAGTCCCTGTTTCCTTTGCGGTCTGCCTGTGTGTCCATCTGCAACTGCCCCCCTCTACCTTCTCCATCTCAGAGAGTGACAGGACCAACTAGAAATCTGACAGTGAGTGTCTCAGGCTCTCCCCTCTACACCACACTGAATAGGTCACTCAGCCCTACACACTCTAGTCCCGAAGCCCAAATCCTGTCCATCCCTTTCTCTGCACCCTGCTGCAACAAGCTGTGCCCACTCTCTTACCCGAACTCATTGCATCCCCTCCCAACTGGTCCCCCATCCTCTAAACTAACCCCATCGTAGCCCTTGATCCAGCCTCCTCTTAGATCCCCAGCTCCTCTGTCCCTAAGATAAGACCCACATCCCACAGCCTGGCCCACAATGCCCTTCAGACTGAGCCCAGCTGACAGCTGACCTCATCATCTTCGTCCCTTGCCTTTGCCCCTCACACCCAACATCCTGGCCATACTGGACCCAGGCTGCTGTCAAAACAGTGTGCCCATCCCGCCAAATTTTATCTTATCTTAAGACATTCCTCTTTAGGGAAGAACTGCCTTCACTTAGCAAACTGCCCAGTGACACTGCTATGGAATGGAAGATTAGGCTCTAAGATGTGGTTAGAGGAAGTAAACAAGAAATAGCTGATTTCTATATAAAAAATGAATGGGAATCTTTTTCCTCCCTTTTTTCCATGTAAGATGCATTGCACATATACAAGAGTGAGCAAGTCATTTATGTTCCATTTCAAAAATAGTTACTTGGGGCACCTGGGTGGCTCAGGTGGTTGAGCATCGGATTCTTTTTTTTTTTTTAATTTTTAATGGTTTTTATTTATTTTTGAGACAGAGAGAGACAGAGCATGAGCGGGGGAAGGGCAGAGAGAGAGGGAGACACAAACTCTGAAACAGGCTCCAGGCTCTGAGCTGAGCTGTCAGTACAGAACCCGACGTGGGGCTCAAACCCATGAACTGCAAGATCATGACCTGAGCCAAAGTCGGACACCTAACTGACTGAGCCACCTACAAGCTTTGGATTCTTGATTTCTGCTCAAGTCATGATCTCACAGTCTGTGGGATTGAGCCCTTTGTCTGGATCTGTACTGACAGTGCAGAGCCTGCTTGGGATTCTCTCTCCCTCCCCCGCAAAATAAATAAACATTTTAAAAATAATTATAAAGCAAACCCCTGTGTAACCATTACCAAAGTCAAGACAGAACATGAGCAGGATCTCAAGGGCTCTCCCCTCATGGGCCCCTCCTGGTCACAACTTCCTGTGAGTGGGAGTCTGGGGCAAGAAGACACTGAAGGGGAGGATGCCCCAGCAGGGATATGACACCATGAGAGGCTAAAGCAGGTAGTGGTGGAAATGGCCAAAAGATCTTTTATGCACAGAAAGCTTAATATGTCTATTTCAAGATCTGATGTGTGTTGCTGCCATGTTTGGCTGTGAGGGCTCAATTTTCAAGAGAAATGTTTGGTGTATTTGATGATGGGGTGGGGTGAGGGGCAGATGCTGCAGGGAAATCAAGAGGGAGGCGCCTTCTTGGGGCGCCTAGGTGGCTCAGTCAGTTCAGCCTCCGACTTGAGCTCAGGTCATGATCTCACAGTTCCTGAGTTTGAGCGCCGTGCAGGGCTCTATGCTGACAGCTCCGAGACTGGAGCCTGCTTCAGATTCTGTGTCTCCCTCTCTCTCTGCCTGTCCCCTACTGCCCCTCTTATTCAAAAAAAGAGAGGGAAGAATCTGTCTTCTGTGTGGGCTGTTTTGGGGCAGAAGTTAAGGAACACCTGCAAGATTCCGGGAGGAAAAAGACAATTCTGAAGAACCTGGGAGCTGGAGTCGGAGGACCTCTGGAACCTGAGTGTGGGCACCGTCACCTTGGTGCTCTTCTTCCCACTCACACCCTCACCTCCACCCCGCCATGTTCTCTGTGCAGGGCTGTGTATCCTCATGTTCGCCTTGTGCATGGTGATGCTCGGATACTGGCTGTTGGGGCCTAGCTGTTGGGATGTAGTCCCAGGGACCTAAGTGCCAAGAATTCTGGGAGACCATAGTAGATCCACCTGGGCCCATTTTTGGGGCCAGATGCAAGTGTCACACTTCAAGGGCTTACAAGAAGGAGATAAGAAACCCACATACAGAAGTACCAAGAGCACCCTCATTCCACTTCTGTTGATTATGGCTCTCTGTGACTCTTTTGGGGTTATAGGTCATTATGGAGATGGGAGGAAACATAAGCGACAATGAATCTGGGGGAAATATGGCCATGTAGTCATGCATTGGTTGGATAATTCTGAGTTTGATTGCAAGTACCCTAACTAGCTGTACAAGTCAGTAGTCCAAGGTTTCACACAGTTCTGCAAATTGGGTTAGTTTTCTCCTTCCCCCACAATATCCCAGAAACTTGTCGGCAAACAAGGCTAGCAATGGAAAGGGCGAGGTGGGGCGCCAACCCATCCAAGCTTCCGTGATGGAGGAGGAACACAAACAGCATGGAAGAGGCATGCACCTCCTCACTTACCCTGAGAAGGAAGAGCGAAGTAAACGCTAAGCTTCATCTTGGCAGTGAGAGGTGAGAAGCATCTGCTCCTGGATGTTGACACTTCTCTGATGGCTAAAAGGCAGACTGCCAGGAGCCGCACCGGCCTCTCTGGATGGCAGTTGTGCAAGGATATGGTAGCGTTTGCACAGCTCCTGCCATGAGAAATGAAAACTGGTATCTCCTTCTGCTACTACTGGCTCATGTTGGAAATGAGGCTGCTGGTATTGACCAGGCCTCACAATATTCCAGATCAGACTGATATTCCCCACACAGATTGCTCATAAGGAAAGATGTGTCCCTGCCTTTTCCAAAGAGATTTCAGACGAAAACATTGTGGATAAAAGGCTCTTCCTATGGGCCTCGCAGATCAAGACTTAACATAATAAAAGGGGCTTGAGTCTGGCCCTGAGACAAAGAGCCTAACTTAGAGTTAAGGGCAGATATCCACCCTCACCCCTTTGTTTCTGCTGGGAGCATTTTCTGGCCTTGTACATGCTGATTACTCCCTGTGAAGGAACCTATTAAGGAACTACTTTTGTCATTATGGGAGCAAAGGTGTTTCCTGGAAGACCTGTTTTTCTTGATACTTCCACCTTAAAAGAAGTAACTTCGCCCTTTTTATGCTAAAAATTTTGTCACCTTCTTCCCCATAGGATAAGCATCTCAATCACTATTGATAAAGGTTATGCAGGAGTCTTCTAGATTTCTAGGAAATTCTTACATATCAAAGACGTTTGTCATCAGAAATCGTTGTCTAAGGCAAATGCCACTTCTGTGCCATCCCCCAAACACTTATAAAATAAAGTTGAGCCCCAGTCAGAGCAGAGATGCCTGCCTGGTGATCAGAAAGAATCTCCAGGGCTCTCGCACTCTCTCTCTCTCGCCCACACCGTCCATCCTTCAGGGACCCCTGGACCTGCCGGATCCGGTCTCCGACAAAGGATGACAGTACATTTTCTGGCTTAAGCAGCTTAACAAGTGGAGTTGCCATGTACTAAGACAGGGAGGCTGTGGGAGGAAGAGGCTGTGTGTGTGTGTGTGTGTGTGTGTGTGTGTGTGTGTGCGCGCGTGTGTGTGCGCCCGCGCACGCGCGCACATGCTTAGGGGGAGCTTCAGGGTTTAGTTTTATACAGTGCGGGTAGAGATACCTGTGGAACACCCAGCAGAAGTGCCAGGTGGGTATAACATCTGGATCTCTGGGATATTAAGACCAGCTGGGCAAAATCTACCTATTGCACCTATAGAGAAGCAGGGGACTCTAACACAACACTGTATTCTCCTCTCTCACTCAAAGGCCAAGTACAAATGTTACTGACTGTTTTAAAATATAGCATATTGGGGCACCTGGGTGGCTCAGTCGGTTAAGTGTTCGAATTTGGCTTGGGTCATTATCTCACTGTTCTTGGGTTTGAGCTCCACGTCGGGCTCTGCGCTGATAGCTTGGAGCCTGGAACCTGCTTTGGATTCTGTCTGCCTGTCTCTCTCTCTGCTTCTCCCCTGCTCTGTCTCTGTCTCTCAAAAATAAATAAACATTAAAAAATTTAAATATAGTGTATTAATAGAAAATTTAGGTCACGGTAAGTCCAACAGATCAGGAGATATCAGCCATTGAAAGGCAAAGTATCAGACCCGGTATCCAAGAACAGGCCAGCCACACCATGCTAGGCCACACAGGAAAGCACCAGCATCAGTCAGGAGACAGGGTGGAGGGGAGAACTGTGAGCAAGGGTCTCCACTGTAGTTTCCATGGGAAGGAAGAGGTGA
This sequence comes from Proteles cristata cristata, assembly GCA_017311185.1. NCBI lineage: Eukaryota > Metazoa > Chordata > Mammalia > Carnivora > Hyaenidae > Proteles > Proteles cristata. The sequence continues at coordinate 852,025 of JAESUZ010004127.1, read as the reverse complement.
GACTAGTTTGAGTAATTTCAGCAGGCTCTGGGACATAGGGCTGACCTCAGTTGTCTGGTCCTTGGCTCTGGGGTGATTTGTGCAGATGGAGGGGGCCCCAGGGTGCAAGAGCCCAGTAGAGGAGGTGGAATGTGTGTGGGCTCTGGATTAGCTGGCCTTCGAAAAGCATCTTCCTGGGCTGGTTATTTACTAACATTAGGAGTTGATTAAACCTGCAGAGATGGGGTCAGGCCCTCTAGGGCCAGCAAGTCCCCACGCGTCAAAGCATCAGAATGCAGGCAAACAATAGACCTGGGTAATGAACTGCCACCTTGCATAACGCATTTCCACACTGTGCACATCAAGGGGACCTAAAGTTCAACCGCGCTTAGAGGAAAGATGTTTAACGACACTTTAAATAGCATTTGTGAGCTATGTTGTTAATAGAGATCCCAGAACACTTACCAGCCAACACTTTGGTTAGTCGTCTGCTCTAAGAGCTACATGTAACCACAAGGCGCACATAGCTGCCCCCACCCTCCCACCTCCCACTGCCCTGCCATAGAACAAGTACATCTCCTGGCCTCGGTGACTCTGTAAATGAAGCTAGCATAGGCCAAACAAATGAATATGATTCAAAAGCCTTGGTTTTATACTTAATTCTAACTTGCTCTTCTGAGAAGTGTTAGATTCTCAAGAGAGAGAGAGAGAGAAATTGGTTGCCTGGGAGATATGGTTCTCAGGCCAGCATCTCCGTTGTCTACCAAGTGGCGTGGACATTAGGTAAAGTTCCTGTATAATGTGATGACTGGAGAGGAGGTCACTTGAATAGATGAGGGTGTTGGGGAGGCAGATGCATGGGTGTGAGCCTCCCTGCACGTTCTCGCTGTGTGTGTCAGGCCGCAGGGCTTCTGAGCTTATGAGAGACACCTAAGTAGGTCAAGGTACCTATGGCGTGACTACCACACAACTGCGACCGTTCACTCCCCAAGGAGGAGGGAGAAAAGCTTGTCATCAGCTTGCTACAAGGTTTTCTGCTCACTCAAAAGTGCCAGCCCTTGGCCCTGGGTCCCCCTGCTGCTGTGCCACTCAGTGGGTGCCTAGCACCATCCAGGCCATGGTGTTGCTCTGTAGCCTTGGGGCAGAGAGCTGGTACAAACATACTGACATTGTGAGGTGAGGCTGCTGGGAGTAACAGGGTTTCTCCATCTCTGACCCAGGAGACCCATGTGTTCTGTCAGCATCCGTGAAAGGTCTTTGCTCACACGGAGGTAAAAATCTCAGCCCCTCCCCAGGTCTTGACATGAGAATGCAGCTCTTGTTTTCAAGTATCACTAGCATGTGTTACAAAGCAATCATCGGTCCCCTAAGAAGAGGACTTGTGCTTTGGTGAGGACACCTGGTGATGAACACTAACGGCTCATTTAACAAAGAACACCAGCTTCGATTTAATTTGGATCTTATGCTTTCGGGCATAAATAAGATGACATTGAAAGAAAGAACCAAAATGTAGTCAGAATGCTCTTGGATTTGTTTGTTTTTCTTAAGCATTTCTTGTAATTACAATGTTCCTGGCAAATTAATGATGCTTTGTTTTATTTATTTATTTTTTAATCTTTTTTTCTTAGTTTATTGTCAAGTTGGTTTACATATAACACCCAGTGCTCATCCCACAAATGCCCTCCCCCATGCCCATCAACCTCCCTTCCTCTCTCCCCCACTCCCATCAGCCCTCAGTTTGTTCTCAGCATTCAAGAATCTCTCATGGTTTGTCTCCCTCCCTCTCCCCAACTATTTTTCCCCTCTTCTCCCGCATGGTCCTCCATTAGCTTCCTCTTAATCCACCTATATGTGCAAACATATGGTATCAGTTCTTCTGTATCTTCTCTGTCCAACTTATTTCTCTCAGCATAACACTCTCAAGTTCCATCCATGTTGCTACACATGGCCAGATTTCATTCTTTCTTATTTCCATGTAGTATCCATTGTATAAATATACCACATCTTCTTGATCCATTTGTCAGTTGACGGACACTTAGGTTCTTTCCATGTTTTGGCTATTGTTGAGAGTGCTGCTATGAACATTGAGGTCTATGTGCCCCTGTGCAACAGCACTCCTGTATCCCTTGGGTAAATTCCTAGCAGTACTACTGCTGGGTCATAGGGGAGTTCTATTGTTAATTTTTTGAGAAACCTCCATACTGTTTTCCAGAGGGGTTGCACCAGTTTACATTCCCACCAACAGTATAGGAGGGTGCCCGTATCTCCACATCCTCGCCAGCATCTAGAGTCCTCTGATTTGTTCATTTTAGCCACTCTGACCAGCGTGAGGTGGTATCTCGTGTGGTTTTGATTTGTATTTCCCTGATAAGGAGGGACGCTGAGCATCGTTTCATGTGTGTGTTGGCCATCTGGATGTCTTCTTTAGAGAAGTGTCTGTTCATATCTTCTGCCCATTTATTCACTGGATTATTTGTTTTTCAGGTGTGGAGTTTGATGAGTTTCCTATAGATTTTGGATACTAGCCCATTATCTGATATGTCATTTGCAACTATCTTTTCCCATTCCATCAGTTGCCTATTAGTTTTATGGATTGTTTCCTTTGCCGTGCAGAAATTTTAATCTTGATAAGGTCCCAGTAGTTCATTTTTGCTCTTGATTCCCTTGCCTTTGAGGATGTGTCGAGTAAGAAATTGCTGTGGTTGAGGTCAACGAGGTTGTTTCCTGCTTTCTCTTTTAGGGTTTTAATGGTTTCCTATCTCACATTCAGGTCCTTTATCCATTTTGAGTTTATTTTTGTGTATGGTGTGAGAAAATGATCTAGTTTCATTCTTCTGCATGTTGTTGTCCAGTTCTCCCAGCACCATCTGTTAAAGAAGCTATCTTTTTTCCATTGGATACTCTTTCCTGCTTTGTCAAATATTAGTTGGCCATACATTTGTGGGTCCAATTCTGAGTTCTCAATTCTATTCCATTGGTCTGTGTCTGTTTTTGTGCCAATACCATACTATCTTGATGATGACAGCTTTGTAGTGCTAAAGTCTGGGATGGTGATGCCTCCTGTTTTGGTTTTCTTCTTCAATATTACTTTGGCTATTCGGGGTCTTTTGTGGTTCCATACAAATTTTAGGATAGTTTGTTCTGGTTTTTTTTTATACAGCAAGATGACTATAGTAATAATACTTTATTGTGTATTTGAATCTTGCTAAGAGAATAAATCTTAAAAGTTCTCGTCACAAAAATGTTTGTAATTGTGTAAGGTGATAAATGTTCACTAGACTTTTGGTTATTATTTTACAGTGTATACAGAGAACAAATCATTATGTTGTAGACCTGAGACCAAAAAAACAAACAAAATCAAGTTAATTTTTTTAAAAAGATGATAGACTTAAAATCAATCATATCAATAATTACATTAAGTTTAAATGAACTGAGCCTTTTTTTATTTTATGTTTTATATTTTATTTTACTTTTTTAAAAATAGTTTATTGTCAAGTTGGTTTCCATATAACACCCAGTGCTCATCCCCACAAGTGCCCTCCTCTGTGTCCATCTCTCCCCCCCACACACACCCATCAGTCTTCAGTTTGTTCTCAGCATTCAAGAGTCTCTCATGGTTTGCTTCTCTCCCTCTTCCCCACTATTCCCCCCTTCTTCTCCCCCATGGTCCTCCATTAAGTTCCTCCTAATCCTCCTATACTTGCAAACATATGGTATTTGTCCTTCTCTGTTCGACTTATTTCGCTCAGCATAACATCCTCAAGGTCCATCCATGTAGCTATACATGGCCAGATTTCGTTCTTTCTCATTGCCATGTAGAATGACATCATATAGATAAGCCACATCTTCTTGATCCATTCGTCTGTTGATGGACACTTAGGCTCTTTCCATGTTTTGGCTATTGTTGAGAGTGCTGCAATGAACATTGGGGTACATGTGCTCCTATGCATCAGCACTCCTATATCCCTTGGGTAAATTCCTAGCAGTGGTATTGCTGGGTCATAGGGGAGTTCTATTGTTAATTTTTTGAGAAACCTCCACATTTTTTCCAGAGGGGCTGCACCCAGTTTACATTCCCACCAACAGTGTAGGAGGATGCCCGTTTCTCCACATCCTCGCCAGCATCTAGAGTCCTCTGATTTGCTCATTTAAGCCACTCTGATCAGCATGAATTGGTATCTCAGTGTGGTATTGATTTGTATTTCCCTGAGGAGGAGGGATGCTGAGCATCGTTTCATGTGTGTGTTGGCCATCTGGATGTCCTCTTTAGAGAAGTGTCTGCATATCTTCTGCCCATTTCTTCACTGGGTTGTTGTTTTTTGGATGTGGAGTTTGGTGAGTTCCTTATAGATTTTGGATATTAACCCTTTATCTGATAATGTAATTTGCAACTATCTTTTCCCATTCCATCAGTTGCCTATTAGTTTTATGGATTGTTTCCTTTGCCGTGCTAAACTTAATCTTGATGAGGTCCCAAAAGTTTATTTTTGCTCTTGATTCTTTTGCTTTTGGGGATGTGTCAAGTAAGAAATTGCTGTGGTGGAGGTCAAGGAGGTTGTTTCCTGCTTTCTCTTTTAGGGTTTTGATGGTTTCCTGTCTCATGTTCAGGTCCTTTATCCATTTTGAGTTTATTTTTGTGTATGGTGTGAGAAAATGATCTAGTTTCATTCTTCTGCATGTTGTTGTCCAGTTCTCCCAGCACCATCTGTTAAAGAGGCTATCTTTTTTCCATTGGATACTCTTTCCTGCTTTGTCAAAGATTAGTTGGCTGTATACTTTTGGGTCTAATTCTGAGTTCTCAATTCTATTCCATTGGTCTATGTATATGTTTTTGTGCCAATACCATACTATCTTGATGATGACAGCTTTGTAGTAGAGGCTAATGTCTGGGATGGTGATACCTGTCATTTTGGTTTTCTTCTTCAATATTACTTTGGCTATTTGGGGTCTTTTGTGGTTCCATACAAATTTTAGGATAGTTTGTTCTGGTTTTGAGAAAAATGCTGGTGCAATTTTGATTAGAATTGCATTGAATGTGTAGATTGCTTTGGGTAGTAATGATATTTTAATATTATTCTTCTGACCCATGAGCATGGAATGTTTTTACATTTCTTTGTGTCTTCTTCAATTTCCTTCATAAGTTTTCTATAGTTTTCATCATACAGATCTCCTATATCTTTGGTTAGATTTATTCCCAGGTATTTTATGGTTTTTTGTGCAATTGTGAATGGGATCAGCTTCTTGAGTTCTCTTTCTGTTGTTTCATTATTAGTGTATAAAAATGTAACCGATTTCTGTATGTTGATTTTGTATTCTGCAACGTTGCTGAATTCATGGATCAGCTCTGGTAGGCTTTTAGTAGAGTCTATTGGGTTTTCTATGTAGAGTATCATGTCGTCTGAAAAAGTGAAAGTTTGACTTCTTTGCCAATTCTGATGCCTTTTATTTCCTCTTGTCTGATGGTTGATGCTAGGACTTCCAACACTATGTTAAGCAGCAGTGGTGAGAGTGGACATCCCTGTCGTGTTCCTGATCTCAGGGGGAAAGCTCTCAGTTTTTCCCCACTGAGGATGATGTTAGCTGAGGGCTTCTCACAGATGGCTTTTATGATGTTTAAATAAGTAGTCCTTCTATACATCTTTGCCTGGGAACAAATGAACAACAAACCCCAAAGTCTCCAGAACCCTGTCAGCCTGCAAGGTGGCCCCTGATTGCTGCAGAATAAAGGAAGGACAGAGCTTGAGGGGCTCCTCAGATGTGGTGAAGGTGGCACGCAATAGGAGAGGCCACATGTGGGCTGCAAATGCCAGGCACGCTCTGCTGGTGGGTTCCCACGCTTGGCGGCGTCTGTCCCTGTCTGCTTGATGCGTGTCCCACCTTCCTGAGTGTCTGCATCCCCACTCTGGGACTCCTGCCTGCTGTCTTGCTCAGGACCTCCTTCTCTGCTTCCTTCTTAGTCACATCTTCCATTTCTGTGCCTGTTTCTGTCCTTTTGTTCTTTCTATTGCTTTTTATGGTCTGGTTTGAGTTCTTTGTGTACCTGTTTCTATGTGTGAATCATAAATTTAAAAAAAATTTTTTTTTATTCCATGCGATTAGATAAAAAACCCCAGAGTAGCTCGGAAACACACAAGCATCCTTGGCTCTTCGCCCACTCCGTGCTTACCTGACCCTGCAATGGGCCTATGAAGTATTAGCAGACTCATTCTACAGATGAGAAACCGAGACTCATAGGGGTGAAGTAAGTTGCCCAGGGCCACACAGTGGTGCACGTGGAGCTGTGGCTGACTCCCATGCTCACACGCCTCATCCCTGTAGAGTGGTGCCCTGTGAAGTGTGGCAGAGGGACATGAGCCGGCAGCAGCAGGAAGAGCTTGACATTGGAACCGCACACTCACGCGTGTGTGTGTCTTGACCCCTTCACGTGCTGGCTGTGACTTGGCCTCTCTGGGGCTCACAAGAGGGGATCTCAGGGGGCCATTGCAAGATCCTTATATGGGGCAACTAGTGCCCACACGATTTGCACCCACAACCCTGCATCTCCTCTGGTCTCTCCTTGGTAAGCCTACCAATCTTCATCGCCATCACCTCCTTGCACCTCAGCACACCAAGGGGGCTCTACTTGAGGGCCTTTCCTCATCCTGTTTCTCTGTATCTGGGACCTCATTTCTCCAGATGCATAATTGGCTCACTCCTTGTTTGCTCTAGGTTTTTACTCAAAGGTTGCCCTTGTGGCAAAGGGTTCCCTGACCTCTTTTCTTAAAATCTCAAACCTTCCCCAAGCAGCACTCAGCCTCCATCCTCTGCTCTATTTGCCACACAGGATGCACGGCTTTCCAACAGCATAGATACCATGCTAATTCTTTTTGTAAATCTTTCCCGGTCAGAAAGTAAGTTTCATGAGGTCACACAGTTTTGTCTTTTTGTTCATGGCTGTATCCTCACTCCTAGAACACCATAGACAATAAACATTTGTAAAAGAAATTGGTAGTTTTATTACCTCTTTCTTTCATTTTGGAGAGTACTGGATCAAGAGCCCTCAAAACAAAAGAAATCAAATCACAACTATCTTCAGTATCTTTGGCCACCTCACAAGGGGATCACTGGCTTCTCTGTGAGTAGAATGTCTGCAATTTGATTCTTTTTTAAAAAAAAAAATTTATCTATTTTGAGAGAGAGAGAGAGAGAGAGAGAGAACTAGCAGGGGAGGGGCAGAGAGAGAGGGAGAGAGAATCCCAAGCAGACTCCATGCTGTCACAGAGCTCGATGTGGGGCTCCATCCCATGAACAATGAGATCACGACCTGAGCTGAGATCAAGAGTCGATGCTTAACCAATTGAGCCACCTAGGTGCCCCTGCAATTTCATTCTCTTACCTTCTTCTCTCTGATATGTTTTGTTGGTGTGTTTTGAGTCCTAGATATGTTTTGATTCTTAGAGCTGTTTCAAAGCAGAATGGAAGGAAGCGTGGTGCATAGACTACAGCTGGGAAGGCGAATCACCAGGCACTGCCAATTGCTTGGCTGGGCTGCCTCAGTCTTGGTGCTGAACATGTCTGCACATTGTCTCTCATTTCACTCCGTCCTTGGGTCCATTCTCTAGACACCACTGAGTTTCTGATCGCATAGCCTCCCTGCTCACGAGGAAGCTTAAACCTGCCGGTTTCTCCACATCCTGGTCCTGAGTTTGGACCAGATTGTTCCCAGGGCAGCTTGGGCCTCTCGAGAGATGACATTCTCCTCAGTTCACAACATCCACTAACGAACACCTTCCTAAGATTCTCCTCTCCTTTTTCTGGTAACTTTTGATTTCAAACATGTCCAACTGCCTGTTCTAAATATTTCTAATTTCTAATGTGGCTTCCCAATTGCCAAGCAGATCATCGTCATTCTTGAGTTTTGCTTTGTTGAATAAGCTTCACTTCTTTTTTTCAAAAAAGATTTTTTTAAAAAAATTTTTTTAATGTTTTATTTATTTCTAGGAGAGAGAGAGACAGCGTGAGCAGGGGAGGGTCAGAGAGAGAGGGAGTCACAGACTGAAACAGGCTCCAGGCTCTGAGATGGCAGTCAGCACAGAGCCCGACGCGGGGCTCGAACCCACGAACCGCGAGATCATGACCCAAGTGAAAGTCGGACGCTTAACCGACTAAGCCACCCAGGCGCCCCTCAAAAAAGATTTTTAAAAACTTTTTAAAAAACATTTATTTTGGAGACAGAGTGGAATGGGAAGGGCAGAGAGGGAGGAAGACAGAGGATCCGGAGAAGGCTCTGCACTGACAGCAGAGAGCTTGATGTGGGGCTTGAGCTTACCAACTCTGAGGTCATGACCTGAGCCGAGTTGGGACTGAACTACCCAGGTGCCCCTTAAGATTTGATTTTTAAGTAATCCCCACACCCAGCATGGGGCTGTAACGTACAACCTCAGGATTTAGAGTTGCAATCTCTGCTCACTGAGCCATAAGAGACTCTCTTGAGTCTCTGGATTTTGTCTCAGGTCACGATCTCATGGTTTGTAGGATGGAGCCCCATGTCTGGTTCCATGCTGACAGCATGGTAATTCTCTCTTCTTCTCTCTGCCCCTCCCCAGCTCTTATTTTCTCTCAGTCTCAAATAAATAAATAAAACTAAAAAAAAAAAAAGATAAAAGGAATTTCATCCAGTAAGAAGAAATAAGATTCAGCTTTTCTTTAAGATATTGAAGAATTACATCTCATAAAAATGCTAATAAAGGTCTTGGTTAAAAATAAAGGCACTCATATTGGCTCTAATATTGAGATACATAGTGCTGAGCTCCCCCCTAAATGTCTGAGTGAAGATTAGAATTCTGGCAGCATTTACAGAGTCCTTTATTAATAGTTTTCTGTGGTAGCAAAGTTTGTGATGAAGAGATACCCCTTGGCCGGTATAAAGAGAGGTTTTTGGAGGCACAGACAGTCAGGAGCTGGCTCAGAGTAGACCAGGGTACTAGACCTGGACACCAAACTAAGTAGTGTTTGGGTGTACTATTATTCTCTCACAATCTGTGAGAAATCAGATGTACTTTCAACAACCACAGTACATGCTCAAATATTTCTGAATAAATTAAAATTAACAATCTCTTGGGGCACCTGGGTGGCTTAGTTGGATGAGTCTGCCTCTTCATTTCAGCTCAGGTCACGATCTCATGGTTCCTGAGTTCAAGCCTCACCTAGGGCTTTGCACTGACAGCATAGAGATTGTTTGAGATTCTCTCTCTCCCTCTTCAAATAAGAATCTCTCTTCAACATATTGAACACTCTCGGTGGCAGGATAAGTGTTACACTTACCTTACCTCATTTTAATGCTCTGTGATGGTTAGCTTTATGTGTTGACTTGACCAGGCTATAGCACCCAGCTCTTTAATCAAAGACAAATGTAGGTGTTGCTGTGACAGTATTTGGTAAATATGGTTAACATCTACTATTGGTTGATTTTATTTTATTTTTTCCCCTCTTTCCTCAAGTTTTTATTTAAATTCCAGTTGGTTAACATACAGTATAATATTCATTTCAGGTGTATAATTTAAGAGTTCATTACTTACAATACCCAGTGCTCATCATAATGTTAGTTGATTTTAAGCAAAGGGAGATTACCCTCCATAACATGGGTGGGTCTCACCCAATCAGTCGAAAGGCCTTATAGACAAAAACAGGTTTCCTGGAGGAGAAGAAATTCTGCCTCAAGACTGTAGCATCAACTCCTGCCTAAGTTTCCAGCATACCTCATGGGTTTCTGATTTGTCAACCCCCACATTGGATGGGCCAACATCTTCAAATAAATCTCTTGATATACATGAAGGAGATAGAAAGAGGTAGAGATAGATTGTTTTTCTGGAGAACCCTGACTGACATATCCTACTGGCAATCCTATCATTATCTCCATTTTTGTGGTAGAGGAATTTGAGTCTCAGAGGCAATGTGATTATGGAACCTGCCCAATCACCCAGCTAGCAAGAGGCCGACCTGGGTCTATTTCCAGGATCAGTGGTTTCAATACTATGATGCATGGTTTTTCCAGGCTCAATGAAGTGACACAAACCCAGCCAGGGATCTTTGGAGGGATGAATGCTCAAGTATATGTCATTTCTGTAGCCATTTGCTGAAGGGTTCCCCGGAGTTAGGGTTGAAAACCGACTCTTGATTCTCAGAGAACCAGCTTCTTCACAGCCTGACATAGCCAACAAACCAACTGCTGACCCCTGTGTTGGCACCTTCAACTTTTCCTGTCACAGCTAACTGTCGCCAGCCTGGCCCCCAGCCCCTCTGTCAGTACCTGGGCTGTGTGCTTCCCCCACACAGCTTCTGCACTTTGCTATAACCGCTACATGTCTGTCTTCCTCACATTCCTGCCTGGAGACAAGACCGTGTGTCAATCTTGCTCACCACTGAATTCTAGGCATGTAACTCAGTGCTTGGCACATACTTCTGTGTGATAAGCATGTGATGAAGGAAGTCACAAAGAGCTACTGTGAATGTTTCTGCTTTGCAGGATGATTTAAACTTGTTTCCAGCCTCCTGTAAAGGGTCCAAGAAGGACCTCATGACCTGTGTCTCTGCTCTGTGCCTGCCTGCTCTGGGCAAGAAGGCACTGCCAGAGAGCACCGAGGCTGCTCTGGGGGTGATCCTCCCAGGGGAGATCCCCGCTCACTGCGCGCTCCTTGGAACATGCTGTCACAATCAATAAGTCAGGGATGGATCCGCGAAGTCCTATCACTGACTATATAATGAGAGTGAACCTTTAGAAAATGAGCTCTCCCTTAGACTGAGGCAACAGGGAGAGGACAGGCAGAAACTGGTACTCAAGATAGAGAGAGCTGGGCCAGACAGGACTGGGCACTTATCATGTGACTGTCAGGCTGTCACTCAGAGGCTGCTGGGGAAGTCTCACAGAGTGGAGTGATCTGGGGTATCATGTACATTCATGATATGGTGAAGAGTACTGGCTTGGGGGTTTGATGATCTGGGCAAGTCCTCAAACCCTCCAGGCTTTCATTTCATTATCAGGGCTCCCTGAACGTTAAGATAAGATTGCTCAAGCCACCTCTTAGACAGCTGGGATATCCAAAGTCCCCAAAAGGCCCCAGACCTCTGCTCCTGGTTCGCTCCCTCTCTCCCTTCCTGAGAGTGCCACCTCCCTCTCACTGAACCCGGACCCCGAGCTCAGTGTCTTTGGTTGCTTCCCTGTGCCTTCCACTTTTGCAAAGATCTGCAGACCACGAGATGATGGGCACGTGGGGTCCACAGCTGTGTCCCTGTCCTATGGGCCCTGCTCTCAGAACTACTGAGGTGGGGTCTGTAAGCCCAGCAGCCTCATGGCAATGTCATTTTCACCTCCACCCACTGCCACCACCACACCTGTGGACCTGGAACACCAACACTGTCAGGTGCCCTGCGGTCCTCACTGCCCTTTTCATTTTGCACCCTGCATGGGGCACCTATGTGATCACATTTTCCAGAGAGTTCTGCTACACAATCAGCCCCCTGGAATGCTGGCCTGAGAGACAGATCTGGTGTCCATTGCCACCACATGCAGGAGCACACCTCCCGTTTTGCCCTCTGGCTGCAGAGCCATGCAGGCCTGTCTGCCTTCCTCTTATCCAGGGTGGATCCTTGGTGGTTCGGTGAACAAGGTCATGGTTATGGTCTTGTCCTCTCAACGTGTTGAGTGAATCCCAGGGCGGTTGCAGCTACAGGTCATGCTGAGCTCCCACTGCAAAGGAATGGGTGGCCCTCTTGGCTCAGGTGTCAGGAAACTTGATTCTAGAGCAAGTTCCCGAATGGACGAGCTGTGTGACCTTCAGGCAAGTCTCTAACTCTTCTGAACATCAGTTTCCACTTATAATGGCAATGAAGTCATGATTTCCATTTCTCCCACAGCTTGCATGAAGCTCAGACAAGCAAGCATATGTGAAAGACACACTTTATTTCACATGCAATCTCCATATAAGGTGTCACAAAAACACAAAATGTACAGAGGAAGCTTATCTCAAAATTTTCAGATTTTGGGTTCTCCCCCCATCTCTGCCTGGAATTCAGGTGTGCTGGAAATGAGCTCGACTTTTGCCTTTTTTATCAAGGGAGACTTGGCATAAAATTTCAAAATTGCTCACATACGAAGGCACTTGACAATGTGTCTCCACTTCTCTGTAGTTAGATTCTTATCTTAAAAAGCATCTAAATGTCATGACTGAGTTTGGGTGGAGTTTTTGAAAAATCCAAGTGACATGCACTTGGCACTGAGTGTGGGTTTTATCACGGTGTTGAAGTCTGTCCTTGAGAGGGCCGGCTGTCTGTATGTCAGTGTAGGCAGCGTCAACGTTAGCCACTCCAGCCAATCCACATAGCTTAGCAGGATAATCAGCGAAAGATTTGGTTAAATGTTCCCCTGAGTTGGGGTGTCTGCACTGCATCTATGAGCCAATTGTTTCTTGATCTCACAGGCTTGCTACTTCCTACCAGGAGATTTCTCCTACAAGTCCATTCCCTGACCCTCAGCACTATCCGCGGCCTGGCTGTTCCACCTATTTATGTTGCTTTAGTGTTCATATATCCTGTTCTGTCTCCTCTGAGGATAGAAAATCAAGATTCAGTTCAGGTGTTAAGTTTGAGAGGTCCTTTTGACATCTGAGTAGATAGTTATATACAATATTAATTATCTATTGCTCTGTAATGAATTATGCTTAAACTTACTGGCTTAAAAAAACATTCGGTATTTCATGGTTTCTGTGGGTCAGGTGTCTAGGTGTGACTTAGCTGGGTCCTCTGCTCTGGGGTATGGGGTCTCTCGTACAACTGTAATCAAGGAGATGTGTTTTCATCTGAAGGTTCTACTGGGGAGGACCCGTTTCCAAGCTCACTCACATGGCCATTGGCAGATTCAGTTCTTTGCAGTTCTTGAACTCAGGGCTTCAGATCCTCACTCATTGATGGCTAGAAGCAGCTCCCAGTTCCTGGCCATGAGGGCCTCCATTGGATAGCTCACAGCATGGCAGCTGGCTCCCGTCATGGTGAGCAGGTGAGAGAGCAAGAGAGGGTCAGCTGGATGGGAAGTCTAATCTCAGATCACCAACATCCCATCATTTTGGCCGTGTCCAATTTGTCAGAAGTCACTAGATCCAGCCTACACTCAACAGGAGTCATGAACACCAGATGGTGGGGACCACTGGGCTCATCCCAGAGGCTGCCTTCCACAAGATGCAAACCCGGTGTTGTGGGGAGAGGACTGGGTGGCACACAGCTATCTGTGACCTTCCATGCTGGTTAGAGATGAGATCGCAAGAATGGAGTGTCCAGACTGGGAAAGAGCTCTCTCCAGCCATTAGGAGTCACCATCTAGGAAGGAACAAACAGCACAGTAAGAAAAGAGACCCAGTGTGGTCAGATAGGTGGCACGGGATGGGATTGATTAGAAATGTACACAAAGAAGGGCGTCTGGGTGGCTTAGTCGGTTAAGTGTCCGACTTTCGCTTAGGTCATGATCTCGCGGTTCGTGGGTTCGAGCCCTGCGTTGGGCTCTGTGCTGACTGCCAGCTCAGAGCCTGGAGCCTATTTCAGAGTCTGTGTCTCCCTCTCTCTCTGACCCTCCTCTGCTCACGCTCTCTCTCTCTCTCTCTTCTAGAAATACATTTAAAAAAAAAAGAAATGTACACAAAGAAGTGGAAAACCACACTGACACACTGTTCAGGAGATCAGGGGGAAGGTGAAGGAGACACAACAACCAGATCCTACTCCCGATGCTTAGTTCTTCAAGAGGTTGTTTACTGAAGTGAGGATCCCTTTCCCAATCCTGAATGCTCCCTTCAAATCCTGAGTGCAAACCTCCCTTCAAACTCCTGACCCTGAGCAAATTAAATAATGAAGCAATGACATGACCACCATGTTCTCACAGGTCCATCTCCCCTCTGCCCCTCAATGGAAGGCTTTGGCTTTCCCAAAGCCCCTAAAAAATGGGGAAGGAACAAGAGGCAGAGGGCAGGCTGTATAAACCATCTGTATGACAGACCAAAGCTAGCTGCTTCCCAGTCTTTGATCAGTATGTTTAGGCCTCAGCAGGCAGAGCTGGTTGAGTCAGCACCAGCAAGCTGCAGGAGCAAACAGTTTGACTTTGCCCCGAGTACCCCTAGAGCTGAATTCCCAGCCAGGCAGTCAAATGAGAAAAGGTGCAATTAAAGCAAATAGAAACAAAGAAGGGAAATAATGACAGCCAGGCAGTGAATTAGCCACAGTGTATGGACGCCTGTTTCCTGCCTTCTAGGGCATTCCTCCAGTTGAGTATTCTGGGCATTCATTCATTCATTCATTCAGGAAATAGTTATTGAGCACCTTCTATGCTTCAGGTCCAATGTAGGTACTGAGATGGGACAGTAGGCAGATACTGACATTGGTCTTGTCTTTAGAGAGCTTACAGTCTAGCAGGAGAGGCAGACATGAATGCCATGGCCACACCAATATGTAAAAATTAGAGGGTGGGTAACTGACAATTCTCTCCTTGGCTTAAATTTAGCCAGGCTCTCTGAGCCCTCTACTTAACAAAGCTTTGATCTTGGCCTTCAACCTGTCCATACTGGCCTTGCATTGCCCAGTCTCAGCAAGAATCCTGATAACTAAGTTTAGTGAGACTCTCCTCCCCAACTCTTGAGATCTGATCTCCCTGGCCTGCCTTCAGCTCAAATCCTGTTACATCAGTTTGGTAAGAATCCTCTGCTTTTGATGTGTTTCTTTGTAATTTTCCATCCCCTTCCCACCCACCCCAACCCACCCCACTCTGCTCATTGGCTCTAAACTCCTACCTGTCTTGGTCTTGGGCATTGAGCCCCATCATTCTTTCTTACTGCGATAGTCTTGACATCTATTGCAATAGTCCTGAGTAAGCCTTCATTACCATTGTAACAAGTGTCCGAATAATTTTTTCTTTACCCTAGCTGCTGTGATGGTGAAATATTTTGTGCCGTGGAAGCAAATGAATAGGGGAATCTGACCTTATCAGGGAAGTCAAAGAAGGCCTATTGGAGGAAATGATACTTAGATCTTACATCTGAAGGCAGGATGGAAGCTGAACGTTAACAATCGCCCAAAAACTTGGAAATAAAGCAGGAGGATGTGACAGCGTGACCTTTCAGTGTCAAACTGGAACATTGCTGGAAAGGCCCATTCAAGAGACATCTAGGTCTCTTGAGCTAGGTACCAAGTTTGACCTACTATTAACTGTTGACCAAAGCCGAAGCTGTGTGAAGTCAAAAGTTATCATTGTTAAGTTGCACATGACTTTTTGTCTAGTAAAGATGCAAACATTTCCATCCACTTGAAAACACAGCCTGACAGGTTACAGCTGTATGGCCCTGTAGGCCATTAACTTGCTTTGCATCTAACTTAGCAAACTTATTTTAACATTCCTTTCCTGGGAGAGCATATACATGTCTGTCCCACGAATGCTTCTTGAATCAGTTTCACATCTTGCTGTTTTCCTCATTAGTGAGTAAAAGAACTTTTAGCACGTGTTCAGTATATATTTGTACAGGAGTCATGCTTTTAATTATTTAAACAGCGTTTAAGAAATCACTCGGACAGGGGCGCCTGGGTGGCTTAGTCGGTTAAGCGTCCGACTTTCGCTTAGGTCATGGTCTCGCGGTTTGTGGGTTCGAGCCCCGCGTCGGGCTCTGTGCTGACTGCCAGCTCAAAGCCTGGAGCCTGTTTCAGTCTGTGACTCCCTCTCTCTCTAACCCTCCCCTGCTCACGCTGTCTCTCTCTCTCTTTCCTAGAAATAAATAAAAAACATTAAAAAAAAAAAGAAATCACTCGGACAGGACAGGGGTGGGTGGAGGATATCAGAGAAGAACAGTTGGCACTTAGTTACTGAGGCCCCAGGGCACAGCCTTTGAGGACTCTGAGAAAACTTGGGAAGCATCGAGAAAGTGGTAGTTGTGTTCTTGGAGTTACTGGACTTGGGAGTTAAAAAGTACATTATTGGGGTGCCTGGGTGGCTCCATTGGTTAAAGGTCTCACTCTTGATTTCAGCTCAGGTCATGATCTCATGGTTCGTGGGATGGAGCTCCGCGTCGAGCTCTGTGCTGACAGCACAGAGCCAACTTGGGATTCTGTCTCCTTCTCTCTCTGACCCTCCCCCACTTACACTTTCTCTCTCTCTTAAAATAAGTCAATAAACATTAAAAAAAAAAAGTATGTTACTAAACTGCTCATCAAGGGAACTCATTGCTGGGGCCACCCTGTCTCCTACTCCGCAATAGCTGGGGGGCTGGTGGTATGCGTCACCTAACAGAGGTTTCTATATTTACACGATCGCCTCTCACGTCCACTCCTTTTTTATTTGCTTTCTGTTAGTTAGGCATTTTCTCTACACCCCTAGTTTAAAGCCTCCATGTTGGCCTTGGGTCACCTTTCTCCCTTTCCTTCCTTGGCTACCACTCAACTCCTCAGTTCCATCTATGTTTCCTTCAGCCAGTCTCTGGGAACTGCCCCGTCCCCATGGTCACCACCCACTCCAGGTGCCCAAAGCCATGAGGACTTATTGTAGGATCCTCACAATTCTTCCAGTTTCCAGGCTTTTCCCTCTCCTATGCATTCTCATCATATTTTTGCTAGCTTCATCTATTTTTTCCTTAATAAAAATACTGCTTTTCCTTGTCCTGTCCTGTTTGAAATTCTCGAGTGCATATGCAGCTGTAACTCAGATCCATTTCTGGCTTTCAGAAGCTTTATGCACAAGAAGCCAAGTGAGAGGATGGCTGGCTGTATTTTCTCCTTTTGGGAATCCTCAGGATGTTGGTCCCTTCCCCTCCAGGTCTCCCCAGCCTGGGGGTTCCAGGCATAGCTTGTCAAGCCATGGGACCCACTAGTAAACTGGTTCACCCGTGAATGGGCACTTCATTTCCGGGCAGCCAGTATGGGTGGCCTGGCATAAAGATCTGCCCCACTGCAACAGCTGGTGCAGGATGGAAGCCACCGGACCCATCTGGGGCTCTCCTGGGATCCCAGCTGCCGCCAAGGCAGTAGAGGAGAGTCAGCAAGGGGTGGGGATGAGTCACCCCGTCTGCACTGGGGTGACAGCCATCGAGACAAGAGGAGAGCATTGCTAGAGCCACACTGTATCCTGAATGGTCCCTTGGTGTTTTCGCTGTGTCTCTTCTTTTCCATATTCTGATGGTTTGTCATTCGGGGCCCTGAGAACCCTGGAGGGACTGCCCTACCAGGGTGAGCCGAGGCCCAGGGCTATGAAACAACTCACCCAGGAGTATGCTTTCCAAGTACGAACCAGAGTGTCCAGACCCCACCACCACACTATCTCCTCTCTGCTTATGCACCCAGGCCCCTATCCAACTATACTCATCACCCCAACGCCAGGGAGCAGACGGCCAGGGGCAGCCACGTGCCCCAGAGCCTGCTGAAATTGCTTACCCTGCCTCAGCCGTTCCTTCTCCCATACAGCTCCTCCACAATAAAGGCTCTACCTCCAGTTCTCCCCTCCTCCTACCTGCCCTGCTGGCCCCGATGCTCCCCTGCGTGGCCCTGTGTGGTGTACTGTGCCCCCTTCTCTTGGGAACTTTGGGTAACAAACTGTCTTTTCAGTAACAATCCTCCTCTGACTTGTTGGCCTTACAAACCTCAAGTTTTCTTCTAATATGCTATATTTTTGAACACTCGATTTCCACACCAGACTTCTGGGTCTAGGTTGCTTGGCCATGTGGCTGGCCCTGATTTTCTTTGAAGCAGGGCCATGGGCACCTCCTTACTGCCTGAATTCAACCCCCTTCACTTGAGGTAATTTGGGGGGCTCTCTTCCCTGCAACCAAAAAAGCCCAACTACAGTGGAATTTGAGAAACTCGACAGATGAACATAGAAGAAGAGAGGAAAGATAGAGAGAGAGGCAATCCATAAGAGACCCTTAAATACAGAGAACAGACAGGGCTTCTGGAGGGCAGGGGGGTTGGGGACTGGGCTAAATGGGTGATGGGCATCAAGGAGGGCCCTTTTCCAGATGAGCACTGGGTGTCATATGTAAGACATGAATCACTGAGCTCTACTACCGAAGCCAAGACTACACTGTATGTTAACTAACTTAAATTTAAAGAAAACAAAACGAAATCCTGCCACTCACACACACACACCAAAAAAAGCCAACTATAGGGAATTCTGATGTGACCTGTGTCTACTTCTCCCTCCTTCCCCTGTTGTGTTTCTCAGACCCTTCAGCTTCAACCACACATGATATCTTTTTACTCAGAAATGTTCCTATCTTCTGAGCCTTGTTAATCCAAGCTCAGCTTGCAGGAATGCCCTCCCTCCTGCCTCTATCAAAGCTCTGTTGGCTAATCTACGCTTTCCCCAAGTTCCCATGAGGATCTTATTCTACTTCAAGGCTTACATGACTTCGCATTCATGGCCACCGTGCCTTTCTCTGGATACCTGCATCATCTCCTGCTGGGGACACTTCTGGGACAGCCTCTGCCACTTAACATCATTCAGTATTCACCTCTCAATATTCGGGAGCTATCTCTCTCTGAGCCTTCACATTCTCTTGGTCCAGGGACCAAATGTTTCATTTCGTGTGATGATAGGATGAATTGATACCATATACATCCTCAGCATCTCCCTTTTCATGAAACTGGGCCATAGAATCACAGATGTGACATCTCATGTTGCCTTCTCAAGACAGGGTCTGGCCAGGAGGGGAAGCCAGGAATCTGCTCACCTCTCTGTCTAGGCTTAACTCTTCCTGGGAAGTGAGGTCTGCTTGCCTCCAGCTTTTCTGAATGGGCACCTACATTCATTTCCTGATACAGGCTTCCCTCGCTAACTGCAAGGAGATGGTTCCTATGAAATCTTCTGTACGCCGAAATGGTATAAAGCAAAGAAGCAATCGCCATTAATTTATATGGAAAAAAATGTGAGCACTCTAAGTCCCCAAAAAATAACCCCTCTGAGGCTTTCCTGATATCTTAAGACACAATGTGCCAGTGGATGCACAACATAACTCCAGCTCTGGTGGCTTGAGGCCGAGAGGCTGAGTGAAGGTCCGGGGTATAGAGCTAGGGGGCCAGTGCCGCCCTCACCTCTTAGGGTCCCTGCTGCTCATGGCAAACATGCCGAGTGCTGTTTTTGCTTCTGTCTTTTTTCATAAAAGCACAAATTCTCCTCTGACTTCTCATGGTTAGCGAAAACAAATACTCCTATAAGTCTTTCCAGAAAGCCAAGTGGCTTAGCACGAACTTCCAAAAAGGGAGGGACACCTGTCCTTCCTGATACTGGGGAAGATCTCACTTTGTCCTCCTGCCAGGCCTGGAAGGGAAGGTGTGCTACAACTTGCAGGCAATGAGAGAGGAATGAGAGAGGGGGCTGGTCCCTGGCGGGACACAGAAGACTATTTCCTGTGTGGAGGCTGGCGCTAGGGTGGGAGGCTTGGAAAGCAAACTGATGTTTCACAGTTTGGTCTTGGGTTGACTTGTTTATAATAAAAACATTTGGTTTGACTTCCACAGAATCCAACCCATGATGTAAATGTTGAAGCGTTTAGGTCACATTCCTTTTAGTCTCCAGAGAAGTTCTTTTCAGAAAGGTTGAGGGTGGAAACAAATAGTTCCTGGGACCGTCTCCAGTCTGAAACATTGCATTTAGAGTTGGAGCTGCACAAATAATTCACATACTAAAACCCAAGTTCTAAATAAACCTCCTAAATGACAGGCAAATTATTTGTGTCCGTGTAGATGGACAGTGTCTCTTTAAATGTTCTTTCCATTCCTCATGCATGCTGTAATCAGCAGATGGCCCTACCTTCCCCCACAGCCCCCCTGTAAACAGACCCTTCTAATAGCTAATATCCTGCAGTGACCAAAGCCATTAGAAGGATTAGGCCATTACTATCTTGTCCAGCAAACACATAATGCTCATGAGGATTGTCTTTTTTCCCTTTGGTTGTTGTTTTTATGGATGAATTGGGGCCCAATGGTCGGTTAAAAAATCAAAACAAGGAGGGCAGAGGGTTATGGCCATTCTCTCCAAGGATACCTCCCAAACAGCCTTAGGATTTGAGATTCCTTTGTTAGAACAATGGCAGATGTCAGCTTTGTGACTAGAGCAAGCTCTGAGTGTATACAGACAGTACGCAGACCTCTGTCCCTTGCTACCATAATATCTAATACTCAATTTCCCCAGCACCACACATGTGTCACTTTGCTCTGCCTGTTCCCACAGCCCTATTTGTGCTGGAAAATACAAACCACCAGCGCAACCCAGCTCAAGGCCACGTCGCAAGTCTCGGAATGCTCTGAAACACTGCCACCCAGTGTCATGTCCTAGGCATTACAGCACACCAGCAAGGGAGCCAGGAACCCAGTTTTATAGGCGGAAGAGTACAGGGAGATGGGTGGTATGAAAGCTGGCCACAGACACGTGAGGCCAGCTGCAGAGAAGCACCCTGCATGGCAGAAAGACAGGTAGCTTGTTTGGAACTGGCTAAATAGGGCAGGTGATGGAAATCCGGAGAAAGGCAGTTGGATTATAAAGAGAAGGATAAAGAAGGTAGTGGCATAGTATGTCTGAGCAGTCTTTTCTAAATGGAAGAAATACACACTTTCTGTAAGAGAGAGCAGGAGAGAGATGATGGGAAGATGAGTCAATGGCACTCTTTTTGGAGTTGCCTCAATTTGGATGACTCAGTTTCACATGTCTGGGTTTTTAAGGATCCTGGGGCTCTACTGATTTGGGGGATGTCACTGAACCTGAAGGGGCTGCACTAGACCTCTGGATCTCCTTTCAGCCCTAACATTATGTGGCTTTATTACCTGAAATGCTGAATGAGCAAGCGATGCAGAAAGGCAGCAATGTAAGCTGTGGCCAATCCTTTTTTTTTCTTTTTTTTATATTTTTATTTATTTATAAGAGAGAGAGAGAGAGACAGCGTGAGCAGGGGAGGGTCAGAGAGAGAGGGAGACACAGACTCTGAAATAGACTCCAGGCTCTGAGCTGGCAGTCAGCACAGAGCCCGACGCGGGGCCTGAACCCACGAACCACGAGCTCATGACCTAAGCGAAAGTCGGACGCTCAACCGACTAAGACACCCAGGCGCCCCATCTGTGGGCAATCCTTAAATCATCTGTGTTTGACTTCTGAATGCTGTAAGGGAGGGCATAAAAGACGCACCCATTTTCATCTCCTGGAGGTTGGGTGTTGGAACAGTATCCCCGCAGGACGTGCGTGATTCTCAGAAAGAACCTGCAGTCTCACCTTCCAGCATCAGCAGAGAAGGGCCAGCTCCTTGAAATTTGGAACCTTCTAGCACTTTCCCGAATGGGTGGGGTGGGGTGGTGGGGGTTCAGAGGGAATCAGCACAGAAGGGAGGTGGTGCCCCATTAAAACTGAAGTTAAACCAGAAGCTAACGGGTTAGGAATTGAATAGGTCACCCTTTCCGGTAATATTTTGCATTTTAAAAAGAGGTAAGTTATTCCAAAAAAAATTCGATTCTGCTGGCTGAAACGTAAGAATGCAGGCAGGTGGTTGGGGAGTGCTCCTTGGGGAGCACCCCTCCAGGCTTACCCGACAGTTCCCATCCTGCCTCCATCATCAGTATTTCTCGGGAAACAGCATATGTGATCACGATTTTAAAGACTGCTAGAATCTCTTTCCTAGCCAAGGTCTAAAAGATTTGGGGCCAGGCTCCATTTGAAGAAACCCAGGTTGTACGTCCCCCAGCATTTAGGGTGTGATGGCTTCTGCTTATCTAAAGTGCTCACATTGCAAATATGAGCAGCAGAGCTGGGGATTTAAATTCTGTCTTGATGGGAATTTGAACTGAAACACTCTGCCCACTGCCACTTTATAAGCCGGGAATCATCAAGCCAGCTACAAATACCTCGAGGGCTCCTTGCAGTTGCTCAACATAAATCAGCAAAATGACAGGCAATTGACTTTGAAGACAGCTCTCACATGGCTGAGTGGCTAGAGCCGCTGGAAGCAGATGAAGGCATTTTCCTGTAAACATGATTGTGATTAGCACCAGAGTAAACAGCCGATTGGGCTCTATCTGTCAGACTCCAGCCCGCTCTGGATTTTTCATGAGGCGGAAATCAACATGTGACTTGATCCTGCGAAGTTGGCGATTCTGAGAAACAAGTTTGTGTTTCAACACCTGGTACGGACTTCTGATTTCTTCGGAAAGTAAGCCGGAAGATTCCTTGGTCTGGCCCTGTTTTCGTGGAGAAACGAAACGAGACGGTGGGCATCTGGCCCTCCAACGCCGAAGCACTCAGGCTCACAGTGCGCATGCGCTAATGCTGTCTAACAAAGTTTGGCTCAGCTCAGGTGTTGGCCAAGTGCAAGGTGCGCATGTGAGAGGCTGACCTTACTAGTGTCATCTGAGGTCGCCACTTCGGCGTGCTAACGAGGCCGGGAAGGTAACCTCACTTGCTAAGCTGGCTGGTACAGGCCCTGCCCAAAGAGGCGGGTTGGCCTTGCTTCACTAGGGGCCATTGCCAACTGGGACAGAGAGCCCAGGGCTGTCACACCAACTGATCTTTATGGAGAAGCCAGAAATTGGTAGTTTCATGAAACACTACGTGTGCCAAATCAAATATGTGGATGGGCCAAAAGCAACCTCCAGTATACGGTGGCAGAACTACCTTCATTTTGAATTCTTCCAAACTTATTCCACCTATATCTGGTCTCTGAGCCACAGGAAAGGATTTTCTGACACAGTGAGAGAGAGGTTGCATAGACACCCTTGGCATGAGAGTGCAGTGTTTACCGGCTCTCCAGATCTATCTTTGATGTTGCAACTTATACCACTTCTTTTTATTCTCAGTCAGTGGGAATTTAGACGGACTGTTTGTCATCACTGGAATAATCCTCCCACAAGAATTATAAACTCGGTTGGCATTTAGTGGAAGAAAGCATCGTTAAATGTTCTGGAATCCCATTCCCTCAAAGGTTTGAGGAGTGTCACTCTGGTGGGCCTGGGACAGGTGTTGAATGGCTGTGAACCTCAGTTTTCTCCCTTATGAAGTGACTTCTCTCTACAAGGGGTCCTTGACTGTACGCAGCAGGCTGGGGCTAGGTCAGGGAGATGTGAGAGTGGTTCTCAAGACCACCACTTACCACTTGTGGGATTTGGGGCTCATTTGGTAATCTTTCTGAATCTCGACGTTCTCATCTCTTTTTTAAAAACAATTTAAAATGTTTATTTATTTTTAAACAATTTTTAATTATTTTTATTTATAGTTGAGAAAGAGAGAGACAGAACACGAGTGGGGAAGGGGCAGAGAGAGAGACAGAGACAGAGGCAGAATCTGAAGCAGGCTCCAAGCTCTGAACTGTCAGCACAAAGCCCGATGCAGGGACTCGAACCTATGGACTACGAGATTAGGACCTGAGCTAAAGTCAGAGGCTTAACCGACTGAGCCACCCAGGCACCCAGTGTTTATTTATTTTTGAGAGAGAGAGACAGGGCACAAGTGGAGGAGGAGCAGAGAGAGAGGGAGACACAGAATCTGAAGCAGGCTCCAGGCTCTGAGCTGTCAGCACAACGTTAGATGCCCAACTGACTGAGTCACCCAGGTGCCTTGATGTTCTCATCTTTAAGACAGGGATTAAAGGAGTGTTTCCTCTAGAGTGTGGTGGGGAGAAAGTGGAATGCTCTCAGTGCCCAGCTATGTCCCAGGCATATAGTAGTTTGGAAGGTACAATTCAGTGACGGGCTGGGCACAGTGATGATGGGAAGGAGGGTCTAGGGTGACTCCAGATGTCTGGGTGACTGCGTGCATAGAGGGACAGCTCAGGACAGGTGATCCCAGTGAAGGAACAGGTGCTCTGAAAGACAGGTGCTCTGTTTAATTCACTGCATACTGAATTTCAGTTGCCTTAAAACTCTGAGGTGGAGGGATCTGGCCGGAAGTTGCTGTGTGTGTTTGGACTCTTGGCCGGAGAGTCAGTGGACACTGAACGTGGGGGAGGCTGCCTGGAGAGAGGGCAGCCTCAGGGGAGAAGGCGCCACTGGAGGCCTGAGACCTGAAGCCGGAGGTTTGGTTGGTGAGCTGGACCAGGGACAAAAGTGAGATGGCTTGTGAGGCAAGCTGGAGCGAGGAAGCTGAGGAATGGGGAGGATGTCATTAGGTGCTGCTTGGGGTTGTGGAGAAGGACACCATATGAGGTCACATCAGTGACACCCTCTGGGATCAGGGAACAGTGACAGTAGAGGTATGATGGCAAATCCACAGGACGCATGCCCAGTAAGCTGGTGGGGCTTTGCAGAGTTAGGGGTTTGCCCTTGGTCTCTGGCTAGTGCACTCCAGGCTGCCATCTGCTTGCTCACTGCTGAACGCTCTGGGGCCTTTGAAGGCAAGGAAAGCCCCAGGCTACTGTCTCCTGGGGGGTGGGGGGACTGACAATGGCCTTTCTCTGCCTGTTTTGTGCTAACAGTACGTGCTACAGAGAGAGGAGAAGAGGGTGTGGGGGAAGCACCCAGTACCGCGAAGAGAGCCGCGGTCTTGACATCACTCCATGGTGCTCCTTGAATGTGAGGGGACCAGAGAAAGGGCCCCAGGAGACAGAAGGATGGTGGTGGCTGCTAAGGGACCCTGGCAGAGGGATGGAGAGATGTTGAGACAGGAAATCCCGGGAAATGAAGAGAGATGTTTCAGAGGGGAAACATCGCTGTGTTCTAGAGGCCTGAAAGGGCAGGGCACCACCAGCTGGTGCTGGGGGTGCAGATGGGTCCCTGAAGGCTGGCAAGAGTGTGCCGGGGGCCCTGATCTGCTCTGGCCCATGCCCTTCCTCCCTGGGGAAGCAGTCAGCAGTCTCTCAGCTGTCCCGCAAATCCTGGTGCCTGTCTGTGGCCCCTGAGCACAGGGAGGAGGACATGGGACAAGGCCACATGGCCGGGACCTGACCACGCCTGGGACAGCCAGGCCCCCAGAGGCCTCTGCCAACCAACCTGGTCCTTCCCAGGCTTCAGGGAGGCCCCGGGTGAGAATGCATCTGTTCCTCACTCCCTGTGGCCCCCTTTGAACTGCAGCCCTGCAAGTCTCAAGCAGGTGTTGCTACCAGGGGCAGGGGACAGGCCTGTGGCCCTTCTCCCCATGGCGCCCTGAAAACTCGGAGGTGCCGCCTGTGTTTTTCGCCTTTAGTCTCTCTGTTCCCACATAAAACTGCTCAGGACCCACGTCAGTTCCAAGCTCCAACGTGGAAAATATAGCAGCACACAATATGTTGTTTTGGCAGAAAGCTATGAATTTTAGTATGGAATGTCTGTCACGGGGGCCCATCCAATTAACTCACTTGTCGAGAAATCAGAATAAATAGTTGAGAGGGGACGTCTGTGGCTTCTGCTCAGACCTTTATTTCTTATTTGTTTTCCTGTGGAAGCAGGTCTGCAGTCCCCAGCATGCAGATTTAGGGTTGAGGAGGAAGAAAGACACATCTTCCCCTTGATTCTCCCCTTCCAGGGAAGGAAGGGGGTCGTTCCCCTGTCCTTGGGACTCGAATTCGGGGCTTAGGAAAGTGTCATGGAGGCAGACCTGGCGTGGTCCCTCCGAGTCTCAGGCTCGGTGCTTCTGGTAGGTCTGAGACAAGGCTTGGCCCCAGAAGCTTCTCTGCATCCCTAGGCTTTTCCACTGTGGCTGGAGAGCATGGCTGTGTCCATCCAGCCAGTGGATGGCCCAGCCTGACCCTGACCCTGACCCTGACCCCGGAGCCGTGATGCCTCAGGCAGGCCCTGTGACAAGGGAGGGCCCTGTGTGCCCAGGACAAGCAGCAGCGAGTGGCAGCGATGACGTCCCAAGTCGGGGCCCTGACACGGTGCCCTGGGGCAAGAGGACTCTGGGATGTCAGTGAGGCCCTTAAAGATGAACCCCAGGATCCTCTGGGTGGCTCGGTCAGTTAAGCATCTGACTTCTGCTCAGGTCATGATCTCTCGGTTCGTGGATTCGAGCCCCACGTAGGACTTTGGACTGACAGCTCAGAGCCTGGAGCCTGCTTCAGATTCTGGGTCTCCCTCTCTCTCTGCCCTTCCCTTTCCTGCTCTCTCTCTCTCAAAAATAAATAAACATTAAAAAAATTAAAAGATAAAAGAAAGATTAACCCTGGATCTGTGGCAAGGGGGTTTCCTCAGGAAGATGCAGGTCTTGGTCACATTTCCCCTGCCTGGATTCCCAGGGGCAGGCACACGTCACAGTCCTGGACAGGGCACTTTCCCGAGACCCCTGATTCCCCCGGCTGCTCTCAGAGGTATTCAGCAGTTAAAACTCTGGACAGAGAACAAGTTCCTGCTTTGAGTTCTTCCTGTGGCCTTGGCACCCTTGCTAAGGTGCTGGTGATGGAGCCCGAGGCCGACTTCCCTGGAGCCTGCATTGTGAATTCTAAGGAGCCCAGTGTGAGAGCTCACGCAGCCAGAAGGCCGTGAAACACCCAGAGTTCGAGAGACCCCAAAAACAGACCACCAGAGACCAGAGCCAAAGCCAATCGGCAAGGGTCATTTATTTGCAGGTTCGAACCCGGACCTCTGCGCATTCGTCGCCGGTGACGCTGAGAGGCCCTGAACAAAGCCTTTGCAGCCTTTTTATAGACAGGAGTAAACAAGTCGTGGGGAGGGACAGGAGATCTCTATGGTTACAGGTTTGTCATTGGTTGATATTTAAATATGAACATATACCATATTTGATTGGTTCCTGCCATCAGGTTTTTGGCGGGATCCAATTATAACATTTAGGATACCTTTGAATTCAGCCAATCATAGAGCAAGTCTAGGGTCTTGTTCGGCGACTAACAGGTTAACTTCTCTCTCCCTAGGCCCTTCCTTCAGTAAGGTGGAGGGTGGCTGCTGGCCTTTCCTGATTGAGTGTTGCCAGGGTAGTGTGGTGGAGTGATGTGGTGGCCAGTTTCTTCAGCCTTGGGCAGTGTGCAGCTGCCTGATAGTTCCGGGGAGGCTGAAACTCAAGCCTTAAGCAATGGTACAGAAGTGGAAGGAGCTAGTTAGGTTTTAGTTTCCCGTAGTGCAAGCACTTGTACAGAAGCAGAAAAGCTGGTTGAGTTTTTGGTTTAGTTTGTCTAGGCCCCTCACTCCAAGGGGCCGGCACCGATGCAAGTACAAAAGGATCTTTATTACAAGCTTGAGCAGGGGCTCACCCAGCCTGCTGGTGTCATGGCAGCAAGGTGAAGCCAAGAACAATAGCGAACAGGGTTTTTAAGGAGTAAGGGATGGGGGTGTTACAATACATGTAGCATCATCATATAAGCACCAATTACAATTACAGCTTCGACCATTCAGTGTCTGTGAGGTGTTCATTACTTTTGGTGGGACCCAATCATGACTTTTGAGAATCTTTGAAAATGACCAGTTGTGAGGTGAGTTTAAAGGGCCCACATGGGGTTCAGACAAGCAGTGAGAAATTGGCTAGTTTGTATCTGCAGTTTCCAGCCTTGACTCAGACCATAGGAATGTTTCTATTTTTTCTTTTTGATTAGCTGAACTGAGGGCGGTCTGAGGATGGCTTTAGCCTTGAACAGTCTGAGGCTTTTCCTGGGACTGGGACTGGGGCTACGTGCAGCCTGAGGTTTCTCTTAATGGAGGACTTAATTTTTGGCTCGTCATCCGTCATGGTGGTGGTGTGTCGGGGTGTGAAAGTTCGAGGTGCCCAAGAAAACACCAGGCCCAGAGCGCCTGCACAAGTTCCCCAGCCCTGTGCTTCTGGAAGCCTCTGTCTGCAGAATTCTGAGACCCAGCCCTCCCCACTACCAGCCTCCCGGAGAACCTGGACAACCTCTCCCTTCCAGCCTTCACACTCCCAAGTGGGTTTGACATCAGTATTTCTCCAGTCATGGTGGGAGAGCCCATCCAAGACCAAAGTGTTTTCTGACCTTTGCTCTCCCAAGTTAAGTGCCCCTAATAATGAGGGTCTGGGAGGAGGAAAGGCCATTCTGGTGGCACTTCCACAGCCTGGGTCCTCGGTCAGGAGTTAAAGGCTCATTCTTCAAGGGCTGCAGCCTAACTTCTTTGTGCCACGGTGCTGCTTCCATTTCAAAGGCTTCGCCAGCAAATTGTGTGAGTCATTCCTGGAACCTTCAGGAGTCTCCATGGTGACGGCTCAAGTGGGTCTGAGGGAAGCCAGCATTCACTCACTCCAGTTTGCAACAAGTTCCTCTTTTCTGATTTTTTTTTCCTTTTCAATAGAGGCTAGGGCTGAGGCTTTAGCTTTTTTTGTGTGTTTTAAGCAAATCACAAAATGGAAACTCCCTAAGCTCCTTTTCTATTTTATCAAAACAACATTCTGTATAAACATATTTTCTAGCCTTTACCTGGCTCTGTTGAGACCCTGAAAACAAAGCAAGACAAAAGCTACGCATTTGAGGGTTTTGTTTTTGTTTTTGTTTTTTGGGTTTTTTTTGTAAGTGTTTGGAGACGAGATCCTATTTTCTTATTTACCTCAATGAAAAGGCTCTGGGGTGTCATCTGGAACAGAGAGGCTGGTGGCATCAGCCCAGAAGGCTGGAAGGCCTCACTAGCCTACTATCACACTCAGCAGACATCTACCAGGAGTCTGAAAAGATTGTGCAATCACGATCCTAGGAGACATGAGTGTTCTTACAACCCCCAGTGCTCTCCCCGTGCACAGAGAGTTTCTTCACTGTGTAATGTTCAGGGAACAGTACAGTCCTCTGGACACATCAGGGAACGAGCATTACCACGTCTGTTTTGGTCACAAGAATCTGAGCAGGAATCTAGGGGATTTTTTTTTTTTCAAATGGGACTCAATCTTAAAACTTGTCACCAACGTGATGAGCATTGATGCACATACATACAGTTGTGTATAATCTTTTGGGGGTACTGATCCTGGGTCATAGTGATGTGTCACCCAGCTGTTCCCATGTCTGTGGGAGGAAATGAGTTTTATAAAACATCACAACCTGAATTATGCTGGACTCCATGATCCCCTCAGGCAGCAGCAAGGTGTTTAGCCTCCTGAACCCTTACCTGCAGATTTCCGGGTGTCTCCAGGGGAATCTCATGAGTACTCTGCTCTGCAGGGGGCAGCCATTCTCCATTGGTGGCTACTGAAGGCTCAGTGGGCCAACCCTTTGCGGGATGCTGGGTGGAGAGATGGAGAATGGCTTTCTCTGCTGTGTTGGTCCCTCACGGGACCCCCAATGCAAGGTTGTAATGAACCCCTGCCTACCAGCCTTTCCACTGCTGCTTACATCTTCTTTCAATTCCTCAGACCTAGCCATGACCACCACCACCCCTTCCCCGGGTAAAAGCCACATCTTTGTACCTGGAAAGGTTATTCTCGTTTGACAATGGAGGCTTTTCTAGTAGGCCATGCTCACCGAGTCTTCCTTTGGGTTCTTAGGACACAAGTCCCAACTTCTGCAGGAGGGGAGGAGGCAGTCACAGAGCCTTTGGAAAAGGCAATGAAAGCCCTGAAACCTCTCACAGAAAAGTACATGCATACACGCCAGCATTTCAGAGACAAACTCGGAAATTGAGGGATCTTGGAATCCAATGCCTGGGCCTCTGAGTAAGAAGCTGGCTAGAAATGAATTTTCTTACGAGAATCTTCTTAGTACTGCTTTCTCAACACTTTGGTCTGGTCCAACTGGCCAGTGTGTCAGACCTACCCAGCAATGGCTAAAGCCCAGCAGGGGGTACAGCCCGTGCCCAGCATATCCCTCATCTTCCTAATACACATGGTGTCTGTGTTAGTTTCCTGTGGCTGCTGTAACAGGTTAACACAAACTTGCTCACTTAAAACAACAGAAATTTATTCTCTCACAGTTGTGATGGCCAGAGGTCCAACAGAAAGGGGCTGGCAGGGTCAAGGCTCCCTCTGAAGACTTTGGGGAGAAGCCTCCTTGCTTCTTCCAGCTTCTGGTCGTTTCACTATTTCTCAACCTGTGGCTAGACCACTCTCATCTCTGCATCTACCTTTTCTATCTTTCTCTTCTCCTGTACATCTCTTATAAAGACACTTGTCATTGAATTTAAAGACTACACAGCTAGTCCAGGATAAGCTCATCTAAAAAATTCCTTCATTTTATTACATCTGCCAAGACCCTTTTTCCAACTAAAATCACACTGGCAGTTTCCAGGGATTAGGCTGTGGATGTATCTTTGCGGGGCTACCACTCAGCACCTCACTAGAGTATTCCTCATGTGTGTCTCAGGAGCTAATAGTACCTGGCACACTGTCAGAGTTCAGTATACAGTCACGTATTTTTGTTTGAGGGTTTGGAACTGAGACTTGCATCTAGGCGCTCTGTCCACTAGATTCTGAACAAAAGTGGTATGTGTTTGCAGTAAACTCAAAGCCTTCAGCGTGGTTCCTTGACTATGAAAGTAGCTAACCCACTAATTGGAGCAAATAGTTTCTTGATTTACCTCAGGGATTTGTTACAGTATTTTTCTGCCATTCTCCAACTTGTCCCAATTTAAGTATGCAAAAAGGCTTTTTTTGCAGGCTTTTATTTTTCAACCCCACAGTGAGGTCTTTTCAGACTGTCAGCATCTGAGAATAACTTGGATTTTATTTATGAGACAACTTTTTAGGTCTATGTTTCATAATATTTATCAGGATAAAAACATGTCCATTTATGAGTATAACCATATATTTTTATATAGGTGATCTTATGTCTGTCATGTGGCATTTCACTGACACCTGATACCAACTTCTAAATGTTCATTTATACTCTATGTGTACAAAGGAAATGCCATGCTTTTTCTTTCTTTAATAATACAGCTGGGTGTGATGCCCCTAATGGAAAGTAAATGAATATAATCAGATTTTCCCCTACTCTGGAGTGCAAATTTTAAGCTTTCATATTAGAAGGTACCATGAAGTCTCTCCAACCTCCTTATCTGGAATGATTTTATTTGACAAGGTTAAAAGTGGCAATTAGAAGTCTGGCTTTGCCAGCAGGAACTTTTTAAAACAACCTCTCCCTGTATATAATTTACATGGTACATACCTTGCAATTTCATGCAGCTAGTCATATTTGATTTATGAAATGTTTGGAATCTAGAATCCAAAATTAGGGAAGGTCCAAATTCCTTATACCCTATTCCTAGTATAAATTAGTTCAAGTTGCTTTATTTTCATTGTTTTCTTTCCATATTCTTTAAAAAAAATTTTTAATGTTTATTCATTTTTTGAGAGAAAGACTGAGTGTGAGCGGGAGAGGGGCAGAGAGAGAGGGAGACACAGTATTCGAAGCAGTCTCCAGGCTCCAAGCTGTCAGCACAGAGCCAGATGCCAGGCTCAAACTCATGAACCACAAGATCACGACCTGAGCCGAAGTCAGGCGCTTAACCAACTAAGCTACCCAGGTGCCCCATATTGCCATATTCTTTTAAATATAAGGCTTTGGCAGGGGAGGGGAGGACACTTTATTAATAATATTTATCATTATTTGCCCATTTTCTAATGAACAAAAACAACCGGAGAATCACAAGAGAGCTGGAGAAAAAAACAGGCTGCCCCTATCGATGTTCAGTGCATACCAGGCACATTGGGGGGTGGCAGGAACACCCAAGCTGACCATGTAGCCACAATAGCTGACCAAACACAGGCAAGTTTAAATGGGAGTGCGCAGAGCCAGACTTGAAGTTGAAGATGCGTTAACATCAGGTCTTTCAACTTCACAGAGTAATAAAAGCCAGCAACAACATAGCATCAATCAACTAAATAAGACTTCACTAAAAGAGTCTGCACTCGCCCCTAGGGGTGCCCTGCAGACAGATTCCGCTTCCAAGTTGAAAGGAGGGTTAGAACGTCTGCCTCCCCCGCCCCTCCCCTCCCCTTCTCCATAGGCTTAGAGCTCTCTGCTCTGCAAACACTTACCAATTTTCTCTTTCCTAAAAGTATTTTAGCTGATATACACAAATAGGCTCCTTCCTTTGCAAGAACGAGCTAGCTTGTCTACCACAGAGCTTGTAAGACTCATTGTTTCAAAGTCCTATGTGTTTGATTTTCAAACTCTGTGACAACTCTTTCTGGTTTTAATTAACTTCTTTGAATTCAGTTAAACTCAAAAGTGTGCCTGGATAGAAATTAGCACGATCAGTTCGTGTCAGAGTGTGTTTTCAGCCTGTGGTAAGCTTTCTCCTTGCTGTAACTGGCGGTGGATAGAGGGGTTTTTATCAAAGGGCTGGCTTTTCCTGCATATTTTTGTGATGGATACCAGCTGGGGTTATTTTGTGAAAAAATGAGCCCGGACCAAGTAAGAGGGGCGGGGTTGGGGGTGTTGTGTGTAGAACAACTGACTCTGACTTTCAAAACTAACATAGTTGCAAATTGTTTTCAAGTACAAATGTCGATGATCCCACCTTCTGCATGTAGCATCGTGATACAGGCTTCTAAAGGTGTAACTTCTTAAGCACCTTCACTACACCTAAATGTTGGGTCCTACCTATTGGTGCTTTCAATTTGACAGGAATAGGATAGCCAATAATTTACTGTCCATGCAGGGACTCTCTTGAGGCTGGACAGAGGTACTAATTGGATGGGATGCTAGGACAGCGAGTGTAAACCAGGATATCCCACCCAATAGGAGCTAGGTTCCCCCAGACAGATGGCGCTCTTCCGCCCTCTGGGCCAATCACCAAGGGTATTTTGGTGACCTTATGTATGCTGGAAATGTTGCTCAATTCACCTGATGGTTCTCATAAATCCTTTTCTTCTTGGAATCACCTCTTCTCTGTCCTTGGCTCGCCAATCCCAGTAACTATTTCTGGACCCCAGAATACTTCTGTCACAAGGCTCTTTTTCTGCTTACAATGCTCCTGTCTGTCTTCCCTGTGTCCTCCAGGGAGATCCCAGTGCTTATTCTAGACCCAACTCAATGGCTCCTCTTCTGTGAAGAAGGAGTGAGTGGGGAGCCTTTTTGTCACCTAAGCTCCCACAGGCCTGTATTTGTGTCCTTCTTAGGGCACTTGCTTCTTTGTATTTTGTGACACTTTTATATGTAGTGTCATGTTCATTGCTGAACTGAGAGGAAGAACTAGGTCCAAAGCCTGGACTCCACAGCGCTTCATGGACTTGAGCCCTTATAGTTACTTCTCACGTCTTATTTTAATTCTGGTGGGTTTTTTGGGGTTTTTTTGCCTGTTCTTTTCTAAAGTGTGCTAAGAAATGAAGATTGAAAGCCTTGCTGCATTTGGCATTTGCAGGGAACAGGCTCACACTATTGCTAGATTTGAATGCTGGTCTCTCTACTTAAGAGCTGTACAATCTGGTGCAAGTCACTTAACTTCTCTGTTCCTATAGAATGGGGGTAATAATAGTCTCTATTTCCTAGGGTTGTTATGAGGATCGGGTTCTCACTGAACAGAGCACAGTAATACTATATACTCAATATCTTAGCCTTTGTTATCCTTTGGGCTGCCTTTCCTATTTATTGAACTTTTATTTGCATTTTTGAATTGCCCTGTAACCAAAAGAAAACTAAGAGCTATCAGTGCATGTAACATAGTGAGTCCTAATGTCCACCTACACATCAGGCATGCCAGCGATCTCTCCTGGAAGTCCACTGCCTTGATGACCCCAAGGGACACTTGACAGACAGAATGGTGAAAATGAGCATTACTTACTGCAACACAGTGAACATTCCTTTTGAACATGAGGAGCTGATGGGCTGCCCCGCCCTCTCAACATGAAATCAGGGTCCCTGCACATCTGCGTCCTCATCTGTGAAACAGGAATCCTAAAGGCACCCACCTCGTGGGGCTGAAGCAAAGATCAAATGACTTAATACATGTAGAACATTTAGACAAGTCCTTGGTATAGATTTCTTGTTCACAACATCTGTCCTGGAGCAGGAGTTGAGTGTTGCTGAGGGAGGTGAGTTGGGTGTCCCGGGGATGGTGCCCTCGTGTTTCCTTCAACTGCAGGAAATCTTGAGAGTAGCTCCACCAGCGGAAATTCAACAATAAACTGAGAGTGCAGAGGCCCCTCTTTTTATTAGAAACCCCTGTGAGAAGAGCCCCCTTACTCCCCGCTGTGATTGTCCAGCTCAGGAAAGCCAACATCAATGGCTGGAAGAACGATGAGACTGATCCAGACCCCAGAGTGACCATTAGCAACAGAAATGGTGGCAAATTAAGACCATTAAGTCACAAGCTGGAAAGAGATAAGAAACCTCTATTCATCACCAAGAAGAGGACATGACTTCCCAGAGACTCTGCCAGGAGAAAGGAGGTCAGAGCACCCACGGTCTTTCCGGGTGGGGGCTCAGAACTAGTGGGTTTGCATGAGCCCATGAGCATGATTATTGCATCCTGCATTCTAGAATGACTCACCCTGGCCAGGGTGGCCATGAGAACTAAGGCTTACACACTGCAGGCTTCATAGTCCCGGGGAAAGAAGTCTGTTCATTTTCAGTGGCATTTGCACCTAGCTCGCACATCTGATCCATTACAAGAGTCCGCAAGAAAAGGAATCCCAAAAAATTTTCTTGCCATTTTGTACCAATAATTAGCATTGTTTTCTCGGGGAGGGGAGGAAAGAGAGAGGGAGAGAGAGAATCCCTATCAGGCTCTGCCCTGTTGGCACAGAGCCCAACATAGGGCTCCATCCCATGAAACATTAAGATCATGACCTGGACAGAAATCAGGAGTGGGAAGCCACCCAGCTGCGACAGCATTTTTCCTTTAGATTTATGCTTATTAATGCCTATTCTTTCTTCGGTGTTGCTCATGGAAAGAGAGTGAAGGTGGTTTGCATTCTGGTACAACACACACATTCTCAGAGCCTGAATGGCACACACCCACCCTCAGTTAATTTTCACGTACCTTCTCGGTTTACTTCACCTGAACTCTGGATTTGAAGCAGAAATAATGGTTTGTGACTTTAAGCAGGGCACCGGCTGCTTCTCCACCCTTTCCCCTGTGGTTTCGCGAACCACACAGTCTCATTCTGCAATATCCTTATTTCTGAATTTCCAACTTCTTTCCCATCAGGGAGATGACTAACGCTAAAAGCCATGTATTACAGCAGAGTTTACTAGGAACACCAAATGCTCATTTGAGACATCCTTTCAAATGGTAACAGCTGTCCTTGCAGTGAAGGTTACATTTAGTTAAAAAAAAAAAAAAGAAGCTTCACTTGGCCCCCACCTCTCTTCCATTCTGTCCCCTCTACCTCCCTGAGGATGTAATGAGAAAGATTTCAGAAGTGAACACAGCGATCAGTCTCCCTCATGTGCAGATCTACCAGGGGTGCTCTGTGGGAGGCATGCCCTTGGGGTGGGTTTACAACTCCTCTTTGGCAGAAGCTGCCCACATCACCATCTTTCAGGCTGGGAAAAGTAGATTCTGAAAGGCAGCATAGGGAGGGACTGCAGTGTCGGTGAGGAGGGGGTAAGGAGAATTTCTTTAGCATTATCAAGATCTTTCAAACCAAGGTTTACTTGGTGCTGTCATTTCCTCCTGACATCCTGGCAGGAGCTCTGGCTTTGAAGTTGTTACCACTCCCAGGTGGGTGGCTTAGAGGAGGCCAGGGAACTAAAGCTCTGAAGGCTGGCACAATAGTGTACCCAGTGTTCCCGGCCCCCACCCACCTACTCAGCCCACCAGACACCTGTCAGAGCCAAGCCCAGTCACTGTCCATGCCCTCCTCCAAAGAGTAAGAAACCTCGTGGGGCAGACACTTGGTCAAGCTACAGGAATAAAAACTGGAGGGGACCAGGGGCAGGGAGAGGAGAGGAAAGAGGCGAGGGGGCTGGGCATTTGGACGAGCTTCAGGTACAGTCGTGGAGTGAGAAGCTGTGGGCTGTGCTGGAAATATATAAGGATATTTCCCTAAGGTCTGCTGTGCATGGTGTCTGTAGGTCCCCTTTGGTTTTAGGAAAATGAGTAAAAGATTGGGGTTATTTTGAAATTCTCCCTGGTTGCGGGACACTGTTCGACCGCTCCATGCGGGTCCAGGCTGGGTGAAGAACACCATGGGAGCAGATGACTACCAGTAGGGCAAGCCTGGCGGAGATTTTCTATTTCCTGGGCACTAGAGTACAAGGACACCCGTGATAGAAAAGCCAAAGGCTGAGGGAGACATGAGGTTTGGGGTGAACAGCGATAGTGTTAGTGAGGGGGTGGCATTGGTTTATGTGCAGATATGTTTGCCATAAACTTCATATTCTTCTGCAAGGGCAGCTGGGGGCTAGTCACCTGGCCAGTGGGCTGTGGGGTGGGTCCCTTCAGTGCACCGTGTCCTCTGGTTGTTTCTGCTGCTGGCATTTGGAGGTGGTAGAGGACAATGAAGGGAAAGCTAAGGTTTCGTCTTTTTTACAATCAACTTTTGACTGGCACCTTCCTTTTGGGGAAAGATACTGATTCATGACTGAACAGTCCCTACGCACAAAGGAAAAAAAACATCCTTGGAGTCTCTTAGTGGATTTCTGTTTAAGGTAATGGATGGCTTCCATAGGCTATTCAGAAAATGGCTGAGAGAAAGAAATCAGAGCAAAAAAAGTTGATGTTTTTATTTCTGTCTCTCCCCACAGATGAATTTGAAATTCTTGCTCTGGGCCATATGGAGTGGATATTCCAGAAGGAAACTATATACTGCTCTCTGTTTCTAGTCAACTGCTTTCCACTTTGTCAAGTGGACCCTTTGAAGCAGCCCTCTCCTTACCTCACATTCTGACATGAATAATTGTTTAATTGCCTTTCAGCCTACATAAGATAAGGAACCTCCTTTAGAAATTCTGTAATTCTCTTAACTAAACAATAGCGGAACCACCCAGAGCAGTTTTCACAGAAAGGAAAGAATTTCTTACATATGTTAAGCATTTTATTATTTTCTAAGTGCTTTGCTCTATAGCATTTTCTTAAATGGGGTAATGCAGACAAAGCCCTGTATAAATTGTATCATATTAACAAATGAGCAAGATTTATAACAATTATTGATTTGATCTTCCATGCAAGAAACTGAGGTTCAGGGAGGGAGAGTTGTAGCCCTGAATTATGACACTTAAGCTGGGCCCAGACGACTGTCTGTCTCCTTATTCTCCTGTGCTCTCTCTTTTGTATCAGGTGGCCTCACCTAGAGAAGGCCAAGGACTGCCTTGGACCAAAACCAGAGGCTTCCCAGAAGGGGATGGGGCCTAAAGTGGAGTCCCCAAGTGTGTTTCCCAGGTGGGTTACCTCGCACTGTCCCCACTGTCTCCCTCACAGGCTTCAGGCACATATTTGTCTTTTTATCTTCTTCAGCCCTGTCTCACTCTTCAGCAGACCGGGTTCCCTCAGCTAGGACAGAGGAGTTGTTACATTCCCTAGTGTTTCAAAAATACAAGTAGCTTTCACTTTTTTTTTTTTTTAAATGTTTTATTTATTTCTAGGAGAGAGAGAGACAGCGTGAACAGGGGAGGGTCAGAGAGAGAGGGAGTCACAGACTGAAACAGGCTCCAGGCTCTGAGCTGGCAGTCAGCACAGAGCCCGACGCGGGGCTCGAACCCACGAACCGCGAGATCATGACCTAAGCGAAAGTCGGACGCTTAACCGACTAAGCCACCCAGGCGCCCCCCAAGTAGCTTTCACTTTAAAAAAAACAAACAAACAAAAAAACCAACAAACAACTACCCCTAAAATAAGCTCACAACCCATTTCCTTATTTTTAAAAAGCTGTTAGCAATTCCTGATGATAGGCTATTATCTTGATCTTTAAGTGTGTCAGAAGCTGGCCTGGGGAGCTAAAATCACAACCAATAGAACTGAAGCACCCAACATTCTCTCACCCACCACCAGAATGGAGCCCATGAAGCCCCAACATCAGCTAACCTGGTGGCAGGTACAGGTCACCCAGAGCAAGGGCTGGGTGCAAGTAGTGAGGGCGACCAGAGAGGGTTTCCTGTGCATCACAAGACACAGTCAAAAGAGTAACAAAGCAACTCATGGACTCAGAGAAAGTATTTGCAAAGAATAAGTCTACTAAGGGATTTATAACCAAGATATATAAAGAACTTTAACAAGTCAACAGCAACATAAAAAAACCTTCATAAAAAATGGGCAAAGGACTTGAACAGACATTTCTCCAAAAGAAATCTATGTTCGGCCAACATGCATGTGAAAAGGAACTCAACCTCACTAATCAGGGAAATGCAAATCAAAACCACAGTGAGATCCCACTTCACACCCATTCATGTGACTATTGTAGAAAACACCCCACCTCTTCTAACAAACCAGAACTTAACAAGTGTTGGGGAGGAAAAGGAGAAACTGGAGTCCTTGTGCAGTGCTGGTAGGACTGTAAAATGGTCCAGCTGCTATGGAAAACAAGATGGTGGCCCCTCCAAAAATTAAACAGTTACCACATGATCCAGCAACTCTATTTCTGAGTATATACACAAAAGGATTGAAAGCAAGGAACTCAAACAAATATTTGGATACCAATGTTCTCAGTAGCATGATTCACAGTAGCTTAAAGGTGGAGACAACCCAGATATCCTTTGATGATGAATGGGTAAATAAATTGTGGTATATCCATACAATGGAATATCATCCAGCCTTAAAAAGGAAGGAAATTCTGACCTACCCACAACATAGATCAACCTTATAAACATATGCTAAGTGAAATAAGCCAGATGCAACAAGTCAAATCCTGTGTGGTTTCACTCATATGAGGTATCTAAAGGAGTCAAATTAATAGAGACAGAAAGTAGCATGGTGATTGCCAGGGACTTGGAGTGGTGGTGGTGGGGAGTTGTGTTTAACGGGGACAGAGTTTCAGTTTGGGATGGTGGAAGAGTTCTGGAGATGGATGGAGGTGATGCTTACACACTAGCATGAATGTACTGAAAGCCACTGAACTGTATACTTAAAAATGGTTACATGGTCAATTTTATATTATAGGTATTTTCCCCAGATTAAAAGTTCTCAAAAAATGTTAATGGTTAAAATGGAAATTTTATGTTCTGTATATTTCACTGCAGTTTTGTAAAAGTTGTTAAAAAGTTAACAGAGAGAGAGAGAGAAAGGATTTCCAAGTAAATGTTGAGTTAACAGCTGGTGGGGAAAGAGAGAGGCAAAGAGGTGCTCTTCATCAAGAAGAGTTCACCTCTGCAGTGTGCGAGGACCACTTAAGGACCCCTTCCCAGCAGATGCTTGTTCTGAAGACCTCAAAAGAGCAGGTGTCTGGCCCCTTGACCTTGACCTTATCTCTGAAGGACGATCTCTTCTGCCCCACCATGTATGGCAGAGAGGACAGACAATGCCTATCCCAGGATGGCCAGGGCCACTCCCAGGACTGACTTTACCCATCAGAGGATAAGTGGAGACACACGCTGTGGACAGAGCTTTGGCAGCAGGGACACCAGCCATGGGTAACATAGAGCAGAAGTTTGCACCCATCCCTTTTTCTTTTTAAAAACTCCCTTCTGCTTGATTTTTCTTCTGATTGGATTATATCTTCTGGCAATTTTGTCAGGTGAGTCTGTGGGTAGGACATTTTCTCAGCCGTCATACGTCCAAAAATATCTTAGTTTTGCCCTCACACTGGAAAGATGGTTTGATAGCTTGATTGTATAGAGAATTCTAGAACAAAGTCATTTTTCCTCAGCATTCCATGAAGTTACTACCCCATTGTACTCTTGCTCTGATTCTGGGTGCTGCTGATGAACTGTGACATTAGACTGTTTCACAACCTGCAGCAGATGACCTGCTTTATCTCTGGAAGATTCTAGGAGTTTTTCTTTATCCTTAATATTCTGACATTTTACTCCAATGTCAATATGGGTGGATTTGTTTTATTTTGTTTTAAAATATATCCTGTTTTGGGGTACCTGGGTGGCTCAGTCAGTTGAGCATCTGATTCTTGATTTCAGCTCAGGTCATTATCCCAAGGTCATGGGATCAAACCCCAAATCTGGCTCTGCACTGAGTGTGGAGGCTGCTTTAGATTCTCTCTCCCCTTCTGCCCGTTTCCTCACCCATGCTCTATAAATAAATAGATAGATAGATGATAGATAGATAGATAGATAGATAGATAGATAGATAGATAGATAGATAGACAGATGATAGATAAACCTTGTTATGTCCTTCCAGATACATTCATTTTGAGGACTTAAGTTTTAGGAAATTCTTCTCTCCCATTTCTTTAATTGAACTACTAAAAAAAATTTTTTTTTTAATGTCTATTTATTTTTCAGAGAGAGACAGAGAGCAAGCAGGTAAGGGCAGAGAGAGAGAGGGAGACATAGAGTCGGAAGAAGGCTTGAGGCTCTTAGCTGTCAGCACAGAACCTGTCACAGGGTTCGAACTTAGGAACCCTGAGTGCAGGGGACCAGCCTCTGCAAGCCAGGGTTGGCCCGGAGAGTGGTGGTTGGTGTCGGCGAAAGAAGACACGGAGTCAGCGTCTTCAGGTGGACTGCTCAAATTTATTTTTCAGCTTAGGGTTTTCAATCATGCTTAAACAATTTACATTTTTTGAGTACAGTCATAGGACAACATTTCTTTTTTTTTAATTTTTTTTTAATTTTTATTTATTTCTAGGAGAAAGAGAGAGACAGTGTGAGCAGGGGAGGGTCAGAGAGAGAGGGAGATACAGACTCTG
The DNA here is from genome assembly GCA_017311185.1 of Proteles cristata cristata. Lineage (NCBI taxonomy): Eukaryota > Metazoa > Chordata > Mammalia > Carnivora > Hyaenidae > Proteles > Proteles cristata. The sequence continues at coordinate 811,491 of JAESUZ010004127.1, read as the reverse complement.
AAACAGGCTCCAGGCTCTGAGCTGGCAGTCAGCACAGAGCCCGACGCGGGGCTCGAACCCACGAACCATGAGATCATGACCTAAGCAAAAGTCGGACGCTTAACTGACTAAGCCACTCAGGCGCCCCTTATAGGACAACATTTCTAAGTTTTCTTGGCAACAGTGATTTCATGGTACGTAATTTCCACTTCAACCAATAAAATTTAACCAGGTAGTCATAAAGTTTTACATATTCTTTACTACGTATGACAGGGTATCTAAGGATAAGTGAAGTATATTGCCAGAATTCATGAGATCACAATGCCCTTTAATTGTTTAAATTCAGTGGGCATGCAAAAACAGGATATATTTGTACCCGCAGTTGTTGGTAACAGACTCTCACAACCCTTTACTAAGAAAGAACAATGTCAACATTTATCATAGATGACATATGGAAATGTTTTACGTGGATCAACTAGAATTTGGTCTCTGCATTTACCAATATCATTCTTTGACCAGAACAATCCATAAGTTGCCTTACAGGCTTGAGGTCAGCAGGCAGATATTTCTCTAACACTTTTTTGAGAAAGTCCTCCACAACTAGTAAGTCTTGTTTTTGTCTCTGCTTATGGCATAATAGGTATTCTTACTAGCAATTAGACTCATACAAGGAAAATGAATTCTAGGTCTCTCATAGACCCAATGCATACTGGACTGTCTCCAATTTTGCTAATTGCTACAATATTTATTAGACAACATCTGATTGAGGGGGCAGACATGATATTTAGGTACATTCCATTTTGGAGGAAGGGGGGAACTTTGGGTGATTCTGATTTCATATTAACCCTAGAATAGACTAACAGCAGAAGTGAGAGTAAAAGGTACAGACAAAGTAGAGAAGAAGAATTCTTCCGGGGGTTCTTCTGACTGCATTGCAGTCTCCTCCCTGGGCCTTGCCATCAGGGATGACCTGTGCAGTTTCATTCTCTGGCACCTGAGATCATGACGTAGCCGAAGTCGGATGCTTAGCCAACTGAGCTACTCAGATGCCCCTTCCTCATTTCTTCGGATGTCACTTCTGCTCCCTTCTCTCAGTGTTTTCCTTCTGGGACTCTTAAAGATGACTTTCAGATGCCTTGAGTTTACAATGTGTATCTTTTACTTTTCCTTTCTTATGTTACATTTCTTTATCCCTGTGTGTTGCTTTCCGGAGGACTTTCCTCCCTCATCCACCGGCATCCATTTGACTATTTGACTCATCCGCTGGGTTTTATTTATCAACAGGATGTACCCAAGCCCTGACTGCTGACAGGAAGAGGTGGAATCCACTATACTCTGTTCACAGTGATGATGAGGAGAAATATCTCACTAACTAGTGATTTGAATAAGAGATTTAAACAGGAAAATCTTTTTTAAAAAATCCTTGACAGTTGTCTATTACCAGACACACAGACCCTTATTTTTTTTCTAATAACTGTAATAAATGTCAAAAATACACTGTATAGCCACTATTTAGAGTAAAATGATTATGTAAATGATTCTGTTTATTATCTTACTTTTCAGAGCATATATATATATATATACATAACATTTATGTCCATCATAGTATGTCTATTCATGTCTCCAATTTTTCCAAAGATGGAGTTTTTTCAGTTTACCTGGGACCATAAATTGGATTCTCAGCAGTATTACTGGTTGACTCTTTTTTTGAATTTAGTTAAATGGTCTGTTTGTTGGTCACATATTTATCATCCATTCTCCTCCATCCTCCTTCTCTTACCCGCAGCCAACCAGCTTCCCCTGAGGGATCCACAAGGTTCCAAGGAACCTGATTGCACCCCTATCTCCAGGGGTGGGACATGTGATGCAAGCTAAGCCAATAAGTGCCTTCCATTTTTCTGGGTGCAGACATTGGTTGCAGAGTGGGCATGTCACCTAAGGGTCCCAATTAGAATGAATCTTCAGGTATTCCTTGGAAGGCCTGGGCAGGAGTGCTCTATTCTCTTCTAGACTAGAATGAGGAAATACCAGCTCTGAGAGCTGTTGGATGCCAAAGGGGACCTTAAGGGAATAAGTCTGAGAATTTGACACCAAAAAGAGCAAAGTGAAGAGCTGGAAAGATTCTTGATGACATTGTTGCACTACTGCATCAAGCCTTACCTGAAGCCATATTTGGTCACTTGAGCTAAAAAATTCGCTTAGTGGTTTAAACCATGTTGAGTGAGGCTTTCTGTTAGTTACATTCTAACTGATGAAGTTTATAGATGATATATTAGAACACAACTTAATAGTTTACAAATCATATTATGTTACTGCATTTTCACAACATCCCCACAGGGATATTCAGAAAGGCTGTTACCTCTCATTTTACATGAAGAAAGGGACTGTGAAGGCATCACCCTAGGTTACACAGATGGTTAAGGAGAAAAGTTACATAAGGATAGGAATTACATATTTTAAAGTTGTATTCTCAGTGTCCTTGGTTTACTTGTCAAGTGAATATAATGTTTGTTGAATAAATAATAAATTGAAGAACAGAGCTGAATGGTAAAATAGTAATAGGCTTTGTTTTAGTTATCTTAATTATGGATTTAATTATTCATTTTTTTCCAGCAAATATCTACCAAATGCTTACTACATAGACATGAAACTTAGTGTCCATATTAAATATTTTTTGTACTTATGGGCACCCGTGTGGCTTTGTTGATTAAGTGTCCAACTTTTGATTTCAGCTCAGGTCACAATCTCATGGTTTGTGGGTTCAAGCCCCATGCCAGGCTCTGTGCTGACAGCTCAGAGCCTGCTTGAGATTCTCTCCTTCTCTCTCTGCCCCTCCCCCATTCCAGCTTGTGCTCTCTCTCAAAATAAACTTTAAAAATAAATAAATAATTAAATAAATACACTGTATTTGTATTTGTGCCAGCACCTCTAATGCAAAAGAAAAAAAATAAAAGAAAAATTGTTGTTGTTTTTAATATTATGCTCTTTTAAAAGTTTTAAACAGTTAAGAGATTATGTATATTTGAAGTCCTGCAATGATTTGCTAGGGGGAGATCCTTGTGTTCTAAAACCTCTTTTCTGGGGTTGCTTGGGCAGCTCTGTCAGCTGAGCAATGGACTCCAGCTCAGGTCATGATTTCACCTTTGTGAGTTCGAGTCCCATGTCAGGCTCTCTGCTATCAGTGCAGAGCCTCCTTGGGGTCCCCTGTTCCCCCCCACCCCTCCCCTTCTTGTGTGTGTGTGATCTATCTCTCTCTCTCAAAAATAAAATAAAAAACATTAGAAAAATAAATAACACCTCTTTTCTGTTGCACGTATGCATGATTTCTGCCTGGCTTACCTTGAGAGTGGACTTCTCAGGTAAAAAGCCTTGTCAACAATTTTAAGTGCTCAATGCAGTCTGAAGATCTCACAAATACTGAATTATAGTCTTCTTAGTGTTTAGTTTCTCTCTGACAGAATGTGAAGGTGCCCACTCATTCAAATCTCTGGGAGACCATTAAGAATGAATTTTACTATTTTAGCTTGTATCATAGTAGATCAAAAATCCATACTTCACAGGCACAGGCAATATGTAGATTTGATACTCTGTCATTTTAGAGTGACAAGAAAGTAAAAGGAAGATCACCCTGTGGGAAATGAGGGACTACCCAAGTAGTTAGGAACATAGCCTGAACTGTAATTCCCCAGGGATGGAATGCAGCCTGGAACGAAGTCACGACCAAGCATTGCAACTCCTTATATCTCCTAGAAACTTCGAAGAATTAAATACATAGAATCAATGGCTGAAAATGTTTCTGCGATTTAAAAACTCAGCAAGGGTTTGTTTCCTTTCTTTGTTGTCCTGCGTAAGAGGAGAGAAAAAGAGAGAAAGTTCTGTTGGCTGCATTTTGAAGGTCAAGTTTGGGAGAAACCCACCCTGGGTAGTAGAAAGAAAAAAAGCTCTGGACTGAAACTGAGCGGATTCAAATGTCATCTCTGACCATTTAGGCAAGTTACTTAGCTCTTCTGAGATTCCTTTCCTCACCTGGAAAACAGTGATAATATGGACCTTAATGGAGTGTTACAGCAATTAGATACATGTATCAAGTGCCTGGCATAGCCCGGGAGCATAGGAAATGGCGGCTGTTATTTTGTACTTTTGTATAAGTAGGACAAACTTGGACTGTTAAAAAAGTGTTGTCACACTTATTTCTTGCTTTTCTTAAAAGGGGAAAAAAAAGACGTATCTTCAGAAGTGTCCAATAGCACAGAAAGGAAAAAGCACGAAATGAAAGAACACATGGTACTTTCCGGAGAATCAACATTCCTTCCTCAAAATTCAATCTCGGCTGCATAATGAGGGTGGAACACTGCCCTCCTGTATCTCTTATTGCTAAATTTACTAACATTCATCTGAAAGAATGAGGGAGGCTTTAGTTCACATCCTTGAATACCATTTGAAATGTCTCATGTTTCTGATAATGTCCTGCAGGACCTTGAACAAACTAACAATAAAAGAGATGGATGACTGAGAGTTATTCAGTAGCTTCCCGGCATCCTTTCAGAGATTTTAAAAGCGGTTCCTTCGCTGTTCCCTCATAAACTTGGTGCTGTTTCCCCTTAAGGAATGTCTCATCTTTGAAACTGAGTCTATGACAGCTGTCACTGGTACGATTTATCCCTGGTAAAGGACCAAAGGAGGAGGCAAAACGCTGGATGGTTATTGGCTCTTGCCATTTGCCCCCTGGGGTGATGGATTCTGAGCACAGTGAAGGTGCACAAGGCTAAGGTGTGGGTGGAGGCAGCTCTGAGCAGAGCCTCAAGTACAGTGGAACAGCTTGGCTGACCTACTCTCAGCTGCACTATTTTGGTTGGAGAAAATAATGAGGTGAAAGTTGGCTAATAGAAGTGGCAATCTTGCCTGATACCAATACATTCGGTGCCAGGTTTATGGAGGATCAAAGCAATTTAGGAATAGAAGTCCTTTCCAGCTGAAACATGTGATAATTGTCCACTTCTAATTTTTTAAGTTATAGAATTTTGTGCTTTACTTTTGATAGTATATGAAGTCAATTCTATGATATTCTCAAGGGATAAAGTGTCACTGACATGTTGAGACTATCCCAGATGCCTCTCTGGATCCAGCCCAGGAAACCTGAGTGAGCTAATCGGTCATTCAGAACTGGGGAAACTGGTAGTTGAAATTCTCACTTCTCTTCAACATCTTAGAAGAAATCCCCAAATCTTGCACATCTATGTCTCACTCCTTTCACACCCTAAAGTTGAATTTGGCAATAATTATGTACATTGCCATATCATTTAATACTTTGCAAGCACGTGTTTGTTTACAACACAACAAGTAGAAGAGTTTTCTTAATTTTCACTTTTTGGAGGAAAATATTGGTATTCAAAGAAATTAACCAATTTGGATGATGATCGGCTTATAGAACCATTGAGTCTAGAGGTGAAACCACACATATTAGATACAAGTTGAAAAATAAGTTTTATATAAATCCCATTTTTAAATGTAAACAATGAAATTGTAAATATTTTTGAAGAAAATGGAAAAGAATATTGTTATTATTTGAGGGGTCATGGTAGAGAAGGACTTCATAACCCTTAGGACAAAAGTTATAATGGAAAAGTGTTGCTAGGTTAAAAACATGTGTTTTTACACACGCTAACGTTAAAAACACGTTAACACACGTGTGAGAAACTTCTGAATGGTGAAACATACTCTGACATGCATTGTAATTTAACAAAGCTTAAGGAAAATAATAAAATAGAAAAAGTGAAGAACATCTTTAATATATATAGAGCTCTTAAAACCAATAAAGAAAACATGAATCCATGTGCTAATAATGGGACTTAAACAGCAAGTTTCCAGTGGAAAAAATTTTGAATGGTCAATAAACAAAAATTGTTAACTTTCTTCATAACAAAATAAATAAAAACAAAAACAATAAAACTTTCTAATGATGGGGGAAAAAGAGGAATAAAATAAAGAATATCCATTGTTGGCAGGGATTTGGGGAACAGGTATCTTCATGCCATGCTGTTGGGAATTTAAAGTGGTACAACCTTGGGGCACCTGGGTGGCCTTGTTGGTTGAGCATCCAACTTCAGATCAGGTCATGATCGTACAGTTCATGAGTTTGAGCCCTACATCTGGCTCACTGCTGTCAGCCTATCAGATCCTCTGTTCCCCCTCTCTGCCCCTTCTCTGCTTGTGCTCTTCCCAAAATAAATAAATATTTTAAAAAATAATTTAAAATGAGGTGGTACAACTTTTTGGAGAGCAATTTGTCATTGTCTATAAAAATTCTTCAAAAAATATATAACATCATGGGGCGCCTGGGTGGCTCAGTAGGTTAGAGTCCGACTTCAGCTCAGGTCACAATCTCGCAGTTAGTGGGATCAAGCCCCGCGTCAGGCTCTATGCTGACAGCTCAGAGACTGGAGCCTGCTTCAGATTCTGTATCTCCCTCTCTCTCTGACCCTCCCCTGCTCACACTGTCTACCTCTCTCTTTCTCTCTCTCTCAGAAATAAATAAAACATAAAAAAATATATATATAACATCTGACCCAGCTCTTAGGGATGAATTCTAAGCAAGTAATTAGACAACTTGGCAAAAATGCAAGTACAAAAATGCAAATGGAAGTGTTTTCTTCTATAATAGTGAACAATAAGAAACACCTTAAAATACTTACAATGTGGAGTCATATATATTATAATTAACCCATTAAAGGAAAGGTCACCAAATACCATGAATAGTTTGATGTAATTTTATTTTTAAAAATACATATATTAATAAATAGATGCACACACACACACACACACACACAGAACAGTGCTGCCACTGTTCTTAGTACTTTACATATAATTCATTTAATCCTCATTACGACCTGTGGAGTGGGTGCTATAAAGAACTCCATTGCACAAATGAAGAAACTGAGGCAGAAAGAGGGAAGTGCTTGCCCACAGTCACACAGCTGGCAAGGCAGAGCCGGGATTCAAAGCCGGGTCCTGTGGCTCTAGATCGCGGAGTCTTAACTACTAACCCTGCTACCTAGGTGAAAAAGTGTGCTTCGTGTGTTCACTTTACACAGTGAGGGAAAGACTTGGTGGGTGCACACTGACCAGCTCTCCGTCCTTACCTCTGGGTGAGAGGATTGTGGGGAAAAGCTTCTGTTTATAAATGAAATATATTAAATCCAATATATTCTGATTTTTCTACACTTAACATTGATCACTGGGTGGTAATGAATTGCAAGGTTTTCAAAGTTGCAAAATGGTCAAAAATGGTGAGGAAGTACTCATTCTCTCCCCTCTTCCACTGTTTTAGAAATTTACAGGCCAAAACATGATTAAAAGGGACTCACCCCCATCTCTGCTAAACCCTTGATTGTAAAGCCTCACAAAAGCGCAAAATGTGTTTTTGTATGTCTTTTATTATTTTTAAAAATTTTACTTCTTTCTGAACATTCTGTGCCTGTCATTTTTTCTTTTAAAAGAATTACTGAGCTGGGCCCAGCATTCCAAAGTCCTTACGTTCAGACCAAGAGTTCGGGCCTTCTTCCCACAGCTGTCAGCCCGGCCTTGCCAAGATCCTTGTTCTTTCTGCTCTGTGTTTTCTCACAATCCCAGAGGATCTTGGTGAAAGGAAAAGTCTCTCTCTCTTTTTTTTTTTTTCTGATTCAAATCATATTGGCTCTGGAAATGGTAACAAATATCAAGGGGCCTAGAGATAATGCAGCGGTTCCCGGTATTAAATCTGTAAAAACAAGAGAGAACACATGAGAGGCAGCTTTTTCTAAATCTGTGTCAGCCTTATCAACTCAGGAGTAGGTCTAGAGAGATTCTTTAGTAACGCTGGTGATACTGATGGTGACTCTGAGGGTGGATACAATTCTCTGGAGTTGGTTCGCCCGCCCTGGGCAAAATTCTTTGGCCACACAATTCTACTGACCACTCCTAACAGAAATGGGAGGGAGATTAGAGTATCCCCATCTCTTGCAGAGTTTCAGGGACTTAGTCCTTTGTGTTGGTCAGAGCTCAGAAGTGGGAGAACCAGGATCTTAACACTGGTCTGTCCAAATTCAAATGGATGCCTGACCATCAAGGTCAGGGTCTAAGACTAGAGCTAACTTTTGACTATGTGCGATTGTGGGTCCACTTCCCATTCTTTTTTTTTTTTAATGTTTTATTTTTAGTTCTGAGAGAGAGAAGGAGAGACAACGTGAGCAGTGAAGGGTCAGAGAGAGAGGGAGGCACAGAATCTGAAACAGGCTCCAGGCTCTGAGCTGGCAGTCAGCACAGAGCCCGATGCGGGGCTCAAACCCACAAACCGTGAGATCATGACCTGAGCGGAAGTCAGATGCTTAACTGACTGAGCCACCAGGCGCCCCTTCCTATTCTTTTACCCACCCTAGAAAGCACCAAGGCCACAGGGCTCAGCCAACGTTTGTGGGATGAATGAATGACTAGGAGAATGAATGCATGAAGAGAGCCACCACCATCTTGCCAAAGAAAGTGAACAATGGCCATTAAGTAGAATACCTTTTTTTTTTTTTTTTTTTTTTGAGAGGGACTAAGAGGATTGAGGTTCTGGGTTTGGGGTTAGCTTTTCTTCTCTTGTGGTCTGGAGTCTCTTACATGGAAGCATAGGGTACTCTAAGCTCTGGAGAGGGTGAGGGGCCCAACATTACCTGGAGAAGTGGGTGCCACACTGGAGAAGATCACCTGCTTCTAGATGCCAGACTGGACCACAGAGCAGGGACAAGCACTTTCTCTGTAAAGGGCCAGATAGTAAATATTTCAGGTTTGAGGGCCAGATGGTCTCAACTGCAACCATTCAATCCTGTTACTGTAGCACACATGAAGTGATATGTCAACAAATGAGTGTGGCTGTGCTCAATAAAACTTTATTTACAGACACTGAACTTTGAACTTCATATAATTGTACATGTCATGAAATATTACTTTTATGATTTTTGCAAACTATTAGAAAGTATTCTTAATCACAAGTGTGCAGAAACAGGTGGCAGGCATGACTTGGCCTGCAGACTGAAGTTTGCCCATCTTCCTCTCAAGTCAAGGCCAAAGGGAAGAGTGACACTTTCTATCCAAGATGTGAACTCAGCCACCTGGGGTAGAACAGAGTTTATGAAAAGTGCTTCTCTGTTGTGCCACCTGTATAACTTTGGGCAAATTACTGGAGTTCTTTATGTACCTCTGTTTCTCCTATAAAATATGAATATGGAATATGAACAGGGAATATGAATGTTCCCTAGCCTGGAGGATTAAATGAGTTAATCCTTTGAAGGCACTCAGAGCAGAGAAGTCCTCACTGACTATCAGCCATCATCATGATGGTTAACGTCATGGCTGACGCTGTTACAGGTGCAGGACGATGCAAATCCCAACACTGGCCCAGCATGTTTGCTTCTTCCAGGCAGCAGCAGTGGTTTGGAAGGTTTTGTGGAGTTCCCTGCATCCATCTCCTGGTCCTCCCAGTATGCTCACCTCAGAGTAGAAGTGTTTAGAGTTGGGTGGGCTCTCTCAGGCTTTCTAGTGCAACCGCCCATTCAAGGTGGGAATCTGGTCTCCACCACCATTACAGAGGCAGCCCCCTCAAATGAGATTTAAACTGCGTGGAATTCCCTTTCAAGGCTCTGGAGATGCCCTTCATTGCCTCCTGTGACTAGGAACTTTCTGTTCCTGGGCTCAAGACTCTCCATTGTGACATTGTCTCCCTTATCTGCCTGCCCTCATGTCCCCCTTCTTCCTTCCCTCTGTCTTCTTCCTTCCTCCAGCAGTTATTGAACACTTGTAGCTGGCTTGATTTGAGGTCCATGGAGATGACCTCCATGGTTTTCAGCATCTTCACACCCCAGGCACCCAGGCCATGCAAGCATCCAACCAGCCGACGGAGAATGGCATTGCCCCTTTTTTCTCATACGTGGTTCTCAATAGACTTGTTTTTTTCCAGTCATTTGCACTAAACTCTCCATGTGCTAAATGCTTTTAGCCACTATAACATCCTAACCCACATTCCCCTCCTTGCCCCGCCAGCAAAGAGGTTAAACCAAAGTGCCAAAGAATGGAAGGGAACTGGCCTGGATAGGCTTCCCTGTGAACTCTGCTACCAAAAGGGAATGCTTATTTGGGCAGACAGGAAGCAGTGAGCTCAGAGAATAACACAGCCAGAGCCCAATGAGGTAAGCACAGAGGGAAAGAAGTAAAATTTTCCATTCTAGTTCAGCCATAACTAAAGTTGTCAGGAATCAGTACAATAACGATGAATTTGAACTGATTTGCATGGATAAATCTCTCTGCAAATCTGGACTTTTATTTTCCCATATGTTCCTACTTTAGCTTTCATAAGACTTCAACAGATATCATCACAAAAAAAATGATCTGAAGTATATTTTTGTTCATTTATTTAACAAACACTCAATAGGACGTATTATGTGTCAGGTACCATTCTAAGAACTTTATATATAAACACAACACAGTGCTGCCTTTCATTCATTTATTCATTCTTCAATAAAAATAAATTGGATATATTCTGCTGTACCACATTGCACTAGGAATAAAAAGACACAAGATACTGTTTTTTTCCCCCTCTTAGTTTTAGTGGGAGAGACAAACAAGTAAACCAATAGCACAATACTTGTAATAAGGGCATGCACAGCATATATCATTTGTCCTGGGGACTGGGAGGAAGGGCGTGTCGCTTAGCCCTGAGTAGTTGATGTCTAACTGTGTCTTCAAAAGCGAATGAGGGTCTGCGAAGTGAGGAGGGGGCAGTGGAGCTGAAACAGTCTGTGTGTGCACAGCCTTGAGGGAGGTCAGCCTGCATCTTTAGGGAGCCATGAGCCACACTCCACAAGCTTCGAGCAAAGTATCTGAGGATGAGGGGTATCTGAAGGGTCTCGGTCTGCTCAGGCTACCCTAACAAGACTGGAGGCTTGAATAGAAATGTATTTCCTCATGGCTCTGGGGGCTGGAAGCCCAGATCAAGGGATCAGCGGTTTAAGTTTCTCCTGAGGCTTATAGATAGTGCTGTCTTCTAGCCATGTCCCCGCAAGGTCGTACTTTTGTGCAAACATGTCTGGTGTCTCTTCCTCTACTTATAGGGACACCAGTCATATTGGATCAGGGCTTACTCTGATGGCCTCATTTTTACTTGCTCACCTCTTTGAAGGTCCTGTCTCCAAATACAGCCCCATTCTGTGGTACCAGGGGGGACAGGGGAGGCAGAATTCATCCATAGGCTATGAGGAGGAGGGACTGAGAGTGGCTGAGGCTGGGATGGTGGTTGCTGAAATAGTCCAAGGGAAAAGCAATGCGGGGCGAAGTGGACAACACCCGTGAGGACGGGAAGAGAATGACAGATTCCTGAGGGAGGCTCTCCTGTGCCCAGACGTGAGCTGGCTGGGGTAGAGGGCAGTGGAGGAGGGCATGGGTGGAGGCAGGAAGTGGGAGGGTGACTAGGATGACGTCGCAAATCTGAACAGAAGGACAGCGATGCCTCCCTGGAATGAAGAACATGGGAAGGGGGAGCGCATCTGGAGGCCAGAGAAAGATGGTGAGTTAAAGGTGCCAGTGGAAAATCACAGGAACGGGTTAGCAGCCAGTCGGGCACATTGATGTGAGAATCTGAACAGAGGGCTGGTTTGGATCTAGAGATCTGAGGTCACTGGAGCTAAGGACTTAAAGCCACTCAAGGAAAGGGAAAGTAGTTGAGGACAGAGCTCTGGGACTCAGAAAAAGATGTGGCCTGAGTTGTGGGGGAAAGACCAGGAGGAGACAGGGAGCTGGCACTGATTTAATAAGGGCCCAAGTGCCAGGGGTCATTCTACTCTGGCAGGAGTCCCCTGATGTAGGCATAAAGCAGAAACCAAAATAGTGCTATGTGCCAGGCACTGCTTGGAGTACTTTGCAGTAGCTCATTACATCCTCACAAAGCTTTGCTCTTTATACATAAGAAGACTGAAGCATGTAGGAGTGATGTGCTCAAGATCACAGAGCAGACTAGCTCTTGGACCCAGGTGATAAAGCACCCAAGTTTGAGTGCCAGAACTTGGAGCTATTCTGCCTCACTCTGTCCTGAATGGATTTTAGAGATGAGAAAATTTAGGATCAGAGAGTTTCAGAAATTTGCTCAAATGACACGGCCAGTAAGTGCCTGAGTCAGGTTTTAAACTAAAGCTTTGAAACTTTCTGCTATACTGGGCACCTTCTTCACAGACTAAAGGAAGAGGGAATTGCAGGGACAAGTGTTATCTAGTGAGATTGGAACAGCAAGTGTCTTACATTTGGCCACATGGAGGCAATGGGAACTTAGGTCAGTGTCAGTGGTGTGATGGGGCCGAAGTCAGGTTTGTCAAGTTTCAAAGAGGGAAAGACAGGCAAGGGATTTAGATGGTTCTATAGAGATAAGAAGGGAGATGGAAAGGTAGCTAAAAAGAAAAATGTGATGTAAGAATGTTTAAAAATAGTTTTAAAGTAATTTTTTTAATGTTTTTTTTATTTATTTCTAGGAGAGAGAGAGAGACAGCGTGAGCAGGGGAGGGTCAGAGAGAGAGGGAGACACAGAATCTGAAGTAGGCTCCAGGCTCTGAGCTGGCAGTCGAGCGGGGCTCGAACCCACGAACCGCGAGATCATGACCTAAGCGAAAGTCGGACGCTCAACCGACTAAGCCACCCAGGCGCACCCCCCCTTTTTTTTAAAGTAATTTTTAAAATATTTTTTTGTTTATTTCTAGGAGAGAGAGAGAGCGTGAGCAGGGGAGGGTCAGAGAGAGAGAGAGGGAGACACAGAATAAAAATAGTTAAAAAAAATTTTTTTTTTATTCAAAGGGAGAAACCTGCAGCTATTTGTATGCTGACAGGAAATCCAAGAACAGGAAAGGGGTGGTGGGACTTTGATTTTCAGTTTGCTGTGAAATTTGGTTCATTTCAATCAGGGTCTCTAACTTTGAACTTTACTGAGGAACTGAGCCTATAAGCTGGTGATGTTGCCAAAGAAGAATCACCCCAACAGGGGCACACAGGGATGGCCCCCATCTTTATTTTGCCTAGTTTTAACTGCAGATATAGCCATCGACTCATGAGTGATTGTTCCGCTATCAAAAGTGTCTGAAGCTAAAGAGCAACATCACAGCCAAACTGTTAGTTTCACGAGTAATCTAAAACATATAACTGTAAATAGCCAGTAGGTAGGTACCGTATACCCGGTACCAAAAATTCAAAGCCATGAGGAATCCCTCTGGCAGAAGGACAGTCTAGTGCAGTTCTTTTAGAAAACAATGGTACGTGTTTCAACAACCTTACTCATTGTCATATCACTTGTCTCAATAATTCCATTTCTGAGATTTGGATACAGAAAGAAGCCGAAGTGCAATGATGTTCATTGTAGCATTGTTTACAGTAAAGAAAAACTGGAAACAAATTGAGTAGTCATGAGTAAAAGCATGTCAACACAAACAATGGAGAATCTTCTTCATGGAAAATAACATAGTGGCTTCAAATACTACTTACACAGATAATTTTTGGTACTAGATATACATACGATGTTAAGTGAGAAAAGCAGAATAATAATTCTACAATATAAACACAATGGTGTAAAGAAGCGAACAGTATAAAAAAGACCAAAAATATCTTCTCTTGAGGTGATTATGTTTGCTTGGTTGGTTCTTTGGTAATGAAAAAGATACTAAATAGGAAAAGATCTCTATAGTTCTCCACTGTAATGTAGCAACGGCTGACATTACAATGAATGCAATTTTTTTTCCGGTTCACTTTTTCATACCATTCTCTGGCATTTTGGTGGTGCATAAATTATCCATAAAGAAATGCAGGTGTTTTACTGAAAATGCATCAAATGAAACCTCAAGATAACACAACTCGGAAAACATCTTTTTAGCATGTTTTTATTGTGCTTAACACCATTTTTTTTTTCTGTACAAAACAATATACACTCATTTGGAAAATGTAGAAAAATTGTAAATCAGAGAACTATGGAGAAACAAAGAAAAATTTCCTTTAATCCTTCTATTCAGATAATAAATGTTGATATTTTACTGTAAAGGAAACAGATTTTGGTGGGGGAGATTGTTATATTCATCTTAACCAATTGCATATAACTTGACATAAATCTTTTATGCTGCATTGTATCCCTCAACAAAGCCAAATCATCCATAGGCAGTGTAGGTTTAAGGGTGATCAACAATGTTGAGCTCAATCTACCTGGGGCTGGGTGGGCCTCTGTAGCAGACCAGCCCCTGTTGACCTTACTGACTGGGAAAGCAATATTTGTAGCTGTTGCTGTTGTTGAGGAGATCAGAGACATGCAATAAGCAAAATACAGCTAGAATTCATCAATAAGTCTGGACGCCATGCCAGGAGACTAGCTGTGCTGATGCCTGCATTCTTCCCTGTTACTTGAGGACAGGACCTGCCTCTTGTAAACTTAAAAATTAAACCTCCAAGGTTATTAAGCAGCAAATGAATTTATTCTGGAATAGCAGAAGAATTGCAATTTGGGAAATGCAAACTACAGCAAACCATGGATCACTACAGAGAGCAAAGGAGAGAGACTTGCTTTTATAGAGGAAAGGAGGAAGTTGGGAGAGGTATTTTTGAATGAAAGTTCATTGGAAGAGAGTAAAGAGCTTGGGGTTGTGGTGGTTTCTCATTGGTTGAGTTGTGGCAGTTTCTCACTGACTGGGTTTGGAAGCTGCTCATTGGCTGGGTTTGTCGTTAGACAAGGAGAAAATCTTCCTCTTGCCAGGGTTTGGAAAGTAAGTGTCTTCCTGATGGGGAATATAAGGTAATGAATGGGGTGAGTGGTACCTGTATGACAGCACCCCACTTCCAGTCTTTCTGACTCCATTTTGAATGAGGTTTTCCTTTACTCCTTTTCACAATCTATTCACCTCATACTCTTCAGCAAACCCCTGGTTCTAGAATATATAGCAGTGCTCAATAAACATTGTGGAAGTCAACTACAGGCTTGGGTTCAAATTTGTATCCTACCACTTATCAGCTAGTTGCTCCCATCCATTTCTTTGGTTTTTACACACATCCCCACCCCGTCTTTGAGCTAATCACTTTCAAATTTCAATTATTAATCCTGCCTTTTCTCCAAAACTCCAGACCCACCTCATTAGCTGCCTCTTACACTTTTCCACATGGTTGTTCCCTAAGTGGCTCAAAATCTACACCATCTGTGTAGGTATCCCAATGAGGGACCAAATATCTCTCTCTACTCCTTTGTCTTTCTCTTCCCTCTTCCACTTATCTGCTCATAAAATCCTGCTGGATCCTGGTTCAAAAATGCCCCTAATTCACCCTGTCATTTTCATTCCCAGAGCTGCTGTGTAAACTAGTCAGACTCTCATTAGATCTTAGGTGGATTGGTCTCCTTTCTAGTCTCTTTGCCTTCAATCTCCTTGTTCTAAAACATCTTCTACATGACCATAACCAAACGTGTCTATCTGAGCTCAGACATAATTATATCACTTCCTTCCTGCAAAACATTCAAAGTTGCCCTATTGCCTCAAGAATCTAAACTCTTAGACAATTTAGAGAGCCTATCCTAATCTGGCTCCAGCTTCCCTTTCTGGCCTCATCTCTTAAAGACTCACCCCTTTCACCCTAAACAGGCCTTATCTGTTTTAGCCGTACAGAATTCCCAGCTTCCCTCAAGAAACCATACTTTCTCTTTGCATGGGTTAGTCCAGGCTTCTTTCCCAAGTTCTCATTCATAGTGCTCCCGCACCTGGAAGCTCCTCTCTTGTATTCAGAGCCCAGCCCACTCATCACCTCTTCTGAGAATTCTTCCTGGGGCTTCCCAGGTAGAACCAACCACCCCTTTGACCCTGCTCTCATACATCTATTATACAATACATCTATTATAGCACTTATCTTGATGTCTTTAGAGGTAAGAATGAATGCCCCGTAGGGTGTGATGGGTATATACCTGGTGCTACATCCCTCCCTGTGAACACAACCCCAGCTTCTGGATGTTGCCTACAGCCTCAACCCCTGACCACACCTGTTCTCTGTGCAGTGCTCCCCAGGCTTCACTTTGTCAAAGGATCTCCCTGGCTGCTTGTTTCAAAGACAGATTCCCCCTTCCTCCGCACAAATGCTTGATTCAGTAGTGGCCAATGCATCTTGGGTGAATTTGATTTGTTCAGAGAGACTCAGCAACGGGGACTGATCCTGGGGCAAAGAGACCCATGTCTGGAGAAAGGAGTGAATGGCATTCATTTATATTCTGGGACTGCAATGAGATATGACCGAGAGGCCCTTCATTCGACCTGATTAAACCTATGCAGGGGTCCATGCTGGGCACACACACAGACAAACTAAAAATATTCTTTAAATTCTAGTGAACTTTTTAAAAGAACCAGTTTAGTGTTCTAAATTACCTACTTCAGAAAGCCTCCCCAGCTCCTCAAAACTGGGCTGAGTTGTCCCCCCAGAAATCCAGGTTTATCCTCTGCAGAACGTTTTATTTCGTACATGGCAACTGCTGAAATGCTTGCCTACCCCCTGTGACCACACTGTCAGCTCGGTAAGAGCTGGGCTCGCGTGTATTCGTCCTCAACCGCTCAGAATTTACCTATTGTCGGGCTCCTAGTGGGTATTTCAGAAACAAGTTCTTTAATTAAATTGAATGAAATGGTCCTCTCATACTTCAGGAGACCAAGCATATTCATTATGTCTACAGAATGAGCACATGGCTGGCGCTCCAATATCTATAGACTGACTCAACATATAAATAGATTCCGGGGCTCGGAGAGCTTAGCCTGCTAGGAGGCTGGGGAGGAGGCAGGCCCACTGCTGCGCGCACCGAGGCCTGTGGGCCACGTGCCGGAGAAGCAAGCGGAGGCGAAGCAATGCAATCCACTGCGGACTCGAGAAGGCTTTATGGAAAAGTGACATGATCAGTGGAATTTCCGCATGGTAGGGGTCCAGGCGGAGGGATCAGGGAGAGGAACAAAGATGCAGGGTGTGACGTGCTGGGGGGAAAGGGCAGAAAACAGGCTGGGAGGCAGTGCTTTGTAACTGACTCCAACTCGGGACCGGCCTGGGGGAGGAGGGCGGAAGGCTGAGGCCCCGCACCTCCGCAGATCCCTAGACCCCAGGCAGGGAGACGCGGGGAGAGCCAGGAGAAGGCCACGCCCTCTTCCACCGGCCCGCGGAGGTGCGGGGTGTAGAGAGTGGATGGATGCTCCGCTCTGCCGCCGACTGTTGCCACCCCACCCCCGGCCGCGTCGGCCAGGCGGGGGCGGGCCCAGCCCCGGGTGTGGAGCTGCGGACCCGAGGGGGATGAGTAACCCTTGGCGGCGAGCAGGCGCGGCCGGCCGAGAGCTTGCCAAATTCCAACACAACGCGCGCTCGGCCTGGGGTCGTGCCCGGGGCCCCGGAGGGGCGGGCGGCCGCACCCCGGGAGGATAAAAGGGCCGTGCGGCTCGGGGCCCGCTTTCTCCGCGCCGGTCCCGCAAAGCGCCGCTGGCCGGCCGGCACCTGACACCGGAGTCGGGCGCCGCAGGCCGTGTGCACCGCTGCGCAGGGGGCATGGCGGGGGTGGCGTGCGCGCCGGCCAGGCCGAGCCTGACCTCCATCTCGTCGGGGGAGCTGCGCAGCCTGTGGACGTGCGACTGCGAGCTGGCCCTGCTGCCGCTGGCGCAGCTGCTGCGCCTGCAGCCCGGCGCCTTCCAGCTGCGGGGCGACCAGCTCGTGGTGCCTGGCCCCGGGGGACCGGCGGCGGCGGCGGCGGCGGCGCATGGAGGCTTCAACGTCTTCTGTGACGGCTGCGTGCGCCTCGACGGGCAGCTCTACCGCCTCAGCAGCTACATCAAGAGGTGGGTGGCCTCGCCGGGTCCCCGCAGAGGCCTCCACCCCGCTGTCGTGGCCTGGCTGGCCCAGCTGGCTTCCCGCCAACCCTGTCCCCACCCGAACTCCCCCTCTTTCGTGCCACTTCTAGGGTCGCCTCACTCCTAAGGTTACCTGGAGGTGCACAACGGCCCCAGCCCGTCCTGGCCTTAGTACTGACGTTTTTCAGCTGCCACTTGCAGCCGCGCAGGAGGGCATCAGGACAGGCGCGTGGCGTAGGGCTGGGTGGGGAGCACGTAACTGGCTGGTGATCTTTCCCTTTCTGGCTCCTTAATTGGGTCAGATGAGCTCAAATGGAGGCACACCCTTCAGGGGATGTTTGCTGAGGAGAGACTCATGCCCTGGCTTTGGATTTGTGGAGAGGGGAGAGGATGCTCGATTCTGCGTTATTTACTGGCTTTATCCAGTGAGGAGACCCCAGTGGAAAAGCGTGCAGAAGTTCAAAGTCTCCCATCTTTGGCCAGCCTTGGTTTTCAAAACATAAATAAACCATGGCCGAGAAAGGAACAAAGCCGAGTCAGGTCCAGCCCAGGGCCCTGTGGGCAGTGGTATGGGCAGGTAAGTTCTGGGAAAATCCTCCCAATGCCTGGAGCTTCTGGGATCCTGGGGCAGAGAGGGGCCCAAACCTAATGTGATGGAGGGGGCCCGGGATGCTTAAGTGTCTGATGCACTTCTTAGGAAATCTGCAGCCTGCAAGGCTGTGGTCCATTCTAAGCAGGCTTTGATCATCATGGGGTAAAGAAGGAGGGAGCTTCATGCTGGATTCTACAGGCCTCATGCCATCCAGAGGTCACCCTGTGCTTGTCTGTAGGGGGGTGTGTTTTATATTTGGGCTGTGGAACTGAGTGCCTGGAAGCGGACAGTGCAGTCTAGAGTGTGAATCAGAGATGAGTAAGCTGCCTGGCTATTAGGCTACAAAGTCTTTGCTACTGGGAAAGACAGCAGCACCCTAATACCTCGTAAGTGGTGGATGGAACCAAGAAGGGCAAGCCAACAAAATGAGATATTTAACATGCCGTCTTCAAAGCTGCTAGGGAAAATGTTGCTTTGCCCTACAAAGAGAGCAAGGTGTTTGAATGCCTGAAAAACCATTCTGCGGCAAGAGTTTCACCCTTTCTTTTTGCACCAAAAAAAAAAAAAAAAGGAAAAAAAAAGGAAAAAAAAAAGAATGTCTCCCTTTCTGAGTGAATTGAAAATTCCAACCCATACACAGGGGACTACGGATGAACTGAGTTAGAAGTTATATTTATAAAGAGTTTTTTTTTTAAAGGTAACCATTGCATCTGAGAATAGAGTATGAAAACTTAAGACGTCCAGAATTAATTGAAGCTCTAGGTTAGCGTTTTGACAGAACCAGCTTCCTTAGGCTTAGCAAACAGTGGGGCAGAATTGAAAACGATGGCGAAGTGTGGTTATTGAACTCTTGCTTTGAACACCTCCTACACAAAAGACTCTTAAACAGCAGTGGCCCCCTGGCAGTTTAGAGTCCAAAGTAAACAATGCCCAGGTGATACAAACCGGAGTGCAGTCAGGATTCAGCTACAGGGTTCTCATTGTCAAAGCTTTTGAGTAAGGGCCTTTGAACCCTGGGAAAGAGCAGGGAGCATCTGAGAATAATTTGGGTGATAGAAGGAATGATCTGTCTTCCTATCAGGAGATGTGCTATGGCAGGGGAGGTAGGCTTTTACAGGTGGGTGTGCAGTCCTGAAGGATGAACCTGATCTGGATGGAGAGAGCCTTCTAGAAAGGGAGGGAAGACTGAGCTGTGGAGAGCAGTGAGAAGTTTTGTCTTCACGGACTAGAAAGTGGGTGGATAGTCGGAATGTAGACATCCGAAGTTGTCTACTCAGATCAGCCAAATTTATCCAGTTTGGTTTAAGGGAAAGGATACAGCTTCCTCTCTCAGAATATTACTCCAAAGCAGTGATTCATTTCCTCCATCACTCCCTCCCTTCTCTTCCTTCCTTCCTTAAGATTTGGCCCATTTAGCTAAAGAAAAACAGCATGATTTACTTTTAAACAGCCTGTTGTGGCACAATTCTAAAGATTAGCATCATCTAGATCAGTGATAGCTAGTGTGCATTAATTGTTATCTGCATGGTGTGCCCAATTCAACATTATTGCCACTGCCATGCTGGACAGCAGTTTTGGCCAACTTGGCACAGTGCCCTACTTCAGACTTCCTCTAGGTTGGGCAGGTGTTGGAAAGGATGACCAGTTTGACTTTGCATTGTCAATCATCTTCACAGTCAGCTGTACCCCAGCACTTACTTCCCACCTTTCATGACCAGTTGGGACCTAGAGTTGATGGAATCCAACACCTTTTTCATCCTTCCTGTGGCCACCATATTCTTTCTTTAGGTGAAGGATGGTCCCCCAACCAAGCACAGTCCCCAGAATGGCCAGGGAATGAAAAAGCCAAGCAATGATTATTAATCATTTTAGATTATAGAGCTTTCAAGAATTTATGTAGACCATCTCCCCTGAGCTGTATATATACACCAATATTGCTGACCATCCAGGTAATTTATGAGATACTTGGATTCAAGCTAAGGAAACTTGGTCTGTTAATTAATTCAGTTATTGTTGTCATTCAACAACTATTTTTGGTGTGGGTCAGCTTACAGTGTAAGCAGGATTTCCTTTTTGAGGCCTCAGAAATGTGTGCTGCTGTGTCTTTAAAGAAAACACTTAGGGCTATTGACCCTGACCTTTATAGGATTCACTCATTCAGACAAGAGGAGATTTGGTGGCCCAACTTAGTGGGATGTGTTTTCTGACATTCAAAAACGTTTTTTGAACGTTTTTCCAAATTGGTGCCTACTAAATAAACCGAAGGGAACCTGGGGTGGAGAGGAGATACAGGGATGGCCACCAGGGCTGCAGAGCTCCTGAGAGCCTTCTTTAAAAACTTGTCCTAACTTTGGGAGATTCATGGCAAGCTCTTTATTATTATTATTATTTTTTCTTTCAAGCTCAGAATTTCCAGCCGTAATACACACAAACCCTGCTCAGGATTCCAGTTAAAAGTAACCATTAACTCTCACCTGCACACATGCTCATACACACACACATGCGCCCATATATGTTTTTCCTGTAATTGGACGCAGCCTCTTAGTGATAGTGGCACACTTTGGCAAATAGGAGCTCCATCCTCCTTTTCAAAGGTTCCCTAGCATCAAAGAGGCTATTTGGGTAATAAAAATAAGTATAACAATAAGAATGGGAGGCTGTTAATGTTTACTTGAGTACCAGGAATGGTACAAAGTATTTTACAGCTATTAATCTCTTGAAAGTCTTCAAAGTGGGCATTATTGGTGTTTCCCTTTTTTTTACAGATGAGGAAATTAGGATACAGAGAGATTAAATAACTTACCTAAGTAAGGTGCTGGGGAGTCATAGCAGGAGGGCTTGTACATAGCATTGCCTAACAAGAAGCCTCCCCTTTTAGCCAGCCACCTGGAAGCCGGAGGGAATTCTGGCTTGCTGTAGACAAAAGTCTCCCGAGTCTACAAGCAAAGAACTGAACTTACATCAGACAGGACACATTGTAGATAATTAGTCTGGAAGAGAAGGGAAATCCAGTGGTTGTGAGGAAGCTGCTAAAATCAGAGATGTGAGCTGCTTCTGCCCATATGAGGCCAGCTCTTAGATGGTGGCAGTCACACCCACCTGGGGCAGAGGGTGTAGGGGGCAGCAGGGAGACATGTGGGTGAGGTGAGGGTGGAATCAGGGC
Organism: Proteles cristata cristata; assembly: GCA_017311185.1. NCBI lineage: Eukaryota > Metazoa > Chordata > Mammalia > Carnivora > Hyaenidae > Proteles > Proteles cristata. Next base: position 789,878 of record JAESUZ010004127.1, on the reverse strand, counting down.
TGGAGCCTCGGTAGATTTTTCAGGGGTACGTCTCGCCTCCACCTGCTGTGTGAACCATTGGGCTCTGTCTGCTGGCCCAGGCCCACCTCTCCGGAAGACCCTCAACGGGAGGCAGAGGCATAGACACAACTGCGGCATTGCAGCCACGTTTGCCCTGTGCAGTGCCGTCAGTTAGCATGGGTCCTCGGCCTTGGTCCCTGTGTCTGAGTCTCGGATTTGGTGACCTACCTGGGATAGCAGCTGCCCAAGAGGACTGGTAATGATGGCGATGAAGTCGTCACCATTTGTATGTCGAGCTCTGATTTGTATGACATGCAGTCTAGAATGAGTGTGGGCGGGCATGGTGGCCAGGGCCAGATCGCCGTGGTTGGAATCCTAGTTCTGCTGCTTACTAGCTGAGGGACCTTGGGAGATGTTGTAATCTCTGTGATTCAGTGTATAATGGAAATTATAATACCGGCAACCTTATAGGGGAGTTGTTCAGAATTTACATTTATAAGGTCCTTAAAACAGTTATTGGCACATATCGATCACTTGACACATGTCTGCAGCCTAGGTCAAGCACTTCACGCGCGTTATTTAATCTGTTAGCCATCTCATGGGGGTACTTTTTGTTAGCCAGGGTTTACAGGTGAAGAAATTAATCTCAGCAAAGCTAAAAACACAAAGCTGAGGTCACAGAGACAGAAATCAACCCCTGATCTGATGATTCCAAAGCTTTGTGCTATTGCTGCGTTCTTTCCTCAGGAGCCTTGCCGCCTCCTCCCAGCCACACTCTGGTCTGCTTCCATCTCTCAGCTCAGCTGGTCCCTGGCAGATGTCTGCCTGCAAACCTGAGCACAGCTGACCCATGGTCCCCAAGGAGTGGCCCACCTATGCCTCTGCTAGGGACCCCTCCCTCCTGCTCTGGCCCACCCAACAGTGGCACATTTGGTCTGGCAGAACAGTTCCTCCTGTCTGTCTCATCTAGTAAATGTTTCCAACTCCAGACCCCTCCCGCTTTGCTCTTTCTTATTTACATAACTGGAGCATAAGCCTGTGGGGCTTGAACACATGAATGCAGAGAGCTGTGCATTTCTCCTGCATTTGTAGGTTTGAATCATTACATTAGTTTGTGAGCCTCTAATGGCAGGGACCATGTCTTAGATCAGTGCTTCTCAAACTTTAATGTTTTTTTGTTTTTGTTTTTTGTTTTTTCTGAGAGAGAGAGAGAGCGCATGAGCAGGGGAGGGTCAGAGAGAGAGGGAGACACAGAATCTGAAACAGGCTCCAGGCTCTAAGCTAGCTGTCAGCACAGAGCCCGATGTGGGGCTTGAAACCACGAACCGTGAGATCATGACCTGAGCCAAAGTATTAACCGACTGAGCCACCCAGGCACCCCAGTGCTTCTCGAACTTTAATAAGCATGCAGGTCTCCTGGAGATCTTATTAAAACACAGTTTTTAGGTTGAATAAAAGTGGGGAGGAACCCAGGACTCTGCAGTTTCACCAGCTCCTAAGTGATGCCAGTGCTGATGGTCAGGCTTTAAACAACACGGTTTTACCTCTCTATGGTTTGGTATTGAAATGGTGCGTTTTCTTAGGTCTTCCTAACAGACTATATGCTTCTTGAAGGCCAGACTGTTTCCTTTTGCCTCTCTGTGTCCCCAGTGTGCAGTGCATGTGCTTTGTAAGGATTTATTGCATGAATAAATGGATGTACAGATGCATTATTCTCTGTCCAAGACAACGCTTCCCATGTACTGAGCATCAGGAATGAATGAATGAATGAATGAATGAATGACTAGATGAACATGTGCATTTTGTATGTGAATCAGCAGACAGGAGAGTGATAAATCTGAAACTATTGCTTCATTTCCCTAGAGTTGGGGCAGAAGGAGGGGAGGAAGTGAAAGAAAACGATCTGACAGCTTAGGCTGAGGCTTCACATAAAGCTGTCATGTTAACACTGGAAACAAAGCAGGGCCATCCTGCTTGCTCCCAAGGGCAGAATGCTGTAGCTTAGTGTCATAGCAAAGGATTATGAAAGTGATAAGCGATTTCTGGGACTTGTCCACAAGGCCTGTCTCAATATGCCTTCCTCGTTTTCTGTGCTCCACTCTCCATATTTTTTTTAAACGCACACACGCAGAGACCCACATGCACAGCCCCCCTCCTCAGATGGAAGCTGTAGGTTTGAGTTCTTATGCGCCTTTGAGCACTAAATTGCTAGAGGGAAATTTGGGGCAGCGTTTCAGACTGATCTAGAAGTGATGTAAATCCTGAAGCAATCTCCAGAGAAAGGTAGGCATCTCAGAGGGGAATGAGCTTTCTGCCACTCCTGATCCGCTAGAGGCAAAAATACAGTGTTATTTCTTGGTCTCATCTTTCAGGCATTGCCTTCATTAAGCTTTAGCTTTAGCCTTCCACACTGAAAAATAAAGGAAAGAAATTGGGGCAAGGAAGGAGAAACTCTTACTTATTTTTCAGACACAATGTTGTTCTTTTTCTTGGTTACTTAAATGAACACAGCCCTGGTTGTGTGGCACAAGTTTATAGAACTGCACCCTTTGGTCAGCAGAGTTGCCCAGATTAAAGATACTGACAGTGCTTGTTGAGCATCTATTATGGGCCAAGTACATATATCTGTATTACTGGCACTGCATTGAATCCTCACACAGAAAGAAATACTGTTACATCCATTTTATCAATGAGGGCACAGGTTCCAATAGGTTAAGTCACTCAAGGTCACAGTGAGATGTGGCTCTGTAGCCGAGTTCACACAGCCAGTCAATTAGGGCATGACTTTGATCTCATTTAAAATCACGATGCAGGGGCGCCTGGGTGGCTTAGTCGGTTAAGCGTCCGACTTTCGCTTGGGTCATGATCTCGCGGTTTGTGGGTTCGAGCCCCGCGTCGGGCTCTGTGCTGACTGCCAGCTCGGAGCCTGGAGCCGGTTTCAGTCTGTGACTCCCTCTCTCTCTGACCCTCCCCTGCTCACGCTGTCTTTCTCTCTCTCTCCTAGAAATAAATAAAAATCTTGAAAAAAAAAAATAAATAAATAAATAAAATCACGATGCACTCTCAACAATAGCTAAAACATGGAAAGAGCCTAAGTGTCCATCAACGGATGAATGGATCAAGAAGATGTGGTTTATCTATACCATGGAATACTACATGGCAATGAGAAACAATGAAATCTGGCCATGTGTAGCAACATGGATGGACCTTGAGGGTGTTATGCTTAGCGAAATAAGTCAGACAGAGAAGGACAAATATCACATGTTTGCACGTATAGGAGGATTAGGAGGAACTTAACTGAGGACCATGGGGAGAAGAAGGGGTGAAATGGTTGGGGAAAGGGAGAGAGGCAAACCATGAGAGACTCTTGAATGCTGAGAAACAAACTGAGGACTGATGGATGTGGGGGGAGAGGGGGGAGATGGGCATGGAGGAGGGCACTTGTGGGGATGAGCACTGGGTGTTATATGGAAACCAATTTGACAATAAACTATTTGTAAAAAAAATAATAAAATAGAAATACAAAAAAAATAAATAAAAAAAGAAAAAAAATAAAATCACTATGCATTCGAAAGACAGTCACATTGGTCTGCCTTTCAATCTTTGGATTAAAGCCAGGTATAGAAAGTTTCAGCCTAGAAGCATTTTGGGGCCAGGATAAAAGCAATGAAGAAATGAGAGTTTAGAGGGAGCTATCTTAAACTATTTGCTTTTCATCCTTAATAATTTCAGCAAATACAGTAAGCATCCAGTACATAAGAAGCAGCATTTGCATTAGTAATTCAGAAATATGTACAATTAAAGATGAAATCACTATTCCCTAATGTAGTCTGGTAAGGCTCATCTTAAAATAAAGCCAGTGATTGAATGCTAGATACTCAGATACCTGTGAGACTTCACAGCCAGGTCCACAATCTCTTCGTATTTTAGTGGCTTACATATCTAAATTTTGTAACAGTGAATTCCAAAAGAGTACTCACATTTATTAATTTCTCTGGAATTTCAAGGTATTTATCCATTGTACCATGGCTGGAAGGCTGGGAATGATGAAATAAGAAGGTATTTCTTATTTGTGTCTTGGTTTAAATAGAGTTCATTAAGTAGGGATCTTGCTACAATCACCTGTGTGTAAATTCTGTTACAGAGCTCTCATATAAATTGCATTTTCACACATGTGTGGCATAGTGATAACTGACATGCTCCGTGGTGATGTTTACAGCCCCGTTAAGATTCTAAAAGTGCCTCTAAATCATCAAAGGAAAATTAAATTATGTTGAGCATAGTTTTATTATTCAGAGCATCTTATTAAATTCAGACTCCAGAAAGGATGACGCGTGTATAGGTTATGCATAAACTTAGCGAGTGTGTGAGTATCTGGAAGCCCTTGCCACTCCCAGCCCATTCCCCCTTCTCTGATCATGAGAAACAACAGCTCTTTGAGCCCCCTAGCATTCCAAAAAACATTCCAGAGAATTCTGGGGAAAACCGATGATTGTCCCAACCAGTGATCATTTCTAAGTTGAGCCTTTCATCTTTTTCCCATAAGCTGTGGAGTCATCAGAATAAAATCGAGGATCCCTCCAATTGGACCTGGATTGGTCTCGTAGGCAGAGAGGCAAGTACTGCACTGTTATGTGCAACATAAGAATAGTAATTGGGATGGCAGTTTTTCTAAACGCATGGTACACAAATGCCATGAGCGCGCCCTAGAGAATGACACTCAGACCATGGATATTGAGAGAGCAGAGGAGTCACAATATGAAATACTTAAGTGACTATAAATTAGCTCCATGGCAAACAAGGCAGAAGAATATGAAAATCTGCCCTGGATGGGTCGCAGGCGGCATCAGACTACCCCAGCAACACGAGTCTGCCTTGTTGATGTTTTCTCCAGTTCGATTCGTCCTTTTCTTTCCATAACAACAGACAAAAGTTTTCTTCCTTTCTTCTTCCTCTGTGTCCCCCACGCCCCCACAACCACAGATCTTATGCAGCCTCTCCCAGGCCACTCTTGTCTAGTCATCCCATGTCCTGGATAGTTAAAAGATAACAGCAGAGGGGTCGGGAGGGTACAGGGGACTCCCATGCTGCCATCCTCTATCCCAGCCCTACCTCACAGGCCCTGAGCCCCTCAGGTGTGATCAAGCATGTGTGATGCCTACCTGGTGCCCAGCACCAGATAGGTGCGCAGTGAATGCTGTTGAATGAATGAATGAGAGCAAATGAACTCAGCAAATGGTCGTTCCCTTTCTCCCTCCTCTTTTGCTTCCTTTTGTCAGTTGGCCAATTGGAACAAAAAGGAATAGGAACATTCTCTCCCTGCTGATATGGAACACAAGGGCCACTCCCTGTCAGATGCTCCCCTTCCATTCTCACTGTGCTGCCCAGGTGAGGATAACGGCAGGAGAATGGTGACAGAAGAACACTGGTCTGCATTTTCTTCTACAGTCTGTTCCCTTGTTATTCCTACTGGTCCCCCCCAACTCCTGCCTTACTCACCCCACCCCAGAATGTCAACACCTGTAGCTGCTTCCCTTCCCTGGGATACACCAGCCCTGTTTCCCCCTCCCCACTCCTGGACAAGCCGCCTAATCACCCCCAGTGTCTCTGGAGTGGGAAGCAGAGACTACATTAAAAGCCTGATGAAATACAAGGCAGGAAGCATTTTAGAGACTCTATCAGGGGTCAGGTCTTAAAAGCTCTCAAAATCAGGTCTGACAATCCCCAGAAAAGAGATAATGATACAGATTTCTAAGAAACCAAGCTGGGAGACAGACAAGCTTGAAGCTGTGTTTTTCTGCCTTGGAGGTAGATATTCTCCCACGTGCTCCCAAGCCATTTCCAGGTCCAGATCTCGTGTGCTGGCCCCCCTAAGCAGGTTATGGGAAGTGGGGTGGGGCGGGAGGCTAAGAGGGCTGTGTGGTCACAGCTCTCTGCAATGGAGCTTTCTCCAAGGCTGTGATTTCCATGTCAGGCACTGGAAGAACAACAAGCCAGAAAGAACTCGAGCTGTCTCTGTCTGTGACTAGATGTAGGAAGTAAACACATCACAGCACAGCAAAAGCAGCCTGTGCCATCAACCAGGCCGGCCATTCATTCCTTGCAGATGCACACTGCTGGGCTCATCAATGGGATCCCAGTTCAGTGTTGAAGAGGGACTGTGGTGGACACATCCTCCAGCTTGTTGGATGCCATTCAGTCTGCCTGAGTCCATATGACATCTGAGCTTAGGTGTGGATGGAACAATAGCTGTCTTCTTGAGGAAAGCCATTTGCACCTTGATCTGTCTTTTGATAAATGATGCAGGTAGAAACCTAGAAACTACCTGGAAAATTTGTAGAATAGGGAGAGAAAGCTGACATGCTGGAAGACAGTCAAAACGGGAAAAAGAACTTCCCAGGCTGGAGTACTGCATGAAAACCAAGGAGGCTGATTTGAATAGGGTCATGGGCAAAATTCTAACATTAGTAGTCTTTTTTTTTTCATTGCACAAAGCTCAGGATCAGGGAGATATGAGTTAGTTCATATGGCTCTTGGTTGATTGTGTCATCTATAGAGGGCCTGGGCTCTAGGAATTAGAAAAGGCAAGAGGGGAAGAGAAGAAAAGGAAAATTTCAGACCCACCAATTTGATAGGGTGACTGTAGAGAACCCAGCTAATCCCACTAGTTGAGCGTAATTCATTCACCATCCAGAGAGACAAAGTGCTTGCAGCTTCAAACGAACTCTTATAGCCCAAAAGATAGATGATATTGGCCATCACGGAGCGAAGGCTGCCCCTGAGAGCCCAGGATTGGTGTCAGGCCACCCCAAAGACCATGGCCACCTTCAGGCCATGTCCTGATGTCTTAGCTGACTAGGGAGAGGATTTATTTATATCGTACAAAAGCTGACCGCCTCCAGAGGACACATGTTATGCCATTGCTCTCACAAGCTCTGTGGATGTGGCAGGCGCCCATCCAGAACATCGCCTTCCTGCCCTGGATGCAAGGGTATATTACATTGGCAATTATCTCTCTTTTTTTCCTAGGTATGTGCAACTGACCAACTACTGCGATTATAAAGACTACAGGGAAACTATACTGAGCAAACCAATGCTGTTCTTTGTTAATGTACAGACCAAAAAAGACACCTCAAAAGGTAAGACTATAAATATTTGGGGTTTGATGCTGCCTCCTGGGACTGTGGACGATGGCATGCCAATGAGGTAGAAGTTGTTCATGGAGTAGGCAGGGTAGATGTCAGCTTGTTGCAAAACTAGAGGCGAGGATCCTGGTGCATCTGAAGCACAGCACAAGCCTACAGAACCTCTAAATGATCCTAGGGCAGAAGCCATCTGTCTCTGGGTTTTTGTCTTGTACTTCCTGTCTAGGCAGGAAGTGTTATCGGGCTCGGAGTCTACAGGGATTGCAAAAATGACTGGAATGCTGATGATGATATATAATACTGTGTGCCACATTCCAGACACTCACATGTGTGAGGCATACACACTCATGTCATTGATTGACGCAACAGCCCCATACCCCTTTCATCCAAATGAGAACATTTTTGAGCATGAAAGTAGGTACTGTTAATAATTATGCTGGGACTAAGGTATAAACTAGCGCTAACCCAGGGGGACTACGTTGCATAGTCATCCTACTTATGATGTGCGTATAGCCATTTAATAGACAAGAAAACTAAGGTAAAGAAATAACTGTTGCAGAGGCTTTTTTGTTTCATGCTGTGGCCTTCAGATTTCAACTGGAGAGATATCTCTTCATTGTTTCTTCCAAGAAATCAGATTTACTGATAAGACCTCTATTACCTCCAGTTCCGGTAGGAGAATATCTCCATCTTCCCTGCTTCCTGCACAGTGTTATGTGGGAAAGTCATGGGCATAATGCTCTGTGATAGAGGCAGAATTTCTTAATTCTGCGTCCCAATAGCATTCCTAAAATGAACCCAAGGTAATAAGAAATGATCTACAAATTCCAAATAGACTTTCTCAAACAATCGTTCTCATTCAGATTCGTGGAGCTGATTCTCTGTTCATTTCATTTAGAATCATTTAGATTCTCCTCTCACTCGGTAATTCAGTCACAATGCTCTCTTGGCAGGAGGGGCTGGGAACAGAACAGGAGGTAGCAAGTGGGCTTGTTAGAGCATCTGAGCCCCTGATGTTATTTGGCTTGATGATGACCAGAAAGCTGGAGAGTTCTCTGGGAATGTAATTCACAGATGTATCAAGTACACCTCCTGCATCGATCTTTCTCGGGAGAAGTCTTAAGAAAGAATAAGAGACCTCTCCAGTTTTGCATTTTAATGAAAGTGCAGGAGGTGGTGCAGGAGATTTGTGGATTTGCGGGTAGCCTATAAAAGGTACACAGTTGTGTGACAACTATCCTGGAAGGAGGTACAGAAACCCAGTGTTGTGGAATTGTGAGGAAAGCCATGGAAAAAAAAAAGAGCTTCTATGATACAGAAGCTTAAGATGGTCAAGTTTAAATAATAAAAGTTATAAGTAAGGTAACACGTCTAACCTTGGTGCCAAACTGCACTTTTGGGCAAATTAGAAAAAGCCACCTGTAACCCAACACAATTTACTAATCCTTTCCAGAAGTTTGTCATAATAACTAAACAAATAGACAATGTCTATGAATGTGAACGGTACTCTCTAGAGTTGTGCGATGTACGACTTGCCCAGCCAGCACAACCATGGAGTGTGGTAGCCCTTAGTATCTGATGAACCTAAAGATGTTGGTTTGGTTTGTGTGAAAGTTAATTCAAATAGCTTGCTTTTTTATCTCCTATCTCAAAGAGGATATAAGGTAATTAAGATTTAAAGTGCCCTCCAAAAATGGCAATTTGGAAGAAATGAAACAAGGGTAAAAAAGAAAATAAAATGAATAAAGTTAGTGCAAAAGTTAGCTCAAATTATATTCCTGAGGGATGTAAGACTCATTATTGATGGACCATAGGTTTGAGTCCCAAAGCAAATGCAAAATGTTCAGGTCTCAAAATCACATAGTGACTAGTCCATGGCCTTTAACAGAGAGTGGCAATCTATGTTATGCATCTGTCTAGAAAAAAAAAAGCTTGACAGTTAAGGCTGTGGGGCTTGATTCTGGGGACTGGAAAAGTTAAGAGACTGTTGGTTTAAAGTATTTCAAATTTCCTACTGAACAACTTTCTCTTTGCTTAGATTATATAGAATTGGACATAAGGAATTAAAAACAAAAGAAAGAAAAAACCCCAAACCAAACCACCACCATGACCACCTACAAAACAACTGTCTGCTGGGGGGCAGAGACATGCTATTATTTAAACAGTGGGAGGGACTTTTCTTCCCAGTGGAGAAAAGTTGGGGGTGGGTCGTGGAGGACACTTAGTCTCAAATTGCCTTGATCCTTAAAACCTTGGAGTAGCTCTCAAGCAGAAGGCATGCCAGGTCTTTGAGGAAGGATGGGGACAGGGGAGAGATGGTTGACAGGGGTGTGGGGTAGGGTGGGAAGGCATAGGGCAGCTTCCTTCCCTGGACTTGGTTGATTCTCTGCCTTGCAAATGAGGAAATGTTGGTGAGTCAAGTCGCTCTTTAAATATCCAGCAAGGCTGTGACATGCAAACCAGCTGTCTTGAGTTTGGACTTGAGCTCCCCATGCTGGATGTACATGGTAGGACCCAGTTTTCATTGGTGATAATTAGGGAATGGGACTTCTTTTGTTTTTTGTTCTTTGTTGCTGTTGTTGTTTTAAAATGTTTTACTTCTGAGAGAGAGAGAGAGAGAGAGAGAGAGAGAGACAGCATGAACAAGGGAGTGTCAGAGAGAGAGGGAGATAACAGAATCCGAAACAGGCTCAGGCTCTAAGCAAGCTGTCAGCACAGAGCCCGATGTGGGGCTCAAACCCACAAACCATGAGATCATGACCTGAGCCAAAGTCGGACACTTAACTGACTGAGCCAACCAGGTGCCCCTGTTTTGTTTTGTTTTGTTTTGTTTTGTTTTGTTTTGTTTTGTTTTGTTTGAGGAAAGAGTGACAACGTGCACTTGGGGGAGCTGATAGGATGGCAGTACCTGCTTCATCAAATGCTAAGAAGTATGTTTATGTCACACATGTACACTTCTATTTAAATTCTGCCTCCTAATTCCTAGAAAGAACATACGCATTTCTTGTGAACACAAGGCACCCCAAGATAAGAAGACAGATAGAGCAAGGAATGGACATGGTCATTTCCTCAGTGATTGGAGAAAGCTACCGGCTTCAGGTAAGCTTTCGTCCATCTGATTCCAGGGCTGCTAACCACATAGAATGGGCTCTGTGCATTTCACGCAAGGCTGAGTCCCTAGAGCTTAATTATAACCAGACACATAAGTTTTCTATTGTTTCATTATCACTCTGAATAAAATGAACTTGGTTTCTAGCAACTGATTAGAAATGGGGTAAAAATAAATGTCAGTTTGACCAAGCAGTTCAAGAGCTTCAGATGGGTAGGATGTAAATACAAAGATTCTGTTTTTAAAAAACAAAAGTCACTGTTTAAAAACATGTCAGAATGAAAAAGTAAGAAGATATGTGATTTTTTGGATATTTGGGCAGTTGTTAGTTCAATAATATAATTCTATAATAATATAGAATTCTGTAATATAACATTATAGCCATGACATTAATTAAATGCTTCTCTCTCTTTCAGTTTGATTTTCAAGAAGCAGTAAAACATTTTTTCCCTCCAGGAAATGAGGTGGTTAATGGAGAAAATTTGAGCTTTGCATACGAATTCAAAGCTGATGCATTATTTGATTTCTTCTATTGGTTTGGGCTCAGCAATTCTACTGTAAAGGTGGAAGGAAAAGTTCTGAATTTGTCAAGTACAAGTCCAGAAAAGAAGGAGACAATTAAATTATTTCTGGAAAAAATGAGTGAATCTTTCATCCGAAGGAGCAGTTTCTCTGACCGAAAATTCAGTGTAACTTCCAGAGGTATGTTAAAAATTCTCAAATACCTGAGGAAGGTAGTTGAATAAAAGGTTAGGAAAATATCATGGGAGTGGACAATTCATTGAAAAAGAAAGGCCTCGGGGTGCCTGGGTGGCTCACTTGGTTAATCATTGAGCTTTGGCCCAGGTCATGATCTTCTGGTTCATAGGTATGAGCCCCACGTCAGACTCTGTGCTGATAGCTCAGAATCTGGAGCCTGCTTTGAATTCTGTCTCCATCTTTCTCTGTCCTTTTCCTGCTCATGCTCTGTCTCTATCTCTGTCTCTCTCAAAAAATAAACATTAAAAAAGAAAGAAAGAAGAAGAAAGGCCTCTTGATAAAAGGGAAAACTAATATCATGGAATTCAGAACATAAAAAGTGAGAAATGTAGTGACTTTTCTTCTTAGGCTCTTAAAAGTTTTCTGACATAGCAGTTATAGTAGAATATAATTATGTAGAATATAATGTTTAAATACATTGTTCATGTAAAAATGTATTACTAGTCATTTAAACATTAACAATAATTTGAATGTCATGAAGGAATGATGCTTTCCTGATGTGCATATTCAAGGCCACAGAATGTTAACAACCAGGGGCCCCTGCGGGAAGATTGTATAAGGCTGCCATATGTATCTTTAAAAAATCTTGAAAGGGTTTGTAAGACCACAAAAGAATAACTCTGGAGAAGGCTTCACCTAATACACTTTACTCTAGATCCTAATATCCAGTGCTTCTGGCTCAGAAGTTGGTGAGACTTCAGTCTGGTTGTGACCAAGGCAGATGACATCAGTGAGGTGTTGTCTGGCTTTGTCTTCTGCTGAGCCCATTCTCTTGTCCCACGAGTCTGGCCCCCAGCAAGCAACTTCCTTGAACCAAACCAGGACTCCTGCTGCTAAATGCAAGAAAGGACACAAACGCAAACAAACAAAAATCACCAATCTCTACCAACCTGCAGTTTAAAAAAATATTCAGGTGTAAAAAACAAGAGTCTTCACTAATTATATTTAATGAAGCTTGCTTTCTTCCAATGTTTATAGCAAAAATGCTTACTCCTAAGTATTTCTTATCCTGGAGATAGCACCTCCCCTCCTGTGTGTGTGTGTGTGTGTGTGTGTGTGTGTGTGTGTGTGTGAGCGCGCATGCGCTCGCACGCTCTCACTCTCCTCCTTGCTCTTTTCTTGCTTCCTCCTGCCCTGCTGTCTCTCTCTCCCTCTTTCCTCCTCCCTTTCTCCTTCCCCACCTCTCTCTTTCCCTCTCTTTCTCCCCTAACTCCCTCCCTCCTCCACATTGCTTTAGCTTTCTCTCTCTGGTTGTTCCTTACAAAATCACTTTGTGCTTTGCTCCACTGCAGTTTTGGGGGGGTGCGGGGGGGATTATACACTGATTCTTTTGGGGAAGGATTAACTTGGCCGGTGGCTGTAGGCCCAGCTGCCTGATCCCTCCTGTGACGTCCCTCCAGCCCCTCCACTGGCCTTGCTGTTTCACATCCCTTGCCCTCTGTGTGGGGCTGCCTGGGATGTCCATTGCCATCCAGGGGACACCAAGGGGTGTGTGAAGTTGGACAGTGTGTCCTTGCAAGTTGACTAGGAGTCAGGCCTTGGGCCACTTCCAGGCCAGAGCAGTGGGGAGGGACTCTTTGAGCCGGGCCTGACACCTGAGCCATCATTATGCACTGCACGTGGCAAAAGGGAGATGTGTCAGCGCCCCCCTCCCCCAGTAAGCAGGCCAGGCCTGGCCTCTACTGGCCCTGCCCTGGTGAATCAGCTTAGGTTCCATCTGTCCGTCCCCTTCTCCCCTTTGTGAAAACTGACCTTTGTCTTGGGGCTTTTGTCAAAAGTGAGAAAATTCCATACACATCTACTCCAGCCCATGGAAAAGTGTATGGTCCACATCCTACTGGGAGAAAAACAGCCATGAAAAGCCGCTTAGGGTTGAGTTTTTCTGAAGAAGTCCAGGTTCTCTGCTACTTATTGAAACGGTTACATTGTATGTTGTATGAGTTTTAAGGAACTGTTGGGTTTTTGTGTTTGTTAATGATAACAAACACAGTGATGATGATCATGTGCCTTGTTACTTTTCTCAGGTTCGATAGACGACGTTTTCAACTGCAGTCTGTCACCCAGATCATCTCTGACCGAGGCTCTTTTGGCAGAATTGCAATTTCCAAGTGTTCTGGAATCTGAAGAGACCCCCAACCAATTTGTCTGATTGGACTGAACACTTTGCGGTCACTGCTACCTGCCAGGCTGTCGCCAAGACAAAAGGCTGGGGGGGGGCAAGCGGTGTTGGGGAGACAGGCACTCCCACCTGCTTGTCGATCCCGATCCCAGTGCTCCCATGGACAGTTCCTGTCTTCCACTCCTCTGGGGGTACCCAGGCAGGCCCACAGCAGCTGACTCCAGGAAGGGAGGGCCTTGGCCCGGTGGCCTGGGGGGTGTCCTCTCCTTTGAACACTTCTCTAGAGAGGCAGCGGGGGCAGCAGAATCCTGCCACCCTGACTGCTTTGCCTAGAACCCCAGTCTCCTTGGGGGCTCCCCTAGCAGCCTTTGAGAGACCAGTCTGACTTGGGTGTTGACTGTCTATACTGTGTAAATCAGCTGTCCTCTGCTCGGGACCTCCTCCTCTCTGAACCCAAACCCAGCAAGTGGGTGGTGAGCCGTGCCATTTTCTTGCAGATGTGGCTGGACGAAAAGCCTAGGACACCTTTCACTGGAAGACAAGGATGTTTGCCATCCTTAGGAGAAGGGTCACTGGAGGCCGGGCCAGGTTGAGGGGACAGTAACCTGCCACCCACTGCCTGAAATTTGAGCTCATCAAAGTGGCCTGTGTAGACAGAGGCCAGGTAATGTGATACCCAGTAGTGATGGGGGAAAGATAACATACTAGGCAGTGTCCTCTACTGAAAGCACATTATGTCAATTGGGTATTTTAAATAAGCCTTTAGCAATCTTCACACTAAAAGCAAAAAAGAAGGAAGCTGTAACATTACCATAATACATTGTTACATCAGTACATTATTCATCTCCATTCAGCTACAATGGAGTTCTTCAAAAAGAGAAAAAAATCCTATTTACATATAAAACCTGCCTAAATGAATTGCTACATATACTTATAATAAGGAAGATTTATGGGCCCTTAGTATAATTTTTTTCTATTCTTTTTAAACAACTTCCTGTACTATACGTTTTGATAACACCATTGATCACCCTTCATTTATATTTGATATGTTGGGTACTCTGTGCAATTAAAACTTTTCTTAGCATTCAACATGGGATCGATTAAATTTGTGATCAAGTGTGTATGTGTGATCTTTCCATCCTGCTTTGCAGGTGGTAGATTTGCATTGTAACTTAGCAAATTATGATAAGAATTATGGTTTTCACAGCTACTTTCTCAAGAAGAGCTCTTTGAGGAACAGATCTATGATGTATTTGGAGAAAAGAAACAATTTGATAAGTGATCATCCAGAAAAGAAAAATAATTGTTCCTTAATAACAGAAGAGGCTCAACATTTGTTATTTAACTTAGTACAAGATGAAGAGTGTTCACAGTAAAATAAGTGTCAGTGTAAACAAACCTTTAGGCAGATATCAAATAGTAAATGTTTCCCAAAAGAAATAGAAACTCTATTCACAAAAATAGACAAAGATTTTTTTTAAGTAGCTGAATTGAGAAGAACCATCAATAATCACTCCAAGAATGGACTAAAAATCTGGAAAGTTTCTTTTATAATTAAAGACTGTGTTTTCATTGAATTAAAAGCAGTTTTTATTGGATACATTCACTCATTCAGTATTCACTTGGCAAAATTTTATGAACTGCTTCTAAAGGAATGTGCACTGTGCTAATGTATTTATTAGCAAGTGTTACAATGAAGTAATGTTGGGCAATCTTTAAATTGGTGAAAAGTGTATTGGAACAGATCTTTCTGGGCAAGAGAGGCTTCAATCCAGGTATAAATGCTGCCTAATTCAGATATTTTAAGTTTAAAATCAATCCTAATCTATAGGAAAAGAATGATCTAAGCAATTCATCCATTCATGTAGTTCATCCATTCATTCAGCTCACCCATTCATTCAATCCATGAGTGCGACACATATAATTGAGTGCCTGCTCTGTGCAGTGCACTGAGGTGGGTGCTGGGATATAAAGGACAGCCCCTGCTTTCAAGGAGCATCCAATCTTATAAAGGAGACAGGTGTGTGGGGTGCCTTCAGCTCGGGAGATGATCTAGTGGTCAGTGAGTTTGAGCCCCATGCCGGGCTCTGGCAGACAGCTAAGAACCTGGAGCCTGCTTTGGATTCTGTGTCTCCCTCTCTCTGCCCCTCCCTCACTCAACACTCTCTCAAAAATAAAATTAAAAAACAAAAAATTTTAAAGATAAGACAGGTATGCAAGCTAAGAACAATAAAATGAGTGTTATGAGAGAAGTTCAAAAAAGGGAATGTCTAAAACACTTAGGATCCAGTTTCCGAGGTAAAATTAATGACATAAAACTGTAAAATCTAGGTTTAAAATAAATATGAGGATTGATTTATCCAAGTGATTGATTTATTGAAGCTCTCAGTACAAGAGTCACCTTGGAGGCTATTAATTTATTCCAACAAGAATGCAAATCCAGACATTATCTGCAGAAGGAGGGAGATTTTTTTTCTTATTACCTCATGGTTATAGTTTGATTTTTGGCTAAGGGATAACATTGCCTAACTTAATTGCCTACCTTAATTATCAGCTCAAATGTGAATGTCTTTTTACTGTTTCAAATCCCCAATCTATCTTCAAAGAGCCAAGTCATGCCCCTATTTAAGAAATTCAAAAGAATATTGCATCTAGTTCTGAAGGGAGTTTCTAGAGAATTTCAAAAATGCTTTAAGCAATGGCAGTGTCATTAGAATAAATTATTACTTTGAAGAAGAGAACATTCATTTGGATGGGTAAATGCTGGTATAACAGATTTAAAAGGAGAGTTCACACTTGATATTCACTACTTGAATACACTTGAAAGAACTGACAGTGTGAAGCATTAGTAATTACCCAATGGCTAGCCTGGCCCACTTAACCTCTTAAGAGTTCAGAGAAGAGGAAAACACAAGAATCAGGGAGGGCATAGCTGGCTCAGGAGGGAGGTGACATCCATATTGGATTGACAAGATTTTGATGGAATCAACAGTCTAAACTCTCTGCTATGGCTCTATGTGAATAAAATGTCAGTAAGTTTGCTGAGTGGCACATTAGAAGCAGAACTTAGAATCTGCTGCATTAGGTTGGACTGCCCTCATAACATCGAGAATATTCTAGAGTTTTCTTTTCTGGATCTTTCAATAAAATGATAACAATCATTCTTGACTGCTTAACAAGAACCCCTCTGAGTGACAGATATTAATTAGGTAGACTTCAGAAAGATTGAGGTCCTTGAGGGCTAATTTTATGTGTCAGTTTGGCTGGGCCATGGCATCTAGATATTTGGTCTCAACATTACTCTGGATATTTCTATGAAAGTAGTTTTGATGAGACTAACATTTAAATTGATGGACTTTAAGTAGAACAGAATACCCTCTACAATGTCAGTGGGCCTCTCCCGTCAATTGAAGGCATGAATGGAACAAAAAACTGACCTCCCTTGAGCAAGAGAGGGGTCTACACAGGTGGCCTTCAAACTTGAATGGCAACTTTGGCTCTGCCCTGGGCCTCCAACCTGCCAGATTCCTTTGCAGATTTTGAACTTGTTAGGCTGCACAACTCTGGGAGCTAATTCCTTAAAATAAATCTCTTTCTCTATACACACGCACACACATTCTATTGGATTTTTTCTTTTGAGATCCCTGAATAACATAGACTCCATCACAAACATTGAGAAAATGTTTTATGAATTAATGGATCAGCTAAAACAAAGGAGAAAAAGCAATATTCTTTTTCTTTAAGTGTATTTATTTAGAGAGAAGAGAGAGAGAGAGAGAAAACACTAGTGAAGGAGGGGCAGAGAGAGAGGGAGAGAGAGAATCCCAAGTAGGCTGTCCGTGCAGAGCCCAACCTGGGGGTCAAACTCATGAACTGTGAGATCATGACCTGAGCTGAAATCAAGAGTCAAACATTTAACCCACTGAGCTACCTAGGCACTGGAGTTTCTTCCTCCCTCCCTCCCTCCCTCCCTCCCTCCTTTCCTTCCTTCCTTCCTTCCTTCCTTCCTTCCTTCCTTCCTTCCTTCCTTCCTTCCCTTCCTTCCTCCTTCCCTCCCTCTCTCCCTCCCTCCCTTCCTTCCTTTCCTTTTCTTTCACATGAAGACACTTGATTAAAAGCATTGCATACTACATAATAGAAAGACTTTTGCCCAAATATATCAAGCCAGAGGGGGAACTTCATGCAGTATATCCATATCCAAAGTACTTGGGTAACACTGGAGATCATCTGTGACCTCTTCCGGACTTTTGGAAGCAGCCCCGTCAAATCTTTTACACATCCTTTGTGGTCTTGCTCTTTGAATTCTCCCATCAACTATTTCCCATCATCCCTCTTGTTTTGTCATATTTCCTGGAGCAGAGCTTCTCTGACTTGAATGTGCCTAGGAATCTCTTGAGGGCCTTGTTGAGCTGCAGACTGATTCAGTAGGTCTGAATTTTTTAATTTCTTTTTTTTTTAAGTTAATTTTTATTTTGCGGGGGCATGTGCACGGGCGCACGCTGATACTTGTGGGGAGGAGGAGAAGGGTAGAGAGAGAGGGAGAGAATCCCAAGCAGGCTCCACGCTATTATCATGGAGCCCAACTCAAGGCTCCATCTCACAAGCCTGCGAAATCATTACCTGAGCTGAAATCAAGAGCTGGAAGCTTAACCAACTGAGCCCCCCGGGGCTTTCAGGTCTGCATTTCTAACAAGCTCCTGGATGATGCTGAGTCCACTGGATTTAGGACTCAGCTCAAGATCTGCCCATCTCAGACTTTATGAATCACCTGGGATCTTGTTAGAAAAGCAGAATCTCAGACTTACTCAGAATCCGTGTTCTCTCTCCCTGCCCAGCTGTTGGTGGGCTGATTCAGTCTAAGGAGGAGCACATCCATCTTCTCCAGGTCTGAGCCCTGTCTGCTCTCTCCACAGCGGCAGGCTCCATCTCTCCCTACTTCTTACCCACCGTCCGTGAACTTGGTCACTCTTCTCTTGTTGGGAGTATTAACTCTCTACCTGACACACTCCTTCTCCTCCAGCTGGAGACCTTCTTCCCAGCCCAAAGCTGGGTGTTCTATACTTGCTGTCTCCTCCCTCTACCACTCACCCATCTCTCTGTTACTTTACATCATGTTCCCTGTGCGTGTGTGTGTGTGTACAGAAAGAAATTCATTAAAATAATTTATGTTGGAAACAACCATTTAACATTTACCCCATTCAATATAACTACTCTCTATTGTTTTAGATCAATTCAAAACTCTGTAAAAGGTGTATTACTAACCTGGATACCTTAATTTCTGAAAGATTAACTTATTCTGTTAAGTAATATGGATAATCTTGCTTCTTTTTCCCCTGGAAAAGGAGGACAGGATTTATGTAAACTTCTGACCTGATCTCTTCACCCGGTTGCTTTAGCTTAACTCCAGTGAATTCTTCTTATGCTCGGGGGAAGCCTATGCACAGCTTTTGCTTTCTCTCTTTATCTTTTTTAAAAGTTTAAATTTTGAGAGACAGAAACAGAGCAAAAGCAGCGGAGGGGCAGAGAGAGACACACACAGAATCCCAAGCCGGTTCCAGGTTCCCAGCTGTCAGCACTGAGACCCATCAATGCAGGGCTTGAACTCACAAACAGAGAGATCATGACCTGAGCCGAAGTCAGATGTTTAACTGACTGAGCCACCCAGGCGTCCCAGCCTTTGCTTTCGAGGAGCACCCAGTTTTATAAGAGAAGACAAGCTAAGAAGAATAATAAGCTAATGACAAAAAACTGTAAAAGGCCTGCAGGGCTGTGCTCCAGTGTCTCTTAGCTATCCCTTCACTCTTTCAGTGTTGACAATCCCACACTGTCTCTTGCCTCCAGGGCCCTTTCTCTCCCTTGTGGCAGCTCTCTGTCTCCCGCTGAGCTGAGAGCCCAGCTCAGGCATTCCCTGCTCTAGGACCAGCTCCCAAGATCCCAGGATATCCAGGGCATTGCCCCTTAATGTCCTCACCCAGCTCATCTTCAGTGCCCAGTCCGTGTTTGTGGATCGAAAGAGTACAGGGAAAAAAAAAAATCAACGTAATCATTGAAAAGGGCTACCTCAAGCAACCCGAATTCAGAGGCCAGGAATAGTGCTATACGACTCGCGATAAAATGGACTTGTACCAAAAATCCATTCTGAAGCAGAAATACAAGACCATAAAAAGAATGCAGCTCAGAATAGCATAAAGACAAAAGAGCAATACCTTAGGTTTATGCAGCTTTATAATTTAGAAATTATTGTTGGAGTTATTCATTTTTACAAGCCGGTGACGTAGGTATTGGTATTCTCATTTTACAGATCAACTGGGGCTCAGAGAATATCTGTTTGATCCCACAGGCCCCCAGGTAGAAAGTACAGATTTCTTCTAGCTCCTGATTCGGTGCGTGGGCCACAATTTCACAGCTTGCCTGAGACGAGACAAATGTAAGATATTAAACGAATTCGCTTTCAAAATTCTATAGACTCACTACTCTGTTTAAAAAAATATTTTTCTTAAATTATGCTATGCTAATTAACTCTGCCATTTTCAGACCGTAATCTGTTATTGGCTGTTATTTTCTTAATTTAGATGCCACTACTAAATCCTAATTTAGACTCATTCCTTTTAATAACATTGACAGAACTCTCTACCTTGTATGCATTCCGCCACCATTCATTGCTGTTAAATTTGAAAGTGTAAAATGCATTATATGGATCCGAATCCTTTCAAAAAATTCTACTTGAGTTCTTGATTTTTAAGCAATATCTTACATAAACACTTGGGATGCTTACTTTGATGCTTATTTTCTGTGTCCCTTGATAATCTCCCCTTTTGTAGATATCAAGGTCAAACTGAGGTCTGACTTTTGAATAACCCCTTTGCAGAGAAGAAATTGTTGTAAATTGCCTTCTAAATATGTTGCCAGATGTCTGCAGTGTGTATTTCCTGTCCTTTGTTGCACCCAGGTGGCTAATAGCTGTGTCCTAGCCTGGAGGATTCAATTTTACTAAGCTCCTACTATGTGTCAAACTACCAAAGTAGTTGCCAAGAATAGGAAGATAAAAGATCCTCCACATTCTGGGAAAACTAGGTGGTGAGAGACACAGTTTTCTTGTGGGGATAGCAGAATAATTAAATTGACACCACACAACACAAAGGTTTGTGCCAGGAACCCTGGTGAGGAGAAAGATGTTGCTCACATCCCTGCCCACTCGTTTCCTACTTAATGCAAAGATCTATGACAACTTTGCACAGTCACTTAGTTGAAAGTTATGCAGATAAAAATTTTGCAATTGGGGCACCTGGCTAGCTCAGTTGGTTGAGCCTCGAACTTTGACTCAGGTCATGATCTCCCAGTTCGTGGGTTCCAGCCCTCCATGGGGCTCTTTGATGACAACCCAGAGCCTGGAGCCTGCTTCGGGCTCTGTGTCTCCCCCTCTCTTTGCCCCTCCCCTGCTAGTACTCGGTCTCTGTCTCTCCCACTCTCTCTCAAAAATAAAACTTTAAAAACATTAAAAACTTTAAAAAAATTTGCAACTGAAAATCTGAGAATATTACTTTCTCTTCAACCTACTCCTCTTTTTTGCTCCTCTCCCCAAATATGCATGACAATGCTCAGGAAAGCTCATTGCAAAAACTATACAAACATACAAAGTATTCATATTACTGGAAACACATCTCTTTGCTTTCGGCGCCCTGTGTTCCCCCGAGTCTGCCAGATTAAGAGCCCTCCGCCTCCCTCCAGCACCTGTTGGCCTCCAGCTGAGCGGCAGGAAGTGACCCACGTCTCCATGGCGACGCGTCACAAAGCAGCCGCGCTCCGCCCACTGCACCCAGTCCAGCTGGCTCAGAGGGCACCGCGGTGGCCTCTTCTGAGGAGGAATGGCACAGCCTGGGCGGGAGGCTGCGTGCCCCTTTCAAGGAGGCCACAGGATTCAGCCAAGTAAGGCTGCGGACTCTGCCGGCAGGCTGGGGGGCGAGGCTTTTTCCTGGGGATGGGGTACGCCAGAGGCTGCTTTGGTCTGCAGGGCTGTTTGCCCGCCTCTTATGGATGGGACTCAATTCATGGAGAGTCTGGGAGTCAGAATGAGATGTTCATGACCTTGCCCTCGGTCACATTTTTGCCCAACCTCTCCCTAAACCTCTCAGGTGCTTTCAAACACCCCCACGAAGTGCCTAGGAGGGGACAGGGAAAAGGAGGGAATGGCGCCTTTCCAGGATACCAAAGTCAAAGACAAGGTACGGATGTCAGACCCTCTGAAGACAGCAGATCTAGCGGAGACCTGACCCCCGTGCAGGTCTGGGGAACAGCACAGAAAGCGGGACGGTGCCCAACGCAGGGAAGCAACCTGCAAGTAGATGTGCATAGTAGAAGCGGCATAACCCCTACGTGATTGTACGTGAGGCTGGCAGCTAGGCATTTACCTACCTTTTGTATGTAACCTTGGCTGATTTTTCTTTCAAAGTGATTCAGCATTGAACCCAGGTAGAGCTTTTAATGCTAGTTGTGCATGCAAATACAGCAGGTTTACAAAGTCAGTTTTCTGTGTCAGTGGAGGGAGAGCCACTCTAGCTGCATGCTGGTGGTATGATGACCGTGACTGTGCTCCATCCTGGCCTTCCTTGTGGCCATAATAACCTGCCGCAGCCATCTAGCTGGGTAATTGTGGATCCGTGGTGGCTTGAGAGCAGTGGGAACTGTTGAACAGCACATTCCCTAGGATTGTAGACCCACTAGAATGAATGAAACCCGTATCTTCATTCCATTCCACTCATCCCTTTGTAAATTAAGGATAGGAAATGAAAATACCTAATCTGGAAAAAACATTGAAAATATTCTGTTTCTATATGATGACAAGGGAAAAAAAAAGAGAGACAGGAGGGAGAATCTTCTCCCCCAGGATTACCCCACCACACTCCTTTTGAATCTCCTCTCTTTCTGGCCACTTGTTTTGGTTTCTTTCACTGTCTCCTCTCCCCCTTCTAGTCTGGGGAATGCGGGAGTCCTCCAAGATTCTATCCTCCTTGTCTCACATCCTGTGAGCTGGCTATGTCCTGCCAAGAGCTTCAAGTCTACAGAAATGTGCCAATGGCGCTCTAATCTTACTTCTCACTCAAATGCTTCTCCTAATTTTCAAACCAAAGTATGCAATTGTCTACCAGATAGTTCCATTTTGGGTGTCACAAAAGGGCCTCTATCTAACATGTAGAAAATGACACTCCTTGTCCAGTAGCCTTTGCGAGCTCAGTTACGAGGGTGCCGGCTGCTCAGGGTACAAGGGTGGGCAGCTTTGCTGACACCTCAATTTGATCACTAGGACTCCTTGATTCTGCCCCCCAAGTTCCCCTTCCCATGGGGGAGTTTGATTCTTCATTCCCAGTTTTGGGCTCTAATAGGCACTCTGTCACTCTATCTTCCACTGCTGGAAGTGTCACGCTCCAAAAGGTGGGGGACTGATGTGTCACACTGCCTAGATTTGGTCCAAAAATAAGATGAGAGGTTGACAATGACTACCACAGGCTACTTGCTATTGAACTATTACTATATTTGGTCTTGTAAGGGCTGTTATCAGTTTGAAGGACAGCCATAAATAACCACGAACCAGTGGCTTGAAACGAAGGAGATTTGTTCTGTCACGTTTTGGAGGCCTGAAGCCCCAAATCAAACTGCCCTGGTACCTCTGGGGCAGAATCCTTCCTCACCTCTTATATTTTCTGTGGCCTCTTCTTGTTGGCATTTTTTTTTTTTTTTATTTCTAGGAGAGAGAGAGAGACAGCGCGAGCAGGGGAGGGTCAGAGAGAGAGGGAGTCACAGACCAAAACAGGCTCCAGGCTCTGAGCTGGCAGTCAGCACAGAGCCCGACGCGGGGATCGAACCCATGAACCGCGAGATCATGACCCAAGCGAAAGTCGGACGCTTAACCGACTAAGTCACCCAGGCGCCCCTTCTTGTTGGCATTCTTGACTGGTGGCCTCATCATTGCAGTGTGTGCCTCCGTGGTCACATCGCCTCCTCTTCTGTGTTGAGTTTCCCTCCCATAAGGATGATGAAATTGCATTTAGGGCCCACTGATAATCCAGCACAATCTCCTCATCTCAGGATCCTTAACTGCATCTGCACAGGCCCTTTATCCTTATGTGTTTACCATTCATGGGTTCTGGGGATTGTCTGACGTGGACAAATCTTTTGGGTCCCACTTCAGCCTATTTTAAATGCTAGAATTCACTGGTGCCTTTCATCCTCCTGACAACAGGACACACTTTGAATTACCAGGTACCGTCCATACTTGCCCATCTAGTAGGTTACTGTGAGGATAAAACAAGATCGCACAGTTTTGTGAAGTGTAATATAATATGCACATGTTCTTACTATTTTATAATATTTTCAAAACCTCATAATCAATTTTCCTAATTGTGAATTCTTCCGGGAACAGTTGGTTCAAGGGGACAGCAAGGCAAACAAGGCCTCACTGGCCTGTCATTGGCCACTTCTTCCCCTACTATACTCACATCGGGCCACTTGCCGTGTCTCGGCCTTTTCACACCTCATGCCGCTTCCCCAGAAGAAGGCTTCACTCTGTGTCCTCCTATAATCCCTGTCAAACTCCTACTTTAAGTCCCGGCTCAGATACCACCTATTCTAGGAAGTCCCTCCAGGATCCACCCTTGATGCCCCTTCTGTCATCCAACCAGAAAGACTTGCACCTTCCCCGGGGCTCTCCTGACACGCAACACGGCACTGCACTTACAAGTGCTCGTTGGATTTTGTTCTCTCCTCTACTCACCTGTGAGGTCCCCAAGCCCAGGACAGGGTCTCTAAGGCCTAGGGCCTATGGTCTCCATGGTCCATGGAAGGAATTCAAGACTTGACTGTAGAATGAACAGAAAATGAGAGATGGTAGAAACAGGAAGACAGAATCCTGGGAGAGGTAGACACGGAGTTAGAGGGAAAGACACTGAGATACTTACAAAGAACAAGCATAAAAGAAAACAATGGCTTCCAAACCTGTGCTTGGAAACTGGTTTTTAGAATATCTGGCTGATAGATTTTTAAGTTACTTCTGCTGTTAATGAAGAGGATTAATTCTAGTAACATTTTACTTCCAGGAGCTTTGTCAGTGGAAATAAAAAGCATAGACACCAACCTGAGATAAAGACTTTTAGTAAGAAAAATTGTTAAACACAAAGAATTGAAGAAAGATGTCCTGGAAATTGAATGCACATCTCATCATTCTGGTCATCCAGGCGGGTTAGAGTTAGGGAGAGGGGGGTCCGCTCTGTCTCAGGTCCTAGAGGCAGCCAGGCATGGCCTCTCCTGCACCCAATGCTTTCCGGAATAGGATCTTAGCAACAGAAGCTGCCAGTACCCAGCCTGTCCCCAGAAGGAGAAAAGGCCACAGACAGCGACACCCAGAGACGTTCCTAATTTGCCCATGTAACCTATTGGGAGAGGTTACCCTGGCGAAGTGTGGCCAGGGTTGTTGAGGCATATTTGGGTTTAACAGGAAATTGGTCTGGCCTGGGTCAGTGTTGTTGCTTTAGGCAAAAGGTTCAAATCAGGTTACACGGAGTTTCTTTTAAGAGCAGCACTGCCTACCAATTTCTTCCCACTTACTTGTCCATACTTGGAACTCCCTGAACAAAGAACATTTAATTCTGCAGTTGGAACAAAATGCTTTGAAGCACGAAGTGACTCCCACTAAAGCGGTGGTATGAGAAAATGACGTCATTTCTCAGAACCTGTGTAAACAGAGGCATGAAGTGCAGCCGGTGGGGGTGGGAGGGGCTCAGGCTTTTGTAAGTACAGGGGAGTCTCAACCCGTGGCAGGTAAGTGGAGAAACGGAGGAGTAGGTTCAGCTGCCTGGCTGCCCCCAAAGGGCCTGTTAAATTAGAAACAAGACCTGCTTGGGAGATGGGAGATGAAGGGAGAGAAGTACAGAGGCAGCAGAAATTAAAAGTTCCCTCGGGGCCGTATAGGCTGGGCAGTGCATATAGATGGGAAGGCTATTTGGAAACTTAAGACATATTTGAGAAAAATCTAGCAGTTTTTTCCAGCCTGCTTTCTGGAAAGCCCTCCTTCCTGTGGCCCCTTCCTCCGTCCTCACTGACTGCTCTTCTCGTCTCTCCCCCAACCTTTTGACGTTGGGGTGTCCCAGACTTCAGCCTTTGCGCTGGTCTCCTCCATCAATACTCTCTCTTTTTTTGATTCCACCTGCTCTTGCAGATTTAAATAACATCTATGGGGCAGAATCCTCCACAGTTGTGGCAGAAAATGCATCAGAGCTGCCCCAGATGACCCTGTTCAGAGACAGACAGAAGAAAAGGTCACTTTGTGAATTATGAGCCCATTTTTGTAAAACAAGATGGTGATAACTAAAACCCAGTATGTCAGCGTCCTTATATATGTATATATAAATCTCTGTATCATTGTACCAGCAGATGTAAAAGCATGGAAAGGAACCAGCGTAATTGTTAACATCGGCTGGGAGGAGGGCTGAGAAGGGTGACAACGAGTAGAGAGAGGAGGGAGGAAGGAGAAGGTGCTCAGGATAAAACCAGACATGTTAAACTATGAGCCCCTTTGTGCAAAATCATTTCATGTGCACATAGGTTTCTCCAATAGGATGCATGAGAAGTTGGTCACTACAGTCAAAGAGAGCATCTTGAGGTGATAGAACCTCAGTCGAACTTTCTGTTTTATATTTTTATGCATTGCTCGACCATGTACGAATCCTCAAGAAAAACAATGGACCTACTTTTATTTAGGGAAGAACTCAAATAATTCAACTGAGCTTCCCTTCTTTCCTAAAAGAGGCTACAAGTTGGCCTTTATTCCTTTAGACTTTAAATTACTATCCCCAATTTTTCTCCTGAAAAATTATTTTAATCATTAATACAACATATAATGGGAATATTCTAGCTGTTTTGTCATCCTTTTGCCAGGCGAGGTCACCTGGGATCCCTATGCCACCACCATGAGGACTGCATTCACGCCCAAGAAGGGATCGGTGCCGGTTTTAATTCGGTAGGTCCCGATTAGTGTCAGGCTGATGTGATGTACACACCTTCATCTGTTCACCTACATCCTATTCTTCCGAGTCCAAGACCAATAGAAAGAGTAATCAGAGAAGGGTTAGAGAAGTGCACTCAGGTAGAACCATTTGCATGCCCAGTGCTCCTCCAGGCACCAGACAGACCAACCCCCTTCAGACCGTATCCAAACCTCCTTCAGGAAGACTAAGGAAAGGAACACATGGATCCTTCATTAACTCACTGTGGGTCATGCTTCACAATAGAGCCAGTATATAGGTTAACAGAACTGTGCTACTTAGACATGGAGCATGCATTGAATTCATTACCTGGTATAGAGTAGGCAGACCATGACAATTCAATAACTGGATGAATGGGGAATTGTTAGCACTTCCATCACCAACACTAGTCTTGGAAGCTGGAAGGCCATAACCCACTTAACCTTACCTTTGCTCCTCCACTTACTGCTTCATAAATTGGCTTTCAGCATCTCCATTTCCACCTGAATTGAGGGTGGCGGGGATTTCTGTCCATCAGCAGCCTCTTTAAACTCATTGGTGGGTGGGTGAGAGCGGGATCAGGAAATGCTGGGAGCTGCACTGCCCTCGCTGGATGACAGTCACAGCGAGGAAATGGTGGCGTTTGCACAGCTCCTGCCGTGAGAAACGAAAACTGGTATCTCCTTCTGCTATGCTGGCTCATGCTGGAAATGAGGCTGCTGGTATTGACCAGGCCTCACAATATTCCATATCAGACTGATATTCCCCACACAAATTGTTCATAAGGAAAAGCGTATTCCTGCCTTTTCCAAAGAGATTTCAGATGAAAATATTGTGGATGATTGTTAAAAGGCTCTTCCTATGGGCCTTGCAGATCCAAGACTTACATAATAAAGGGGGCTATGAATACGAGTTACAATTGAGTCTGGCCCTGAGACAAAGAGCCTAATTTACAGTTAAGGACAGATATCCACCCCCAGCCACTTGTTTCTGCTTGGAGCATTTTCTGGCCTTGAATATGCTGATTGCTCCCTGTGAAGGAACCTATTGAGGAACTTCTTTTGTGATTATGGGAGCAAAAGTGTTTCCTAAAAGACCTGTTTTTCTTGATACTTCCACCTTAAACAAGCTATTGACCCCTGCCCACAAAGAAGTAACTTCACCCTTTTTATGTTAAAAACGTTGTCTGATGTGCTAACGATACCTTCCTTCCCCATAGGATAAACATCTAAATCACCTACCTCAATCACTATTGATAAAGGTTATGCAGGAATCTTCTACAAATCTATGTTCTGGGAAATTCTTACATATCAAAGAAGTTTGTCATCAGAAATCATTGTCTAAGGCAAATGCCACTTCTGTGCCATCTCCTAAACAATTATAAAATAAAGTTGAGCCCCAGTCAGAGCGGAGATGCCTGCTTGGTGACCAGAAAGAATCTCAGGGCTCTCTTATCCCTCCCTTGTGGACACCGTCCATCCTTCAGGGACCCATGGACCCAGCCGGAGCCGGTCTCCAACAAGGAAAGCCTTGTTATCATTCATTGCCTCAGGGGTGGGGGGGCAACCAGCATGGAGAAACTTCACTTCCCTGTGTTGACTATGAATTGTTTCCAATAAAGAGGATCCTTTCACCTTAAAAGTTCAAGTTGCTGAGAAGTCAAATGGACTATGGGCTATAGTCAAGCGGACTGTGGACTA
This sequence comes from Proteles cristata cristata, assembly GCA_017311185.1. NCBI lineage: Eukaryota > Metazoa > Chordata > Mammalia > Carnivora > Hyaenidae > Proteles > Proteles cristata. The sequence continues at coordinate 762,033 of JAESUZ010004127.1, read as the reverse complement.
AAGTCAGGCAGATATGGGCTCCCACCTCTGCTCCCTGCTCTACCCCTTGCTATCTCTCCTCTCTTTGACAGGTAACAAGCTGTCTGTGACTCAGCTTTATGGTTGGCGAAGTGGGAATGGTGATCCCTGCCTCAGGTGGTTTTTCTGATGACAGAATGAAGCACTAGTACAGTGACCAGCATGGAGAAGCTACTCAAAATTTTTCATTAATTTCCGCACCCCCCCACCCCCGCCACCCCAGCATAATATCTGATAGACTTTCACAAACTATAGGGTTGCAAAACTCCTGATAATATGAGTTACTGGCTATCCCACTGAGTTCCATTATGTCCCCTAACTGGGAGATTTATCATCTGATGGTAATTATCTTGCTAGCTTCCCCGACAGTAACAGTTGTCTGAAGAAGAAACATTCGGGATAAGAGCCAAAAACAAATGGGTACTAATGGAGTCTAGGTCAGTGGTCTTCAAATTCGCATATTTTTAAAGTTCACAGAAAAGTTTTCATCATAAATTAAAATAATTGCAAAAGATAAAATGTATAGCCCATCCTAGACATTGACATTTTATACTGAAACTATTAAGTCATTAAAAAATATAGCCAATGAGTAATCTAAACACCTTAGCAAATTGATATTTGCTATGATCTTTTTTAAAAATCCACAAGACAGTCGACAATTTATTTCATTCCTTTTGTTTCTTTTTTTTTTTTAATATTTTTTATTTATTTCTAGGAGAGAGAGAGAGACAGCGTGAGCAGGGGAGGGTCAGAGAGAGAGGACACAGACTCTGAAACAGCTCCAGGCTCTGAGCTGGCAGTCAGCACAGAGCCCAATGCGGGGCTTGAACCCACGAACCGCGAGATCATGACCTAAGCGAAAGTCGGACGCTTAACTGACTAAGCCACCCAGGCGCCCCTCATTCCTTTTGTTTCTTGAACTTTTATCCCTCTCCACTTCCTCCATAGAATTTTACCCTGCTATATTTTATGTTTGAAAGCAATTTATTGATCACTCCATTATACTTCTTTGAAACTATTTTAGTATATTAATTGAAATTAATTTTTAAACATATGACCCTAGGTATTGAGTTATTGCTATTATTTTTAGTAAACAATTGCTCAAAGCAATGAATACTTTACCAATGTTAATAGTCACTAAACACAGAAAGCAACTTTTTTGGAATTGTATCTTAATGAGATGAAAGTGACTGTTCTGTTTGCAATTAGTTTATGTATCCTGTTTGAAGTGTTACTATTTTTGGAGTAGACTGTGTTCAGCACCAATTTTTTTTCTGCTTCTGGTGTTTATTTCTCTATTTAGATATGCTAATGGCAGTCTTGTTCACATGAATAAGTAGCTGTGAATGAAAGGAGTTGAGTGTAGCATTGACATTTGAGACTTTGAGCTCTTTCTGAGTTACATGCCGAAACTTACAAGGTGATATTTTAATGACTGAGCAGCTGACGACATGGTTGGGAAGTCCTTGAATTATTTTTATTGAGAGCAAATAATTAGATGATATTTCACTCAGTTACTGAGTTTTTCCCTATCTCATTTTTTGAGAAGTATCCTGAAAAGCTACGTCTTAACAAATGGCTATTTTTCCCCCAGTTTTATTGAGGAGTAATTAACACGCATCACTGTATAACTTTAAGCCACACGGCGTGCCATGGGGTGATGGTTTGGCTTCCATACATTGTGAAATGATTACCACAACAGATTCAGTTAACATCCATCTTCTCTTATAGACACAAATCAAACATTTACTATGCATTTAATGAAAGAGAAACTTCTATATGCTGAAAATTAACTGGTCTGGCCAGGCAGCCTCTATTTCCATGTATTGTTAAATATTTTACAATGTAGAATAAAATGAAGACTGGCTGTTTTGGATTAAATATTTCATTATATGTTTGGATTAAAAAAACATAAGACTTAAGTACCTATTGAATGATGGAAATCTGAAGGAAAAGTAACAAAATTCTTATGTACCAGCATTATCCAGTGAATCCTTAAGAATTTGTTAGTCTCAGAAAAGATTCCAGTTGTGTTTAAATGAATCACCATTGGCCCCTCCTGTACTGCTTCACCTGCTCCGAGATGCTTTTCTTTCTAGCTAATGACATGTCTTTGGGATTTTTTTTAAAACCTGAAAAAATGTTTAAATATGTGGGGAAAAAGAACCATTCAAAGCACTCTATAATCTCTCTCTCCTCAGAGGCTTCTCCCTAAAGGACAAAGGTTTTGTAACTATTAGGAAATGAGAAACTAGACACTGCTCTCAGTCAGAGCCGTGTGCCAGGTACCTAAATCCAGAAGACCTACACACAAGGCATTTGCCTTGGTTAGAGCACCCCCCCCCACCCTTTCAGAAATACTTGTGAGCCCAAAGTAAGGGCGTGGAATTTGGAGTACAAGGTAGCTTCCTTGGAACCAGTGTAAACTAAGTTTCTCTTGGTGACATACCCCTCTCACTGCTGGAGGCTTATACCCAGAGGCGTATTGCACCTTCCTAAAATCCTGCCATGACACCGGGAAGCTAGAAAGGTGTGGGACAGGAGCATTTGGGTAGATACTGAAACGCCCAGAATTCGAGAGAACCCCAAAAACAGACCACCAGAGACCAGAGTCAAAGCCAAGCGGCAAGGGTTGTTTATTTGCAGGTTCGAACCCGGTCCTCCGCGCAGTCACTCGTTGCCGGTGACGCTGAGAGGCCCTGAACAAAGCCTCTGCAGCCTTTTTATAGACAGAAGTAAACAAGTCATGGGGAGGGACAGATTTCCATGGTTACAAGTTTGCCATTGGTTAACATTCAAATGTGAACATATACCGTATCTGATTGGTTCCCGCCATCAGGTTTGGCTGGATCTAATTACAACATTTGGGATACCTTTGAATTCAGTCTATCATAGAGCGAGTTTTAAGTCTTGTTTGGCGACTAACAGGTTAACATCTCTCTCTCCAGGCCCTTCTCTCAGCAAGGTGGGGGGTGGCTGCTGGCCTTTTGGGAGTGGCTGCCCCCAGGGGGCTAGTCCCTTGGGCAATCCGGCGGCGGGGAAGCAAGCCTTAAGCTTTGTTACAGAAGCAGAGAGAGCTGGTTAGGTGTTAGCTTCCCGCAGCGCAGGCATTTGCTCAGAAGTGGAAAAGCTGGTTAAGTTTATTTAGGCCTGGGGCTATGTGCAGCCCGAGGTTTCTTTTAATGGAGGACTTAATTTTTGGCTCTACAATACGCAGGTTTGATTTCAGGCAGAGACTTGTTAAGGAAGAGTATACTGGGAGATGGAGATCTGAAAATCACCTCCTTTAAAGCCATTTGTGCCGTGTTGCCTTTGGAAAATCTTCATGTATCTTTGGTTCCTTCAGTTTGATTTAGGCCCACAGTCCTCCATGAGCCTGAAAATCTGAATAACAAGTAAACTAGTTTATCATCCAGATGTGTCCCACTTTCTAGATGTTGGTGGTTTCTTATTGATAATACTTGAATTGATCCCAATCTTCTTTTTCTAAAAGGCCAATATGAAACATTTTAGACATACACAAAAGAACAAACAATGAATCCCCAGTCATTATCTAGCTATAAGAATCAACACATGGACACTTCTTTAAAAACTTTTTTTAAATGTTTGTTTATTCTTGAAAGAGAGAGAAGACACATGAGTGGGGGAGGGGCAGAGAGAGAGGGAGACACAGAATCAGAAGCAGGCTCCAGGCTCTGAGCTGTCAGCACGAGCCTGATGCAGGGCTCAAACCCACAAATTGTGAGATCATCACCTGAGCCGAAGATGGACACTTAACTAATTGAACTACCCACGTGCCCCAGACAAATGGACACTTATTATGTGTACCTTCCACCCAGCCTTCAGACTGGATGATGTTGAAACAAATCCCAGACATTCTATTATTTTAATTCTGAGTATTATTTTTATGTATCTAAAAGATAAGGACTCTTTAAAAATACGCTACAATACCATTGTCTCAGCTAAAAAGTAATTCCTTAATATCAAATGGCCAATCAGCAATCAAATTTCCCCCTAATGTCTCATAATTAAAAAAATAACAAGTTGGTTAGAAATTAAGTTATTTATTTATAAGCCATTGCACTTGGTTATTATGTTTTTCAACCTCGTTTAATCTATATAGGTTCCTTTTTTTCCCTGAGAATTTCATTGTTGAAGAAACGGCTCTGGATTTTCCTGATTTCATCTCCACTGTGTTATTTAAAATACTCCTCTTTTTATGCATTTCCTGTAATCTAATATACCAAAGACTTCATCTCATTCAAGCTGGGTATTTTGACAAAAATATTGAGTAGGTGTCGTGTATATCCATCTAGGAAACGTGATAGCTGGTGAACCCTCTTCTTGAACTATGAGGACAAACTGCTGACCATTGCCTGGATGCATGGTTTCATTACAGCCTTGCAAACCAGGGAATTCTCAGTTCTTACATATCTTCCTTTTATTAACCAGAAGGAGTACTTCCATAGAGAGAAACATTTCTTCAGCAAGTATTTGATTACACTGAAGTACTGTTCTTATAGGAGAGTCCCCAGCTCTTTAAAAAATTTTTAATTAAAAAAATTTATCAATTTCAGATTGTTGCTCTTCTAAATCCCATTTTAAGCCTCCAGTACTATTGTGAAGAGCCATCCTAAGATATGGGATTGTTTCTTTTCAGGGGAATCTGGAAATAAAATTATTTCTGGCATCGTCTTGCTTGAGCCAGCCAATCTTTAAAAAAAAAAAAAAACATGTAATAAGTAAAATTATTTGACCTGTGCATTGCTGTGAGAGTTGGCATTTAATCCCTTATTCTGATTTCCACTGTCTTTTCTTGTAGTCAAAAGAGTATCAGAAGACTGGGATATACCTATTCACTTAGTGACCCTCTGCTTAATCAGACACAGTACAATGATGAGTATGTTTGGAAATCATGTTCTAAAGAAGATTGGATCAAAACTAGGACTGCAAGAGGAATCAGGAGCCAAAACTATCACCCCAGTCAAGTAAGATAATATCTACATATCTGTTGAATTTCATGCCGTATCAGTAATCCATAAGGACAAGAGTTTGAATATTTCCAAAGGTCCTTCATCTACAGTTATGGTCCTTTTTATACTATTTTCCCCCTACCTTCTTACATTTATAACTACTTCTCCCTTATCCCTCCAAGTTTAAAAAAATTTTTGCTGGAGGCCAGCTCCAGCAGGTCCAGGGGTACCTGAAGGATGGACGGTATTGGCAAGAGGGAGAGTGAGAGAGCCCTGAGATTCTTTCTGATCACCAGGCAGGCATCTCTGTGCTGTCGGTTTTGGTGTCTTTATTTAAAGGTTCAACAACAACATGAGATCAGAAAAGAGAATTTTTACAATGGGAAGCTCTTTGTGATAAGATACTTTGAAAAGTGTACAAGAACAAGTTTTTCAGAAATATTCTTGCAGAATTACCCCAATCATAGTGAGGTTGAGTAAATCTTACAACTAAGGAAATAACAGGATATTCTTAGTGAAAAACAGGATGACATACATATTTGTTCTAAGTTAATAACGCTAGGATTAGGATATAGGTTAAATTGTATATAGATAGGCTAGGAGTCATTCTGTCTTGCTCTCAAGAGGTTGAATGCTTTTGAACTGGTTAATAAGTTGTTTCTGGAAACCTTTTTGACTTGATGCTGAATGTGTAAATACCATGAAGGCCCTAAAGTGTCAGCCTTTGTCTTTGGGTTATGTTTTAGCTACTCTTATCTATCCCCATCCAAGCCGCCAGTGCAAGGGAGGGTGTTTGCAGAAAGTAGGCCTTGGGGAAGGGACTGTCATACATCACCAGTTAGAAAAGGTGTAAGTATTAACTTAAGTTCTGCCCTTACCTGTTCCTTAACTCTAAATTAGGCTCTTTGTCTTGGGGCTAGGCTCAATGGTAACTCTTGTGTTCTTAACCCCCTTTATTATCTAAGTCTTGGATCTGCAAGGACCATAGGAAGAGCCTTTTGACCATCATCCACAGTGCTTTCATCTAAAAGCAGGAATATGCTTTTCCTTATGAGGTATCTGTGATCAGAATACTGGTCTGATATGGCATATTGTGAGGCCTGGTCAATACCAGCAGGCTTATTTCTAACATGAGCCAGTTAGTAGCAGAAAGAGATATAAGTTTTCATTTCTCATGGCAGGAGCTGTGCAAACACTGCCATTTCCTTCTTGTGACTGTCATCCAGTGAGGCCAGTGTGGCTCCCAGCAAATATTTTTTTTTTTAATTTAGGGGCACCTGGATGGCTTAGTTGGTTGAGATTCTGGCTTCAGCTCAGGCCATGATCTCATGGTTTGTGAATTCAAGCCCCATGTCGGGCTCTGTGCTGACAGCTCAGAGCCTGGAGCCTGCTTTGGGTTCTGTGTCTCCCTCTCTCTCTTCCCCTCTCCCACTTGCACTCTGTCTCTCTCTCTCTCAAAAATGAATAAATGTTGAAAAAATTGTTTTTTAATTAAAAGGTTTTCTTAAAAAAATGGAAATAAATTCACAGGGTATAACATTAACCATTTAAAAATGAACAATTCATCGTCAATACATTTATAATGTTTTGCAACTACCACCTTTATCTCATTCCAAAACATTTTCATCATCTCAAAAGGAAACCCCCTACCCATTAAGAAACTAATTCCTGGGGCGCTTGGGTGGCTAGATCAGTTAAGCATCTGATTCTTGATTTTGGCTCAGGTCATGATCTTATGGTTCCTGAGATTAAGCCCCTGTCAGGCTCTGCGCTGACAGACTGGAGCCTGCTTGAGATTCTCTCCCCCGACCCCTGCCCCTCCCCTGCTTGTGTTCTTTCTCTCTCTCTCTCTTAAAATACATAAACATTTATTTATTTTTTTAAATAGTTTATTGTCAAGTTGGTTAAAATACATAAACATTTAAAATAAACAAAATTACTTCCTGTTTCCCTCTTCCCTATCCTCTGGTAATTAACAATCTACTTTCTATCTCTGTGGATGGCATATTCTGGATACTTTTTATTGAGAATCATACAGTGTGTGATGTTTTGTGTCTGGCTTCTTCACTTAGTGTGAAACCTTTCAATGTTCATCCACACTGTAGCATCTATCAATACTTCATTCCTTTTAATGGTTCCCTTTTATGGTTGAATAGTATTATATTGTATGAGTGTATCACAGTTTGTTCATTCATTTAGCCATTGGTGGCTCATAAATATTTGTGTTAAGTATTATGTGTCCCCAAACTAACAGATCTTTTGTCATTTTGTTTACTCCATCTAGAATCCCTTCTTCTGTCCACCAAGGACATTCATTCACTAAGACTCAGCTTAGAGAGAGCTATCTCTCATTCCCTTCTCCTATAGATGGAAATGACTGACCCTCCCTCTGTCTTCTTGGCACTGTCTTCTCTTCTGTCACCATAAAAGGCAATGCTCAATTGTAGTGAAGGGTTTCATTTATTTGGCTGCCCCCTGGAATGGGGCCCACCAGGGTGCATTCAATAGGTTATAAGGTGGCGGAATGGGCAGGATTTTGATGACTGAAGAATATAAATGACAAGGAAGAGGAAAGAATGATGTTTCTGGTTTTGAGTTGGAAGGCTGGGTGGACACTTCTGCTGTTTACGGAGCTGGCACGGGTGAGGATCAGGTTTGGTGGGAAAGGGCATAGAGGAAATGTGAATTCAGTTGAATACATGTTGGTTGAAACTATGTCCAACAGGCAGTTGAATATTTAGGTCTGGAGTTCTTGTGGAAGAGGTGAGCTAAAGAGGTAGATTTGGGAGTCATTAGAGCATACACACATACCCCATTTAACGCACACCCCATTTCCTCCTGGAACCCATTCATTGTAATGAATTAACCTCTCAAATATTTGCCTTAAGATTTTAAAATTAATATAAAGCAGGCAGTTACAATATTATGCTGTGTATGTATACATATACACACAAAGCATTTATTTTTTTTAGGTGTTATTGATGGTTCCCAGCCAATGAGAGTTAGAGTGGTAGGTTGTCCTGGGCACTCTTAACCAATAAGCAGTAATGGGGCAGACTGCCCTGTGTGCTTTCAACCAGTGAGCGTTTCACACCCAGTGTAATCTCCCACCCCCAGCTGTCAATCCTCTTACAATTGACCTGATTGAGGGTGTGCTGCATTATTTACTATGCTGAGACCACTCGATCCGATCAGTCTGCTACTTATTTGTTTCTGTTGAACAGTTGTGACTGTGGCTCAGGACCTGAACTAGGATGAGACTAGCAAGGTGCTCCCTTTCTGCTCACAGAGAGGATCTGCCGCCAAAAGCAATTACTCTGGGAGTTAGAATGCAGATGGGTGGATTGGAGCTCCTTCAAGGATAGGGTGGTGGGAAACAAGGGCCTGGCGATATATTGGCAGCAATTATGATATATCCAGGTGTGGGCAATGAGGCAGAACATGTGCTGGAGGTGGGTCAGGGTTTGTCTAATAACCACAGGACCCTGCAGCTGATCCTGTTGGCTGGCCCCTCTTGCTGGCAGGGCTTGCGTGGGTAGAGGGGCACAGTGATGGACCAGCATTACCCGATGAACAAGTGGAGCCTAAAGATATGTACACTGATGAAGCCCTGGGGAATCCTCAGGTTTGAGGTGCAGGTCAAAGAAAGAAGCCATAAATGGAGACAAAGGAGCAGCCCCAGAGGAAAGCCTGAAAGATGTGATATCTTAAATGCCTGGCAAAGAGATACAAGAGACAGCCATCACCCTGTAAATGATCTCTGCTATCTATGGAGTGTCCCACCAGAGGTCACTTGTGACTGCAATTCCCATTCAGGGTATTGGAAAAAAGCCATTTACCTGGGTTTAGCAATGACCGCAGGGCAAAGCCCTCAGGCAGTGGATGGTCATGCGGGCTATCTTTTATTCATTCATTTAAGCAACCAGTATTTCTGGAGGGCCTAGTATGTGTCAGACACTCTTCTGGGCCTGAAGATGTAACTGACCAAAACAAGAAAAAAACCCTATCTTTGTGGAACTTACACTTTAGTAGGGGGAGACGGATAACTGATGACAAATATAACACTCAAGCAAGCTGTAATGCACCATAAAAGTTTAGAAAGTGATAGTTCTATGGGGAAAAAAAACTGATCAGGGTAAGGGGGAGTCCAGAGTGGAGTGGGTGGGAAAAGGTTTGCAATTTTATGTGTGATAATTTAGGGGAGGTGTCATTTAGATGGTGACATTCAAATTAAGATTTGAGTGAGGTGAGAGAAAAAGTCACCTCTGATATCTGGGATGAGAACTTATGCTTTCAAAGGCAGAGCCTTGAGGGAGGTGCGTGTCTGATGTTTATGGAATTGAAAGGCAATTCAGTAGGCTGGAGGGGCGCCTGGGTGGCTTAGTCGGTTAAGCATCCGACTTTCGCTTGGGTCATGATCTCGCGGTTCGTGGGTTCGAGCCCCGCGTCGGGCTCTGTGCTGACTGCCAGCTCAGCCTGGAGCCTATTTCAGAGTCTGTGACTCCCTCTCTCTCTGACCCTCCCCTGCTCACGCTGTCTCTCTCTCTTTCTCTCTCTCTCTCCCCCCTAGAAATAAATAAAAATATTTAAAAAAAAAAAAGGAGGCTGGAGAGAAGAAGGAGGAAGTAAGGACGGAAAACAAAGAGGAGGAGCATTGGGAGGAGGTGAGGGGTAGATGTGTGCCGAGGTCTGGGGAGTAAATTGTGTAGAGCATTATAGGCCATTGCGGACTATGACTATTAATCTGAAATAAGGAGCCACTGCAGGGTTTTGAGAAGAGACGGTTACATGATTATGCTCTAATGGGTCACCTGGCCAAGAGTAGACTATAAGAGAGTAAAGGTAGAAGCCAAGATACTGGTTAAGAGGCTATTGGCAATAATCCAGGAGAAAAACGATGATGTCTCAGACTAGGGTGTTAAGTGTGTTGGAAGAAATGGTCAGATTCTAAATATATTTCGTAGATAAATCAGATTTCCTGATGTAAAGAATGTGGGATGTGAAGCACAGAGATGGGCCAAGAATGATTCCAGGGATTTAGATCTAAACAGTGGCAAGGATAGAATGGCCACTAACTGAAAGGTAGACTATTCAAGACTTCGGGGGACATTCCGGGGTTCGGTTGTGAGAATGTGAAATTAGAAGTGTTTTAGTAAGCTTCCACTGGAAATCTACAGAAGGATGTTGAGCTATAGGGACCTGAGTTGAGGGAGAGGCTGAAGCCAGAGATAAATTGGAGTCATCCCTTGTATTTGAAATAAAATGAGACTGGATGAGATTATCAAGCTAGAAAAGACAAGAGGTTCAAGGACTGAGCCTTGGGGCATTTCAATAATAAGAGGTCAGTGGAAGAGGCAGCAAAATGGACTGAGAAGGGGCAGACAGCCGTGAAGGAGAAAGCCCAACAGAGGGTTGTTGTGCTGAAAGCCAAGTGAGGAAAATAAAGGAAAAAGGATCGCTGTGTGAAATGCTGCTGGCATGTCAAGGAAGATGAGGATAGACTTGGCTGTTGGCTTTCACAGAATGGAGTTCATGGGTTGCCTTGACAGGCGCAGTGGTGGTAGAAGAATTCTTAATTAGTGTGAGATGCAGGGCTTCTGGGAGAGCTGGCCTAGTCCAGATCTGGAGCAGGAAATGTGCAAGATGAGTCTGGAACGTCTTGTTATGCTACATAGCAAAAAACAAAACAAAACGGGGCGCCTGGGTGGCTTAGTCGGTTAAGTGTCCGACTTTCGCTTAGGTCATGATCTCGCGGTTCGTGGGTTCGAGCCCCGCGTCGGGCTCTGTGCTGACTGCCAGCTCAGAGCCTGAAGCCTATTTCAGAGTCTGTGTCTCCCTCTCTCTTTGACCCTCCCCTGCTCATGCTGTCTCTCTCTCTCCTAGAAATAAAAAACAAACAAACAAACAAACAAACAAAACAAAACAAAACAAAATTAAAAAACCAAAAAACCAAAAACACAACCCCACCCCAAAATGGCTAGCGTTATATTAAAGTTAAAGAGGTGCCCACAGGCCAAAGATAATTGGAGCTTCAATAAGGATAACATATACAATAGTTTGAAACACATCAAATATGCTTAAATCTGTCAGTTCTGTTAAAATAAAAATGGGGACACTTCTAGAGGATGATAAGAAACCAATTCGTTATCTTAGAAACCAACGAAAGGAAAAGATCACACTTGTTTTCCCCCTACCTTACCTATATGAACTATGCTACTGGTAAACTAAATGTAGATGAGGGAAAATGTCTCTTTATAAACATATTCTAGCTAATAAATGAAAAAGAAATGATAGACTATTACCCCTTTTCATCCATTAATCCAGGCATTAAGCATCAATAACTGTTAACCTCACATAAAGAGAAACCAACTGTATGTTCTAATCCTCCTCGCCAAATACCACTTACAGTCTTGTCAGAGGGACCTATCTTGAGTGTAAGCCAGCCTCTGCCAATTGTAGGAAATACAGGGAACAGAGGAACTTGTTAACTTACACAATGAGTATGCATTCGACAAAATACAGAGTGTGGGAACCTCTCCACATCAAATGTCTTGGTTTCTTCAATAGATTATAAGGGAAAAAAGGGAATGGAGAAGGACCCTGAAGATTAAGACAAGTAAAAGACAAATTCTGGGGACAGTGAATATATGTAACTATGTGGGAGAGTTTCATGTGAAGGGAAACTGAGAAAAATCTAAGTAACTAGAAGGGGAAAGTAGAGCGAAAAGGGTGTTTTCTTTTTAAGATAAGAGAAATGAAGGCAGGCTTGGCTATTGACAGCCATGTCCCCAAAGAGAGTAAGAAATGGAAGTTGCAAGAGACAAGCAGGAATTTGGGGGGTCCTGTGCCAGAGTAGAACAAAAACAATGGGCTGCTATGCACTCGTGCAGGGGGCTCTGCTGGTGCACCTGCTCCTGCTCTCTCATCACAGAGTGAGTGCAGATGAGTCTGGTCGGTGGGGTGCTGAGCTGTGTGTCAAGGTTCTCATCAGATGGCTTCAGTTTGCTCAGGAAAATAGGAAGAAAGGTCATGAGAGAATGGATAGATGGAAAGAGGTGCTGGAGGTGTCAAGTTTCATAATCATAAAATCTCTTTGGAGGCCAAGAGGAGAGAGCGCTTGCCCTCCCCCTCTTATAGGCTGCTGCTGAGGAGGAGGTGAGGAGCGAGGCATTGGAGGCAGGGTGTCTCTCGAAGCCTAGGCTGTCTGCTCCTTGGGCATTTACAGCCAGATTGAGCATTCATGTGGGTCTTCTCCTTTGGTCTCAGCTGGAGATTTCTGGTTGGAGGCACACTCTTTGGGCCTTACAATCATATTTTCCTGTCACCAATAGGAAAAGTCAAAGAAATGACCAAGTACCTGTGTTACATCTGGGTGAACTGTTGGCTCCTGGTGACAGGCTTCTGCATACATTGCAGTGGGGTAGCTGGGTGTGGAGGACCCAGAAGAATATGTACACACAAGCACACGTAATCTTCATTCTATTAGGTGAACCTATATGGATTTTCTTGAACATTGTGTTTGCATTTATAGGGTTTCTTTCTCTGGACATTACCTCAGGGACAATCAATGGCATCAATAAGGAGCCACCTCCGTTGGAAAATCGCTGCTTCAGAGGAAGCCTTTAGGAAGGCAGTATCAAATCAGTTTATTTCCACTACTAGAAGAGACTTTGTGGACAGATCAAAAGGTAAACTTGTTCATTTTTCTCCTTTCCCTGGTCATATGTTGTGCCCCGGAGTTGGCAGTGGTGAACAGCACAGATGCAGTTTCTTTCCTCAAGGAACTCACAGTACAGACACAGAAAAAGGCAATTTAGCAAACAAAAAGTCACATATGAAAAGGTGTAGCATATGGGAAAGGCAGGGTGCCATGGGTGCACACAGTGGGACATTTAGCCTAAAGTTGGGGAGGGGCCCCCAGGAAAGGCTTCCTGGACCTGAAAAACGAGGATAAAAGAGCCCAGCAAAGATGAAGAGGTCAAGTTGAACATGCCATTTCCAATTATTGTGTTTTTGAAAAATTGAAACTTTTATGAAACTAATGCATGCATACACCTAAATCAAATAGTAACCTAATGGCTTATTACAAAATAATAGTAGCTCTTTGACTCCACTCCCAATTGGTAATCAATTCAATCCCTTCAGTGGTTTTTATGTAATACTCCATATTTTAAAATAATATGTATACACTGCTTTTTTTGGTTCAATTTTAGACATTGTTATTAATTTCCTGTTATGGTGGTTGAGGATTTGGCTGTCCCGTAGCTCTTTCTCATGCCTCTTCCATCCATTCTCTCTATAATTTTATTACAAATACTTGTTTGATTCAATTGCTAATGTTTATATTGTGATCCTGATATGATATATTATGGTTATGTAAACATTCATTGCTGAGCAAGGTGGTATTTTAGAATAGTTTCTTTTTCCTTTTTTTCCCCCAGAGTTAATAATTGACTTTTTTTTATATGCTTAGTTTTCTATGGGCCTGTCACTGATTTTTGCCAAATTCAATGTCACACACTTATCAAGATGTTTTTTCCAAACACAGTTTCAAATATTCTACCCCTTCTAGTATTTTTCCCAAAGATCTTCTGCTTGACACCCTTTATTATTTCTCTCTAATCCAGACTGGGTTGTTCTGTAGTTTTGATGCCCCACTGTGCACTGGGACTTCCTTTCTCATCATTCTAGGAATGGCTTTGGCTTCTGCCTGCATTGAGTCTTGTTTCCTCTTCCTCTTTCTTATCCCTTTTCTCTAGTTTTGCTGAAGCACATCTTTCAGTAGGTTCCTAAGAAAGAATGCATGGGAGGAAGTTTTTTGAGTGTGTTCTGCTCTATTTGGAAATGTCCTTTCTTCTTCCTTAAACTTGTGTGATAGTTTGGCTGGATATAAAATTCTGGGATGATAATCACTTTCTCTCAGAACGCATTCCTTCAAATATCTTCTAGCATCCAGAATTTCTTTGTAGAAGACTGGTGCCATTTTGATTCCTGACCCTCTTATGTATATTTTTTTTCCCTAGAAACTCTTATTTTTTTTTCTTATTTTTGACATTCTGAATTTCACAACTGTATGCATTAGTGAGAATCTTTTGTCATTGACTATACTGGACAATCAGGGGCTCTAGAAGTCAGAGTCATGTCCTTCAATTCTGGACATTGTTTCCTGCATATCTACATTTCTCCCATATCTTTCCTCTCTTCTCTTCTGGGATTCCTATTTGTTGGACTGATCCTCCAACTTTCTTATCTTTTCTCTCCTAGTATCTTTCTCTTCGTATTTTTGCTCTGCTAACTTGAAAATTGATCTATTTTTTAATCTAGCTCTTCTATTGGTTTTTAATTTACAAGCTTTCTTCCTTTCCCTGACTTTTTGTTTGAATAGTAAAACTGATAAGTTTTATTTACTACAATATATAGACCTCTGATTATTATGGTCTATTATGGTCTGATGATGATGATGATGATGATGATGATTATTTTTAATATTTTTATTTATTTCTAAGAGAGAGAGAGAGACAGCGTGAGCAGGGGAGGGTCAGAGAGAGACACAGACTCTGAAATAGGCTCCAGGCTCTGAGCTGGCAGTCAGCATAGAGCCCGACGCGGGGCTTGAACCCACGAACCGCGAGATCATGACCTAAGCGAAAGTCGGACGCTTAACCGACTAAGCCACCCAGGCGCCCCTATTATGATTATTTTTTAAAAAACAGCACTGTTCTTGTTTTATGTATGTAGTAATTCTCTTATAAATTTTAGGATGCTTATGATACACTTAATTTTCAACGTTTTCATCTATTCTTTGCATTGTCTCTATTTTCTGAGTGTTTTAATGGTCTAATGAAAATTTGGTTTTCTGTTCATATTTACAAGAGGGCGGAGGCAAATTTACTATGATGCTAATAAAACTTGTTTTAATTCCTTGGACTCTTTTTTTTTAAGTGAATATGCAAAATATTAATCTCTAAGGTTCACAAGACCTACAGGGGAGATACTCAAATCTGATTGGAGACTACATACAGAGATGGAGCTTGTTAGCTGGTGCTTGATTTAGGTGGTTAGGTGACAAGCTCTCTTTCTGTTGGGAACCCGCCCTGTATTTATAGGCCAGTTTCTCCAGAGAGAGGAACCCTTGGATGTTGGCTTTCTGAGAAGAGGACTGGGGAGGAAACTGGGATCTTCCTGCTTGCTGTGCAGACATTCACTGAACCCTTCTTTTTCCCGTTAATTTCACTACCTCACCTTGCACTGTGCCTGGTGTTCTGGAATCTCCAGGGCTTCCTCCTTTCAGTTTCGCACCTAATAAATATCTGAGGAAAGGATAGTCAAATGACTGCATGCAGTTAAGAAGATGGTGCAGGAACTCTAACCACTCTGTATACAAGCTATCACTCAAGCCTATTGTTTTTAGCCTGAGCTTCATGCTGGCCTTACCCTGTTCCTGTCACAGAAGCCTCTCGGGGGTCTATAGTGTGGATTAGCTCACTGTTTTGTTTTCCCTTTCAGGGGTCACTTAGTTTTAGCTTCCTCTACTTTGCTAATTCAGTTGGCACATCTGTATTTGGTTTCCATCTTCTAAAAATGTGTTAACCTCTAATTTACTATAATTTTGGTGAAGTTTGGGGAGGGAGGAGTCAAATATGATATATGATGATCTTTTATGAATCTAAGTTGGATCATGTTATTCTACTGCTTTGTTTCACTGGCTTTGCATTGCACTTTGTTTTGATTTTGTTTTTGAGAGAGAGAGAGAAGAGGGTACCAGTGAGTGAGGGTCAGGGGTGGGTGAGGGAAGAGAAAGAGAGAAGTGGGGTTCATCTGAAGTGGGGCTCATGTTCATAAAAAATGGGGCTCGTGTTCACCCGAAGTGGGCCTGGAGCTCACCAGAAGTGGGGCATGAGCTCACCTGATGTGGGACTTGAACTCATGAACTGTGAGATCATGACCTGAGCCAAAATCAGATGCTTAACCGACTGAGCCACCCAGGCTTTCTTCATTGCACTTTGAATGAAATCCAAGTTTTAGTTCCTTCTCTTTGCTCATAAGGTCAAGCAAGGCTGCCTGGCCCTTGCTTACCTCCTTAGTGTTCCTTCTCCCTCCATCCCCTCATTCATCAGGCTCCAGCCACATGGGCGTTTTTAAAATTCCTATAAGATACCATTCCCCCCACAACCCCACCTTCGACCAGTGTGCAGGCTATCCTTTATGCCTGCATTGTTCTTCTCCCAGCTCTTTCTGTGATTTTACTGTCATTCTGTGGACTCCAGAGTGTCACCTTGCCTGTGAGACCTTTCCTTACTGTTGTATCCAAAGAAGTATGCCACGACCTCATTTGTTACTTTCTAGCACCTGGCATTTTGCAGTCATTTGTTTACTGATTCTTGCTTTTTGTTGTTTTTATTCTATTATTTCTTCCACTATTCAGCAGGTGCCCCAAAGGCCTCTCTAATTCACTCAGAATCTAGCACAGTCTATACGGTCTGCTCTGGGTGTATAGGAGGTGCTCTGTAGATATTTGCGGAATGATGGAAAAAATATATGGGAAGTACATTTTTGAAGTTAGATGAGTATAGAATCAAAAGGCCTCCATACTTAAGGTAAATATTAAGGGTGATGGGAAAAGATTTGAAATGTCAGCGTTCTTAAAAGATATCTTCAAGCTTCTAATCAGAGCCCTTTCAGCATGTACAAATTACCATTTCCCTGTGTGTAGATAAATACCCAGGACCTTCCAAGAGTCTCTCCTAAATCTCTTAAGTCCATCTGCTCCTCTCCCTCCCCAAAGCTCCCCGTGTCTCCCCCTTGGATGACCTCTAATCCAGTTCTCTTTTCCAGTTTTGCCGCTTCCAATCCACCACCTGTACTATAAACCATAGTTTCCAGATGTGCAAATTGATGTCACCTTCTGGCTGAAAACCCTTTGGTAACTCCCCATTGTCCTCGGGATAAAAGCTAAATGCCTTAATGTGAGTCTGTACAATTTGGTCCCTGCCTGCCCGCCGCACCAGCAATCTCCCTCAGCAGCCCCGCACTCTCCATGAGACTGACTGCCTTCCTCCAGACCCACCACCTTGCCTCTGGCAGCCTTGTGCCCTGTGCACACCATTTCCTTCCGTGGGCCACCTGTCCCTCCCTTCTTTTAGCCTATGTCTATTCATAACTTAAGTCTAAATACAGGCTTCGTTTCTCTCCCGGGAGTCTTCTCTGATCCCCCACGTTTGGATTGGTGACTCTTGCATATGTTTTTATAGATCTTATTTTTATCTCTTTCACATCATTTATCACCTAATATGTAATTCTCCATTTTTGTGTCTGTTTCTCTAATACTTTAAGCTTCTAAAGCACAGGGACCATATATTATCTTCGTATCTTCATTGTATTAAGGCAAATGACTGAGAAGCAGTAACAGTGCTTGTTTTCCCATTGAGGCTTGGAGAACTTGGCTTTGATGAACTAGAACAGCAGACAGAGACAGTAGAACTAGTTCTTGCTGGGCTATAGATTATGTGCATGGTCCCAGTGGTTTTGAATAGTCCTTGCTGTAGATGAACTTTTGACTTGGGCCTTTCTGCAAGCACCATGCTAATCGTAAATGGGCCAGTTTCTCTCTTTGGGCTTTAGCTAGGCTAGTGCGGTATCACTGTTCTCAAGAGAAAAAGAAGCACTTAGGACCTGAGCTCCTGAGAAGCAGAGAGGGCTCCCAGAGAGGAGTCCAGGCCTTGGAAGTGTGGTTAGCATTGGGTCAGGTTAGCTCTGAGTCATGGCAAACTTCAGTTCCACTATGGGGACTTCAGGTATCAGTTGGGTCCCTTTGTATCAAGAACTTCTCTTCTAGGGGCGCCTGGGTGGCTTAGTCGGTTAAGCGTCCGACTTTCGCTTGGGTCATGATCTCGCGGTTCGTGGGTTCGAGCCCCGTGTCGGGCTCTGTGCTGACTGCCCGCTCAGAGCCTGGAGCCTGTTTCAGTCTGTGACTCCCTCTCTCTCTGACCCTCCCCTGCTCACGCTGTCTCTCTCTCTCTCTCTCCTAGAAATAAATAAAAAAAAAATAATAAAATAAAGGAATAGTTTCCCAAGCTATAAAAAAAAAAAAAAGAACTTCTCTTCTTAATAAGTACTGAAGGAACTTATTAAAGTGAAATTTTGTGAAGACAATAAAAGCAGTAGTTAAGAAGAACTAAAGGCTACTGTAAGCATCTATCACATAGTCACTAAGGTGTGGTTCAAATTAATTTTTCTGATTTTTTTCTTTTGTTCAGTCATTAACATTTAAGGAGGTCGATTACTGTGATAACTGCTAAGGATCACTGAAGAATAAGACTTAATCTTTATCTTCAAAGGAACTCAGTGTAAATCTAGGCTCTAATTTTTGTCTTTTCTGGGTCTTTGTGCCCAGTTGTTCCAGTATGCTGGTTGCTCCTGGTCTACATGGACCAGACCCTCAAGACCCTTCACAACCCAGTTTCTAACTTACCCTTCCTGCTTCACCCTCAGCTACTACTCTGCCCTGCATACTTCACACTCCTGCAGGCCAGGTCATACTTCACGAACATAGTGCACAACTTTTGCTGAAGTGTTGACCCATCATCAAAGCACATCTTTTGCTCTATCTGCCATTTAACTCTTGTCTTCCTTCCCTTCCCCTAACAGAGTTCATTATACTCACTCCCTCTGGGCTTCTATAGCCCCTGTTGAAGGCTCTGAGTTAGTGATTCTTAAGTATAGGGGAAGCTTGTTCACAATATAAGTGCCTGGGGCCCCACTCCTAGAGATTCTCAAAGTCTGGGATGAGGTTCTGCAAATATGCTTTGGAAAAACCTTCCCAGGTAAGTCTGATGTATTATCTGCCTGTGAGAACCACAGTTGCAAGGATTATGGTTACAAGATATCACATCCCATATCTGTTTGTCTTGCGTATATCTTCTAATCACACTAGGTGGAGGTTTTCTGAAGGTAGAACAATGAGTAAATTGTTTTTAAGTTTGGCACAGAGCACTTCAAGTACTTCAACAAGAATTTGTTTTTCTCATACAAAGCTATTAGTAATATACAAAAACCAAGTTATAGATGGTGTTTACTAGGAACCATACCTATATTTTCCAAAATATCTTAAGGGATATCCTGATTTTTAAGCCCTAGAGTTGCCTCTTCTCTACAACCTTGTCTTCTCCTTGGACAGTATTATGAGATCATAATGAGGGCCATTGAGTATCCATGTGCTCTTTTCCTGAGTCATCTAAATGAAGAGGCAGCATGTAGTGACACTTTCTCTCACTGTGCTGGTCTAGACAGAAATCATTTCTTAAAAAATCATTAAAACGCTTTTGGTGCCAGTAGGTGACATCACACATTGTTTGATGTACATTTGAATTTATTTTGAAAAGACCTACTGAAAAATGGATTCAGAACAAGATTCGAGTTTAGTTTCAATAGAACTTGGCACTTTGGATGCCAAGTTTGGATATTCTTCATGATATCCATGTTAACATTCTTGTCCTGAATACAATTGGTATTGTATCGTGTGCCTCTGAACCAACACTTGGTAGCAACAATTAGGGACAAACACCCTCTAAGTGAGATAGTTTGTGCCTCCTCTGTAATTTGGTAGTGCTTGTAGAAGCTAGCATTTCATCAGTGCTTCTTAGATATTTAATGATTATTTATAATCATATCATTGGTGTTTAATGAACATTCATTAGCAGAGTTATTGCAACGAATTAATAGTGCTATTGTCCACCAGTGACAATGCTACCTAACCTTCCATCAGTAAGGTATGAGCTTCAAGTGGTTCTTTTCAAGATAATGAGGCTGACAATGTACTGCCCTGTCTAGGGTTGTCAGATTTAGCAAATAAAAAATACAGGATGCCCTGTTAAATTAGAATAACAATGTATACTAGATAAATGACTATTTTATAAAAATTATTCGTCATTTATCCGAAATTCAAAGTTAAGTGGAATCCTATGTTTTACATGTCAGCAGTAGCCTTACCTGAGATCTCTCTCTCCGCAACCCACCCTGCCCCAGGGATGAGGCAGGCCTACTGGAATGAGGGATGTCTTCTGTGTCCATTGAGCAGAACAGAAGAGCACTCCTAACTGACATACAATATATTCATTAAAAGCTACTTCTAATCATTGGAACATATACTTCCCATGCCTGATAAGCAGAAAATTATTTCTTGGTTGAAATATCTATAAAAACTACATTGATTGTACTTCTAAATAAAAGAAGAGTGGGTTTAGTGTGATAAATTGGAAGCTACTTCCGGAAGCAAAAATGGAATGAAAATACAATGCTATTTTGAATAGTTTTCAAGCAGTTATTGCCTTGCATTTGTACCTCCACCCCAGTTCCAGAGATTAAGGAAAGTTCTCAGACATCTCAGGACTGGAAAAAGTTACTTCCTCGACCTGCAGACACTGAATTTCGACAGAATTACCAAGTTCCAGCTAAAATTCCTGAATTGCAGGACTTTAATTTCAAATGTGGATGCTACTCAAGCCTACCAGTTGCTTCTCAGGGTCAAGGTAAGTACACCATAGCTTTTAAAGCAACTTTATAGACTCTGTCCTTGTTCCAAGATTCTTCAGCACATTGGCAGGTAATCTTGGTAACTGTCATAAAGAATTCCAGTGACTCCTGCATCCCTACATGGAGTCAAAACTATGCCTAGCTTCAAACCCAGGGAGTGAGTAAGCCCCAGAAAATAACTGAGTCCTTATGCTATGAAATGAGTGCATCCTCTGCCTGGGGGCAGTGGTTGAGATTGGGGGATGCTTCCTCCTTATAAAACAAAAGGAAGAATGTAGTTACTATAAAATGACTAAAAAAGAGACTGGATGGGACTCAAATTAGATTTGTCAATTATCCACTGGAAGCCTAACCGTATGGTAAGTCCATCAAGTATCTTCAGATTTGGCAACCATTCCATTCAAGTGTTCTTTTATGATCCTGATTCCTATTTTTTTCAACAAAAAAGCTTTAAAGTTTCCATGACCAAGCCACTAGTGAAGAGAATAATTTGGTGTCAGTCTAAGATAGTGATATATTCATTGGGTGGAGTTGATATCAGGTAGCACTATAGACAAAAATCACAGGATAGAAGCTTAGTATCTCCAGGTTAGAAGACAGCATAAAAGTTACCTTGTCTAGATCCTCACACCATGTGGAAATCCCCTGTATCCCATCCTTGCCAAGGGGTGATGTTGTAACTCTTTGGAGGATACCCCACCCCCCCCACAACTCTTTCATTCTTAGGTAGTCCAACTATTCGGAAGTTCTCAATAGCTGGAAACTCCCTTGCTAAACTTTGGCTTTGGTTCTACTTCTTCCCACAGAGGTTAACTAGTATAAATTATTCTATGAAAACCATCTTTTATACCCTCCACACTCTCTACTTAAAGCATTTCCAGACCCTACAAATGCTTTTCTTACGATGTAGCATAAAAGTGCCCTCACTAGCCTGCTTCCTCCCTCTGGCCCGTGGTCCCTTTACAGGGAACTGAAAGCAGTATTTAAGGTGTCCTTAAGGTTCAAAGATTGGGCATGCTGTAGAAATTCTATTCTCACATCATGCTTTTTTTTTCATGATAATTCCATGACTTTCAGAACCCACATTAAATGAGTAATATTCAGAATCACATGTAAGTGATTTTGGCTTGGCTTGCACCTGATGCCTTTATTAGTTTAAAATATGTGAGGGGCGCCTGGGTGGCTTAGTCGGTTAAGCGTCCGACTTTCGCTTAGGTTATGATCTCGCGGTTGGTGGGTTCGAGCCCCGCGTCGGGCTCTGTGCTGACTGCCAGCTCAGAGCCTGGAGCCTGTTTCAGTCTGTGACTCCCTCTCTCTCTGACCCTCCCCTGCTCACGCTGTCTCTCTCTCTCCTAGAAATAAATAAAACATTAAAATAAAATAAAATAAAATATGTAATAAGTGCCAGCTGGAGATGTCATCACTGCTCACCTGAACATACCTGGGTCTCTGAGGGACTCCTCTAAGTATGTTAGCCCACGTCTGCACAGGAGATGGTACAAACGGGAAAGAAGCTTCTGTGAAGGCATTGGTTTACTAAGGAGGCAGTGAACGCTACCATCCCAACACGCTGAGTGACAGGAAGAGTCGATTTCAGGGAGAATTTTTCTGAAAATTGTGGTCAAACTTGACCACCAGCCCCAATCACCCCTACTGCCAATAGCAACAGTCCTGAGTCCAAGCAGCTCTGCTCAGCCCGAGTCCTGGGAGGAGCCACTCATATACAGCACCTCGCTTTCCAGGACTTTAAGGATGCTGAGTAAGCTCCAAGTTGGGTGCAGGGCTGTTGGGAGCTTACTAGACAAAGAAGGACAGGAATTCTTTGCTGATGATGTGATGGCCTCCATGTCTTTTCCTCCTGTGTGTCCCCTTAGTCCCTTCCGTGCTGTACAGCCCCTTGAGGAGTCAAGAGCTTATAAAGAACCAGACTATGTACCAAAGCGATTATGGGAAAACCTCCCTGGATTACTTAATGATTTTAAACTCATTTACTCCCTCTCAAATTACAGAGTATCTTCAGAGTGTTTCCTGCAAAGGTAAGAGGAGGTCTTGAGTTACTATTTAATGGATTTGCAGATCATAATACATTGCTTTATGCAAATAGAAATTGTTCCAACTTTTAGCCACTGGAGTTAAATGTTCACAAAAAGATAAATATTGCCTCGTAGAAATCCCATAGTTTTGTGTACACCTGAACCCACTAGAAAAAAGTTTTATTTCTTTTTTAATATTTTTAATGTTTGTTTTTATTTTTGAGAGAGATAGAGTGTGAGCAAGAGAGGGGCAGAGAGAGAGGGAGACAGAGAATCTGAAGCAGTTCCAGGCTCTGAGCTGTCAGCACAGAGCCCAATATGGGGTTCCAACTCATGAAATGTGAGATCATGACCTGAGCCGAAGTCGGATGCTTAACCAACTGAGCCACCCAGATGCCCTGAAACTAAAGTTTTCTTAAAAGAGGTCCCAGTGACTGTAGCCCCACATATTATAAAAGAAACATCTAGCTTTTCACTCATTGCTGATCTCACTCATTTCACTCATTTAACCCGCGGTTGAATTGCTCCAAGATGACTTCTGTTTTTATTACAGTTAAGTAATTTCTTCTGTGGGTGTTTATACTGTCTCACAATTTTGTCTTATCTTCTGTAATCTTTATTTCCTGTTCAGTGGTACTTTGTATGACAGGTTTTTTAGGGTACATGAGAATCTCTGTGTATAATGTCCTCAAAAAGAGTGAAGACATGCTCAGGACAGCATTAGTTCATTCTGCTTAACAAAGACCTGTCCCAGCTCAGGGCCTTGGGACTGGTATCTGCTTGGTAGCCTCTTAGGGGCAACTGGTCATTCTGTGCATGTGTAGAACATCAACGCAGAGAAGCTGTAGAGGAGGAAACTAGACTCTTCTAACAGCTGTGCTCAGCATCCGCTGCGAGCGACCATATGCCCTATCACTCCTCATTTTTGTGCACGTGCCTCAGTGCAGACACATGTATTTTTATAAATCATATTCATACACTGCTAAATGAATGTGTTAGGTAAGTTATAAAACACACTAAATGCTAAAGGAAGAAGTGAAAAGTGATACAATATAATGTCATAGAATACAAATATATAGAATATAAATAAAGGTCCTGATAGTTCTTCCTACCCTCAATGGACCGTCCTCTGCACGGTTCCGACTGTGTGGGGGTCACTGCCTTGTTTTGTGCCCTGAGGTCAAGCTTAAGCTTGGGATTCCACTGGCTACTCAGTAATCCTCCAACTACTCCCTGTTGCCCACCTGGCTTGGGTCCCCAGTCTCTGTCCTTTGCCTGTCCCTGCCTATGATCAGAAGAGCTTGATCCCCTGAAATCCTCACTGAAACCCTTTTATACTGAGATCACCTATGCCCCAGAAAATGGAAACCCTACTGTAGGCAAGACAGAGGGAAAAGAGGATACTTCCCATGATTGCAGACTGAGGGCTGATGGGCCAAATTTCCTGAAAAGAGCTTGAATGTTGGGTTTCAAGAAGTACAAGACATAGGTGTTTTGCCCCACTCGAAGGCAGAACCAGAAATCTGCATTTTCCATTGGGAGCCTCATTCCTTTCAACAGATGCGTCTGGGCTGGTTTGATGTGTCAGAAGGAAACCAAGAGGCTCTTTCAGGTCTGCTGGCCTGCCTTCTGTTTCTGTGCCCTGCTCAAGTTCATAGTCAGCATTCTGTGGGGTGCTCTTTTCACCTTGGTGCCACATCTGTTTGACCCTAAAGAGTGCTCCCAAAGCAGATGTTCCCACATGCCCAGGGACTTGAAATATAGATGGAGCTGTCACGTCTCTGTCTGCAAGGAAAACCCACGGTGGCTGCTGGCACTTCTGTCCTTGGTTGTCTGTGTGTGTGATTTGTAATTGAGCCTTAGTGGTACCACCCTCCGCCCAAGGGTGAACTAAGGACGCTTTAGATGCTTAGACAGCCTCTGCCTCACTCAGATCTACCTTCTCCAAGATTCTTAGCCTCAGCTGATTCTGTTGGACTTTCCCAGTTGGGCTTTTCTCCCCAGACAAGTGAGACACGGTCTATTAACAAAGTAGCGTTGGGGCCAATCTAGGCTGTGGTAGCTTTTCAGATCTCCTCCTTTCCTGGTGCCCTCAGGAGGGTGCTGGGGGCAGGCACACAGATACTCATGTCCCAGAGACTTGCCGTTTTGCTGTGACTTGGTGGCTTGTAGGATTTGCTTGCTGGTGTTGGTTTCTCTTTCCTAGTTTTGCTTTAGAATGACCCACCATCAGCCAGCTAACTAGAGGCTGACAAGCAAGTAGGAGGTTCCCTTTGAATTTTTGTGCCCGAAAACTCATGTCATTTTCTAGTGCCTTGGATGATGCTTTTGCTTTTTGGATGGTGAGTGTCTCAGCAGAGCTCGTTTGTGGTAGGGCTGAGCCAATATGCAAAGAACAAAAATACTGACAGATATATTAGACTGAATGAATAATTACCATCTCAGCTTAAAGTATTTTACTGAATTATCCCTCTTAGACACTATCGGAGCCCAGAGCAGGTACATTTTGAAAGAGAGAGGGGAAGGGGAGGGATGAACGTCATGGCCTAAAGCAGGGGCTACAGAGGTGGCGGGGTGAGGTAGGATAGAGAAGACTCCGGGAAGACACAAAATGAATCTGAAGAAGAAGAAAGGAGGAGCAGCTGAAGGCAAATCTTTTATTTCCAAAAATGTTGAAGATCACTATTTGGTATTGAGTTTCTCTATTAGAACTTGAAGGATTTGAACTAGATGTCTTTAATAGCCATTCTGTTTTCAAAATTGTGTTAATCTCTGAGTGATTCAGATCACCCCATGGTTTATTCTTGAGGCCACTGTTATCTATTGGTAAAGACTGTCATCTCCCTATGTATTCCCCTCTTGAAAGACAAAATTATCTGAAATCTGGCTTCAGAATCTTTCAGCCATTACTCCCTCTCCATCTCTTCCACTGAAAACTCCCACGAATAGCCCTTCCTAGAGTGTGATTCAATACTGTTAAGAATATATTCACTGACTCAAGAAACCTCACTGATTGAGTATCTATCATGCTTACTCGATACCAAGATAAATAGAAAACAAATCCTTCTTTTTCAAGGAACTCATTTTCAGGTGTGGGAGACAGGCACACAGTTATAAAGTTATAAGCTCTGTAATCGAAGTAATCTTTGGGTATATTACAACCCTGTGGACTGACAGGGTGTTAAGGAAGGCTGCTTCTGGGGGGCTTTCTTTAAAGGTTAAGGATGAATCACCCTGATAAGAAGCAGGGCCTTTCAGAGGAGCAGAGGGAAGAGCATAAATGAATTCATGGGGACACAAATCTGCATCCGTACATAATAAATACAGGTAGCATTAGAATGACAACTGGTAACCTTTTTGACATTAAGTTATTTAAATTGCTATTAAATTTGCTACAATCTCATCTTTTTTATTCATTCATGCCAAACTTGATTCACCTTCAATGCTTATCTTTGGTAGGAGAATGATTTTTTGTTCATTTGCTTGCTTACTTAAAATTAACTCTTAGCTGTAAGATTTAAAATGGAGACATTTGGGACTCAAAATGACTACTAAAAATAGCAAATGTTGAGAATTATGGAGCAAAAAGTTGCTGGTAGGTATGTCAAATAGTAGGATCACTGTAACACTTGTTACACATTTGCCAGTTTCCCGCAAAGTTAAACCTACATCTACTCCATGACCCAGAAGATCTACTTCTGAGTATTCACCGAAGCAAAAAGAAAACACATGTCATAGAAGGACATGTACAAAAATGTTCATAACCATTTTATTCTCAATAGTCCCAGACTGGATACAACCCAAATCACCACCAATAGCAGAATGTAAACAAACTGGGTATATTCACAAAATGAAATACTACTAGATATTAAGAAACACCAGTTACTGATGTATTCAACAACATTATGCTAAGTGAAAGAAGCCAGACACAAAATCGCACATTTTGTATGTTTGCATTTATTCAAAGGGCTACAACAGGTAGCACTTATCTGTGATGAAGGAAATCAGAACAGTGAGTGTCTTGAGGGAGAAGGTGTTGACTGGGAAGGAGCATGACAAGTCTTTCTGGAGTGGAGTGGTGGCAATGATCTCTATTATATGAATATAGGGGTTAATACATGCAAGTGTCAACCCACCAAACTGCACATGAAAGATCAGTGTGTTTAACTTCATGAAAAGTATACCAAAATTTAAAAATGCTGAGATCAGAAAAGATATGGAGTGGGGTGGGGATGGTTTACAATTAAATATTAGGTCATAAAAACAAAGAACCACAAAGAATTGGAGAGTAAACCTGAAACACACACACACACACTCCTGATCTTTAGACTTCAGGCATGGTAACATGGGCATTGAACTTGATAACATGGTACCCTTTGCATTCTTCCTTTCTTTTGGTTTTTTCTATGTAGATGACAATTGCTAGGAGTAAGAAAAATTTTATAGCTCTGTTCTGTAATATTAAAAGAATATATCTATATCTATATATCTATATCTATATCTATAATCTATATATGTAATGAGGATTAGGGAACCATGAATGTTCAGAACCAGACAAGGCTCCTTTACTTTCCAGATGAGGAAATGGAGGCCAGGAGGTTGAAGAGCCCTCTCATGGTCAGTTGTTACTCAAAGATAGCAAAGCATACCAAGGTTTGTTGGCAGAAAAACAGCCCCAGCTTCAACGAGCTTTTGGAACAATAGCCTATATGGTTTTTTGGTCATCACTATTTATTACTGTGTCTTCAGTAGTAAAGGGTAAGGCTCTCCTATTTATTGTCTTTTATGGACCAGGCGCTTTACATAGCATTCCTAATCCAGTCCAGCAACGGGGCAAGGTAAGTACTATTATATATATTCAAAGACCAGGAAATGAAGGAATGGAGAGGACATGTGACTTGCCAGAAATTGTGAGTGCGAAACAGAAACCTAAGCTTAGTTTCATTCCAGGCTCCATGTTCTTTCCAGGAAGACTTGGTGATCCTTCGAATATGACGTTTTACTCTTTTTAATCAATAATTATACAATTGTACCTTGCTAGGTATTAGGCATATGCCCTTTGATATTTTGGTTCCATCAAATTTGTACCTAGAGCACTATTATCAGGTATTTTCTCCCCTTTCTAGAATTTCTCTATTTACTGCTTAAATAATTAAATGGAAGATTTCATCCTGTTTTTCTTCATAATTTTCAGACAGACAAATTCTTGACCGCTTTATTCACTCTTACCATGGTGATGACAATGGGACAGAAAAATAAAGGAAACAGTTCAAATGAAGAAAATTGAAAATCAATGAAAGCACTGGGTCAAAGGGCCTACCTACTGAGTCATTGTTTTCAATAATGAAAAAAATAAGATCCAAATTATTCTAAATAATTTTCATGGCTCTGTGTAATTTTGTTTTATTTTGTTTTTAAACAATAAAATGATTGAAGGCTATAAATCCTTTCCCACCAGCATAGCTTTAAGTGTATCCAATAGATTTTCCTATTATATTTTGGATACTTAATTTGTGGTTTCAGTTTTGATATTCTCTTTGACCCAGAAATTATGCCAAACGGGTGTCTTAATTTTCCAATAATTAGAGGATTTAGAAAACCTTTTTATTGTTGATTGCCTGTTTGAAAGTAAAAAAAAAAAATCTTTGCTTTGGAAAATATAGCAAAGTTTTCTTACATTATGCATATGATTAATTTGTAAACTACATGAATAAAAGAAGAGGAAAAAAAGTATAGTTTATTGTACTTCTCACATCCTATCTATCTTTGCTTTAATTGTATACTTGAACTGTCAAATTCTGAAAGAATATTAAAAACATCCCACACTGGGGCGCCTGGGTGGCTTAGTCGGTTAAGTGTCCGACTTTCGCTTAGATCATGATCTCGCGGTTCGTGGGTTCGAGTCCCGTGTCGGGCTCTGTGCTGACTGCCAGCTCAGAGCCTGGAGCCTGTTTCAGAGTCTATGACTCCCTCCCTCTCTGACCCTCCCCTGCTCACGCTGTCTCTCTCTCTCCTAGAAATTTAAAACAAAAAACAAAAAACAAAAAACATTTAAAAACATCCTACACTAAGGGCACCTGGGTGGCTTAGTTGGTTGAGCGCCTGATTTCAGCTCAGGTCATGATCTCATGGTTCGTGGGTTCGAGCCCTGCATTGGGCACTGTGCTGATAGCTCAGAGCCCGGGAGCCTGCTTTGGATTCTGGGTCTCCATCTCTCTCTCTCTGCCCCTTCCCCTCTCGCACTCTGTCTCTCTCTCAAAAATAAACATTAAAAAAATTAAAAACAAAAAGACATCCCACACTAAAAATATGTTCATTAATGTCTTCTTATATTTCTAGGGTTTTGTATATATAGCTGCTATGTTGATTATCAATATTCATGACTCTATATAATAGAGTTTTTCAGTAATTAGTTTTTTACCCATTACATACTATTCCTCTTTGACCTCATTAATAATTTTGGCCATGAATTACATTTTAGCTGATATTAGTGTTGCCATTCATATTGGGCTTGTTTTTCTTAACCTTTTCTTGGTATATTTTTTCCTTCCCTAAATTTCCAATCTTTCTTTGTAACTTTGTTTCAGTATGCTTCTAGAAATACCTTATGTCTGGGATTTATATTATGACTAATACAAGTCTTTGTCTTTTGCTAGAAGAATTTAGTCAGTAATTATGATGCTTGACATACTTGCTTTTATGATTTACATATTAGTTTTTGTTATTCTTTACTCTTCTTTTTAGGTTTCCTTTTTTTTTTTTTTTAATATCTTTATTTCTAGGAGAGAGAGAGACAGCATGAGCAGGGGAGGGTCAGAGAGAGAGGGAGTCACAGACTGAAACAGGCTCCAGGCTCTGAGCTGGCAGTCAGCCCAGAGCCTGACACGGGGCTCGAACCCACGAACTGCGAGATCATGACCTAAGCGAAAGTCGGACGCTTAACCGACTAAGCCACCCAGGCGCCCCTTTAGGTTTCCTTTTAAACATTTTCTTTATTCTTTTCTTAAGCTATTAATTATTATTATTATTATTATTATTATTATTATTATTATTTTAATGTTTTTTAATTTATTTCTGAGAGAGAGAGAGAGAGAGAGACAGTGTGAGCACGGGAGGGTCAGAGAGTGAAAGGGAGACACAAATCTGAAACAGGCTCCAGGCTCTGAGCTGCCAGCACAGAGCCCAACACGGGGCTCAAACCCATGAACCGTGAGATCATGACCCGAGCGGAAGTCAGACACTTAACCGACTGAGCCACCCAGGAGCCCCTAAAAATTTTTTCATGGGTTTGAGCCCATCTCGTACCGCACTTCTTTTTTTTTTCTTTTTTTTTTTAAAATGTTTTTTAATGTTTTATTTCTAGGTGTGTGTGTGAGAGAGAGAGAGAGACAGCGTGAGCAGGGGAGGGTCAGAGAGAGAGGGAGTCACAGACTGAAACAGACTCCAGGCTCTGAGCTGGCAGTCAGCACAGAGCCCGACGCGGGGCTCGAACCCACGAACCGCGAGATCATGACCTGAGCGAAAGTCGGTTGCTTAACCAACGAAGCCACCCAGGCGCCCCTCGTACCGCACTTCTTACTCCATCCCCACATGCACATGCACACACATGCTCACATACACTTCACTGCTGATGGAGTTTGGAATTCTGGCTTCAAGCTTTTCTTCCTCACAATATCCTTCCCTATTTAAAGAAAACTTAAGGGGCTCCTGGGTGGCTCAGCCGGTTAAGCGTCTGACTTCGGCTCAGGTCATGATCTCACGGTTTGTGGGTTCGAGCCCTGCATCGGGCTCTGTGCTGACAGCTCAGAGCCTGGAGCCTGCTTCAGATTCTGTGTCTCCCTGTCTCTCTAACCCGCCCCTACTCGTTCTTTTGCACTCTCTCTCTCTCAAATAAATTAAAAAAATAAAAAAAAAAACACTTAAGAAATCTAAGTTTCAGCCCCATCATCAGTACCATCCATTTATATTTAACTATCACCCATTCATGCATTCTTTCTTTTTCCTAAAGATGAGTTCCCTGCTCTGACTTTCTTTTATTTGGCCAGAATATGTATGTGTTTTCACAGATGGGTTACCAGGATGGTAACACACTGAATCTTGTCATTCTTTTGACCGTTTGTTGTAATTAAATGGTATCTTGTCTGCGTGTAGAATTCTTGGAACTAACTGATTTTCTCAGTTGCCCACAGTTACTCCATTGTCTTGGTTGAGAGTACAATTTATAAGTCAGATGCTGGTCTGGTTCAATGACTACTATATGTGATCTGGGTGTGTGTGTGTGCGCGTGCACTTCCTGGAAGTTTATAAGATTGTCTCTTTAGAGTAGTTCAGTAACTTTTTGAGGCTATGTTCTGTGTCATTTGTAATTTTTCTTTAACTTTAGGTAATTTCTTTTATTTCACCTTTTGTTATTATGGCCTTTCTCTATGCTCTATGTAACTATGATACCTTTCCTCCTTCTGAATGTAATATTATTTGCAGCAGACGCCTCCTGGGTCTGTCCTTTTTGTCTTTTGCCTTTTTGTTTATGCTTGTCATTTTAAAAAATGCTTTTAACTTCTGTTGTATATTTCTTTCTTTTGCTCACTCAAAGCATCATTTGGTTCTTAGCAATGACTGTTCTGTTTACCACACTTTAAAATCCAGGCATCAAATTTTATTCTACCTTTAGTTTTAGAAAGTCTTTCTTTTTCCTTCTTATGATTGAGTCTCCTTGAGGGTTTACTTCTCTTTTGTTAAACTTGTCCTTACCTGCTTCATTGACTCTGCCACCTTTGGAGCCACCTTTTCTAATTATTGAGTCTGGTCTTTTCCCTCAACATACAGAGTATTCATAAAGGATATCACGGTTGTCAGCCCTCAGGGTAGGCCAGTCCACTGGAGTCTCTGAGCCAAGAAAAATGAGCCTTAGGGGAAGTGGGTCAGTATTTGTTTTCGGATGAGCAGTGAAGGGGCGTGGCTAATGGAGAAAGGGTCCACTTGCTGCTGAAGGGCAGAGGACAGTCCCATGTTCTCTCTGAACTCCTCCAAGAAGGGGAAGAACAACTCGTGCCCAACTGCACAGACTGGGACAAGTTTATCCCACTACTGAAAACTTTTCCGAGTTTTATGGCCATCAGGCTTGGATAGGTTGTCTGGGAACCACAAGCAACAAGGGACCAGGTGTAGCACTTCTGGAAGGCATATTCCATATTTGCCCATTGGAGCCTATCAGAGAACCTTGAATCTGAGACCCGTGCTCTGGGATCCAGCACAGAGCCTTCTCCCATGGTTCAGCACCTACTGCTCTACCGGTACAAAAGTTCAAGTAGAATAAAGATTTGTACCTCGTACAAAAGTTCAAGTAGAATAAAGATTTGTACCTCCTCCCCATGTCTGAAGAATTTGTGACTTCATACCTGGCCCAGGCCCCGCTCAGTAATGTGCAGTTTGGTGGTGGTGAGGCATTCAGAGTGCATGTGAAGCTCTTTAAAGATAAGGCTTCTCAGCCTCACTTTCTCCACTTCCCCAGAAGTTCTGTGGGGACATCTCTCTCCTGCTCCCTGCCCTGAATAACAATTACCGGTAAGATTTGCGTGGGGATGCAGCCTGACCACTCAGTTTTTTATGGATCTCATGTTTGCTCTGTCCTACTTTCCACTTCCATTTTGTATGAAAGCAGTAATATCCCAATGGTGTCTCTTTAAGATGGGTAATTTTCTACCTCTAGACTGGTTTTTGCCCCACTTGGGCCAGCACTTGAACATCAAGATGCTGTTGATGTCTTCCTTGAAGTTCCAGGGATTTAGCTGTGGCTAGCCAGTAATTTCACATGGATTCACTTTTGGTTTAGTGTGTGTAGGTGGGACTTCGTGACTATCGTCGCAATACTCACTCCAAGGCATGGTTCACACTCCATTGGGATCTTGGACCAAATACTAAGCAATGAGTAGCCACTTCAGTCAATATTTATTGAACATCTACTTAGTGTAAGATATTTTGTTATAGTAGCCTAAATAGACTCATACACCTACCCCAACTGACCTGCCTTACTGACCTACAAATTGTGAGTGAAAACAAATGCTTTTTGTTGCATGCCACTGAGATTAATGTAACCGTAGCTAAGTGATTCATGCACAATATTTATTTAGATGAGGCATTTCGGGGAAACCTCAGAATGAAATGAAGGGCATGGTACAATCAGTTCTCCTTAAAACTATTAAGTCTGAACACCACTAAAAACTCTGGGTAGTGTTTAAAAAGTGATTGTCTTTTAACACAGGAGGGGGTGGTTGTGGTTCCTTTGTATTTTAAAGGCTGCCAAATGGTGAAGGCATTTTAAACATTGAAAACTTCAAAGGTTCTCTGGAGGCCAGTAGCCACTGGTTATTTTAACGTGCCAAAGGATGTGAAGGATTGCTTTACTATGTTTCCTTTTCAGAGCAGATTGTCAAGACCAGATCAGTCAATGCATCCGATGTGAATTAATTATGTAATACTAGTATCTCTATTATTTTCTTTAAAAGAGAGTAGCATTTCAACACAGATAATGATTCTGAAATTCTTTCTCTTGTGGAATCCCCTGATGTTTTTTTTTTTTATTCACTTTCCACTCTCTTGCAAAACTCACCCCCACATGCACACCCAATAAAAAAATACACATAACAGATTTTTATGCTTTCCAGAAACATCTGTTCTTTGTTTTTAACCTCTTGAGGAAACTGTGATATAAATATGTTTAAATTTATTCTATTCTGTTTAAAAAAGCACTTTCACGAATGGAAGAGTAGAAAAGTAACATCACTTGAAATTAAAGAGTGCAGTAATTTATTTTAAAAAAATAAAAGAAACAGAGAAACATCACAGTGGGGCATATTGAATTTTCATTATGTGCTAAGAGTCTTTCTGCACAGCAAGTATGTGAGTCAGAGTAGTGCTTGTCAACCTTGGCTACACAGCAGAATGGCCTAGAGAGATTTTAAAAATCCTGATGCCCTGACCATTCCCGGGACAATGACACCAGAAATTCTGGGGATGGAAGTCAGCAGTGGTCAATTCTAAATTTCCCCAGGTGATTCTACGTTCAGCAAAGATGAAGAGAGCCATTTCCCTGAAGAAGTGACCTAGCTGGCAAGGTACACCTGTTAAGGGCAAGTTGCTAGTTTAGTTAAGGTCTGACAGGAAAGAGAATCCACCCCCTTTGTTTCATAGGATAAGGCTTAAATGGAGTACTTCTGAGGGTGAGGCTTGCAGAAGTTAGCAATGGAAGGAAGCCGTTATCATCTCTAGGCTTGGTGGACAATATCACTGGAGCCCAGTGAGACCTAGATGCATGGAGAAGCAAGCCCCTGTCTCATGGGAGTTGTAGTTATGGAGGGATAGAGTCACTGTCAGAGACGTGCATCCTGGAGGGATGGGGGAAGAAATACTCCATTCTCACTTTCTCCTTCCCCCTGATGGAATCTGACCCCCTGTCCATGGCTCCCATTGACCAAGCCTAGTGGACTCCCACCAGAAAGGTATTGAGGAAGATACAGTCCAAAGGGTCAACCTCCAGTGGCACAGAGTGAGCTAGAGAAGGACATTAGAGAAGGGATTTTGGGGTCAAACTGAGTATAACCAACATAGCCATCTCGCCTTTCTGAGCCAAAGCCAAAAGCAGTGTGTGGGGCCAAGTACTGAATATGATTTCTAAATGTAATTATATAAAATGCTGTACAAGACAGAGTGAAATTATTCATTTGCAGAATCATCTTAAAAAATAATCACAGCTCAGGGGCACCTGGGTGGCTCAGTCAGTTGCGTGTCCAACTTTGGCTCAGGTCATGATCTCACAGTTCATGAATTGGAGCCCTGCGTCGGGCTCTGTGCTGACAGCTCAGAGCCTGGAGCTGCTTCAGATTCTGTGTCTCCCTCTCTCCCTGCTCCATCCCTGCTCATGCTCTGTCTCTCTGTCTCTCTCAAAAAATAAAACAAAATACTAAAAATTAAAAAAAATCACATTTAATGAAATTGGGATTGTTTCAGAAGACCTAAGGTAGGTGATTACGACAGTTTAAACTTTATCATTCAACATTTATTTAAAAAAAAAAAGTTTTTAAAGTCTTTTGTGCCAGACACTATCCCCTGCTAGCTACAGAAATCAAAGACACTGAAAACCACAGGTATGGGCCTCTGGGTGGAGTATTCTATCAATGTCTGTTATGTCGTCTGTGGTCCCAATCTTCTGTGTGTTTACTGATTTCCTCTTTGAGAAAGAAGTGTTCAAGTCTCCAACTATAATTGTGAATTTGTCTATTTATCATTTCAAGTTCATTGGTCTTTATGTTCCTCCTCATGTGTTTTGAAGCTGCATTGTTAGGAGCAAACACACCTGGGTTTTCCTAAAGAACTGACCCTTTTTTCTTTATATATAGGCCCTCTTTAACCCTGATGATATTACACATTCTGAAGTTGATTTTGTCTATTATTAAGGTATCTCTTTCAGCTTTGTTTTGATTAGTTTCTCTGTGGCATGTATTTTTCCATCCTTTTACAACTGTCTTCTCAATTTTTAATTTAATTTAATTTTTCTTTGTTTGAGAGGGAAAGAGAGAAGAGGAGGAGGAGGAAGGGGGGAGAGAGAGAAAGAGAGAGACAGAGAGAGAGAGAGAATCCTAAGCAGGCCCCATGCTCAGCATAGAGCCTGATGCAGGGCTCGATCTCATGAACCATGAAACCATGACCTGAGCTGAAATTAAGAGTCAGGCACTCAACCAACTGAGCCACCCAGGTGCATCTGTCTTCATTTAAAGTGGGTTTCTTTGTGTGTATATGTACCACATCTTCTATTTCTATTCATCAGTCAATGTGCACTTGGGCTGTTTCCATAATTTGGCTATTGTAGATAATGCTGAAATATCAGGGTGCATGTATCCCTTTGAATTAGTATTTGTGGGTGGCAGGGTGGGTTAAATAGGTGATGAGGATTAAGGAGTGCCCTTGTATGGAAGTGTTGAATTGCTATATGTACACTGTATGTTAATTGAATGGGATTTAAATAAAAACCTAAATAATGGGGGTGCCTGGGTAGCTCGGTGGGTTGAGCAGCTGCCTCTTGATTTTGGCTCAGGTCATGATATCAAAGTTTGTGGATTCGAGCCCTGCATTGGGCTCTGTGCTGACAGTGTGAAGCCTGCTTGGAATTCTCTCTCCGCCCCTTCCTCACTCCTTCGCATGTGCTCTCCCTTTCTTTCAAAATAAATAAATAAACAAATCTTAAAAAAATTAAAAAAAAAAAATGGGGCGCCTGGGTGGCTTAGTCGGTTGAGCGTCCGACTTTCGCTTAGGTCATGATCTCGCGGTTCCTGGGTTCAGGCCCCGCGTCGGGCTCTGTGCTGACTGCCAGCTCAGAGCCTGGAGCCTGTTTCAGTCTGTGACTCCCTCTCTCTCTGACCCTCCCCTGCTCACGCTGTCTCTCTCTATCTCTCCTAGAAATAAATAAAACCATTAAAAAAAATTTAAAAAAAAAACTAAAAAAAATAAAGTGGGTTTCTTGTAGATAGAAAATAATTAGACTTACTTTTTTATTCAATCTGATAATCTCTTTCAATTGATGCACTCATGCCATTCACATTTAATGTGATTATTGATATGTTTGGGTTAAAAATTTTCATTTTGATATCTGTTTTCCATTTGATTTCATATTTTCTTTTTTCCTTCTTTTTCTAATTCCTCTTGGATTGATATCAGCATATTTTTTGGATCAATCGGATTGATTCAGCATATTTTTATTATTCCATCTTTGTCTCCACTGTTATTATTTATGCTGCTTTTCCAAATATTTTCTAGTGCTTTCCTTAGTTTCTCCAATATACATCTTGAAGTAATATACATCCACCTCAAATATTTTACTACCTCCTATTAGTTTAAAAACCTTATAATTTTATATGCCTAATTCCCCCCTTCTTTCCTTTGTGCTATTGTTATTATACATTTTATTTTTACCTATGCTATAAATATATAACACATTACTATTCTTTTTTAGATAGCTTTCTTTTAGAAAAATCAAATTTGATATTGTCTTTATTTATTGTATCTCCAGCACTCTCCATTTCTTTGTGTAGGTCTGAGTTTCTGTCTAATTCCATATTCTTTAACATTTCTAAAGCTTTTCCTTCTGGTAGATTTTCTCATGAGGGTCAAGGTTCATCTTTTCATTAGCTGGACTGAGTTTTAGGTTAGTTGTTGCTAGGATTACCCTCAGTATAACAAAACCTTCAAATTGCTCTCAGTTTTTGTTTGAGAATATCTCTATTTCTTTCAGTTATGGAAGATATTTTTTGAGCTGTAGAATTTTTGCTTGACACATTTTTTTCTTTCAACATTTTAAAGGTGTTCCTCCTTTGCCTTATTGCTTGCCTCATTTCTGACAAGGGGCACCCTAATTCTTATCTTTATTCCTCTGTAATAGGTCTTTCTTCTGTGACTGCTTTAAAATTTTTCTTTCTTTTTTTTTCAAGGAGTTTGAGTATATTAAGTTTTTGTTTGTACTTTTGTTCTCTGAGCTTCTTAAATCTATGGTCTGGTGTCTGTCATTGATTTTGGGAAATTCTTAGCCATTATTCTGTTAAATATTTCTTCTGCCCTATTCTCTTGTTTTTGCCTCTATGATGCTAAGTACACATATATGATTTGGCATTGTCACACAGCTCTGAAATATTCTGTTCTGTTCATTTTTTTTTCCTGCTCTATTTTCTTTGTGTGTTTCAGCTTGGCTAATTTCTATTGGCCAGCCATCAAGTTCACTGATTTCTTTTCTGGACTGTGTCAGGTCTACTGATCAACCCATCAAAGGGGGTTCTTCATCTCTATTTCTACATTTTTCATTTCTAGCATTTCCATTTGATTCTTTCTTGTGGTTTCCATCTCTGTGCTGCCATTACCTACTTGGTACTATGTACGACTTTGATATATTAATCATAGTTGTTTAAAATTTCCCATTATATAGTTCCAACATCTGTACTATAGTTGAGTCTTTTTCTGTTGATTGCTTTGTCTCTTGGCAGTGTACTGATTTTTAAAAATTGTCCTTACATGTACCTTGTAACTTTTTGCTGGAAGTTGAACATCTTGTGTATCACGACAGAAGCTAGAGTAAATAGTTTTCATGACAGGGAACTGGCATGCTTTTTCTTCTAGTAGGCCTTTTATGTGGGAGTTAGTGTTCATACAGTTAGGTTTGTTGTTGCTATGGTTACCCTGGGTGCACCACAGGCCTCAGATTCCTCTAACAATACCTTGTCGTGTAACAGTACCTTGTAGCATAGCAGCTGGTTTTCCAGAAGGTGTTTTCAATTCCTGCTCCTTCCCCAGCTTTAGATCTGTCCTGTACAATGCACCTCAGTATGGGCATGTCTCCACACTTGCAATGCTCCCGGCACTATTCTACTGTTAACTTGTTACTCAGTTTGTTAGCATCATGGTGGGGATGTTCTCTGGTGCACTGCTTAAGCCTATTTTTAGGCTGATACTAGGTTCCCAGGTCTTGGGATGTGGCCTTCTGAGGATTCCTGCCTCAGCCCTACCTATAGTTCTGAGCCCAGTGCTTGTGTCTGTCCCTTTCCAATGAATAGAGGAAATTTTCATTTCCCTTCCTTCAGCAGCAGTAGGGTTTCCCCTATATCCTAGGGGAAGTATTATTTTTTTTCCCCATAGATTAAAGCTTTTATTCCATAGGGGAGATAGAGAAAGGAGTCTGGGTTTCCTACTCCTCCTGTGGTAGCTACTGTCCCTAAGCCCTGCACCATATTTTCCCTGGAGAGTCACCAGTCTCTTCCATGAACTCTTGGGGTGGGGGTGGGGAGTCCATGGAGAAGGCTGGAAGGGGGTGGGAGATCCCCTAAGTTCTGCAGCCTCACTGGGCTCCACACTCTACTGCCAGCCCATAGTCTCTATCAAATCACTAACTGTTCTTGCAGAACTTTTTCTGGTGTCCAGCTGTTCTGTCCTAGGTAAGCAAATATTAGTACCCATCTCACCCTACAGGTGCCTGGGTCTCCTTCGATTTGGGGCTAGATGGTTGCCCTGTGACCTCAGTTCTGTGATCGGCACAGAAAGGTGCAAACCTGCAGTTTGTCCAGGTTTCTGTCATTGTTGTCCTGATAAGGGTGGGAATTACACCTTTTTTACCTCTCCAGAGCCCCGAGCAGAAACTGAAAGTCAGAAATAGGGTTTTTAGTTGACGTTTTCTGTCTTTTAACAGTTTCCAATTTCCAGTTATAAATAAGTCCTGAGAACGCAAGTACGGCACGATGATTGGAATTTGCAGTGCTATATTGTGTATCTGAAAGCTGCTGAGACAATAGATCTTAAACGTTCCCACCACAAGAAAAAAATTTGTAGCTATATAAAGTGATCGATATTAATTAAACTTATTGTGGTGATCATTTCACAATATCAACATGTATCAAGTCATTAGATTGTATCCCTTAAATTGATCCAGTGTTATATGTCGATTGTATCTCAATAGAACTAAAAAAATGTGACTTTTTTGGCATGTTAATGATATCTCACAAAAAATCATAGTGTTTTTAATTGATGGATATAATTAGTCTGTAGTCAGTTATTAACAAATTTTAATAGTTTTTAACTTTTATTCTATTAGTTTAATTTTTCTTATTTTTATAGTAATTATAAACACCTATAAAACACTTTGGGTAACATTTAATTAGAAACAGGACCAATATGAAGAAAACTCATAAAATTCTCTACGGAACATGAAGTAAGTTCTTGAGTAAATAGAGGCAGTGCCGTTTCATACAGAAGATTCAATATTGGCCAAATGTCACTTTGTCTTAAATTGACTTCTAAATGTAATACCAATATAATTTTTAGCAGTAGCTTCATGAGTCTATATAGCTGTGTATGTAACTTGACAAAAAATTCCAAAGCTCATTTGGAAAGAAGAAATGTCAAGAACATCCAGGAAATGTTTAATCCTGAAGATAATTGGAGAAAATAGTTAGGAGACAATTTCCCTCACAAATATTTAAATGTGTCAGAAAGTTAGCATACTACTACACTCTGTCGCAGGAGCAGGGAAAATGGACAGATTAATGACAGAAAATAGGCCAGGAAAAGACTACAGTATATGTGGGAATGTGGTATGTGCCAGCACAAAACTGTGGGGGGAAATAGTTTCCCAAATAAATGTCACTGAAACCCAACCATGGGGACAAAAGATGTACCTGTACATCATTCCCTCAGTAAATTGCAGAATGGATTAAATAAATAAATGTAAAATGTTTAAAAACATGAAGACACTAGAATTTTTTTTTCCTAGCGAGGGTAAAAAACACAGATTCTTAAATAAAGAGATTTTTAAAAATCTCTTTAAAAAATTCTTAAATCTGTGCACCTAAACAAGCCCCTTCCCCCTCCCAAACAACCTCGGCATAAAAATGAGAGACAACTGGAAAAGGATTAGCATCGCCTATGACAAAGCGGCAATAGTCTATTCAAATAGTTTTTATAAATAAACCAGAAATTAACACATGCCTTAATGGAAAAATGGGCAAAGGCTTGCCATATTGGCTAAGATGAACCGAACACTGTTGACAGCGTGATAAAGGCTGCCCTCATGGGTGGTGGCAGTGAGTATGAGTTTGTAACAAACGGCCAGGAACTGGGTGGCCTGAAACAACAAAAATTATTGTCTCACAGTTTGGGAAGCTAGAAATTGGAAATCAAGGTGTTGGGTCCCTCCACAACCTCTAGGGAAGAATTCTTCTATGATTCTTTCAGCTTCTGGTAAACCTCAGTGTTTCTGGATTTGTAGAAGCATCAATTCAACCTCTGCCTCCAGTGGCTCACGGCATTTGTCGGAGGCCGGCTCCAGCAGGTCCAGGGATCCCTGAAGGATGGACGGTGTCAGCGAAAGAGTGAGTGAGAGAGCCCCGAGATTCTTTCTGATCTCCAGGCAGGCATGTCCGTCCTGTCGGTTTTGGTGTCTTTATTTACAGGTCAAAAGTTAACACGGCATCAGGAAATGGAATTTTTACAATGGATAGCTCTTTGTGATAAGATGTTTTTGGAAAATGTACAGAAAGGTTTTACAGAAGTCTTCTTGCAGAACTGCTGCCCCAATTATAGTGAGGTTGAGTAACTAAGAAAATGACAAGGTGTTCACATTTTAATAACACTAAGATTAAGTCATAGGTTTGTAGATACTCTTATCCATCCTCATCACAGCTGCCAGGGTAAGGGAAGGTGTTTGTGCAATGTAGGCCTTAGGGAAGGGGCTGCTATACACCATCAGTTAGCAAAGGTGTATGTAGTAAATTATCTTCTGCCCTTATCTGTTCCTTCTAAGTTAGGCTCTTTGTCTCCATGCAAGACTTGATTTTCCTGTTATATTCTTTATTACACCAGAGAGCCAACCATACCTTTAAAGAGTTTAGCTCATTTCCCATACATAGAATAGCCTCTTTGAGTGCATTTACCTTTGTGTCTACTTTTTTTTTTTAATATTTTATTTATTTCTAGGAGAGAGAGTCAGCGTGAACAGGGGAGGGTCAGAGAGAGAGGGAGTCACAGACTGAAACAGGCTCCAGGTTCTGAGCTGGCAGTCAGCACAGAGCCCGACGCGGGGCTCGAACCCACCAACCACGAGATCATGACCTAAGCGAAAGTCGGACGATCAACCGACTAAGCCACCCAGGCGCCCCTACCTTTGTGTCTACTTTTATGATTTCTTGAATAGCTAGGGCATGAGAGACATTTTTGGTTAGTTGATTTACATGTTGAGCTATACGAATATCCTGAACTAACGCAATGGTAGAAACAGAATTGTACATGTAAAAGTCAATCTTTTATGAGTAAGTGTCATTAGCCTGTTTATAGCTCAAGGGAAAGTATGGAGGGAAACAGGACCTTCTGGAGACACAATGCTTGTTCCCGTAATCAAAAGAAGAAGTTCCCACAATAAGTTCCTTCACAAGGTGCAATCATCATACCAGGGCCGGAATAAGGGGACAAGTCACTCCCGATATTGATCAACAAGGTGCCTTAGGGGTCAGTGCTCAAGGAGAAATAATTGAGTGGGGGTGGATATCGGTCATCATCTGCTTGACAAGAGACCGTGCAAACTTGCTTTAACCTCACCAGGAGTTTTCTCGACTAGTGGGCTCAGAATGGCTTCCAACAGGCATTCTTTCTGTGTCTTTGTATGTCTACATGACCATCTTACCTCTGTGTCTCTGTCCACATTACCCTCTTCTCATAAGGACATTCATCATAGCAGACAAGGGCCCGCCCTAATCCAGTATAATCTCAGTTTGACAACATGTTTCCGTCCCCCTTTCACGAATTTACCACAAATGGGAGAAGTTACATGCCCAGTTTATTTTTTAAATCAAAGATCTATAAAACTGGAGAAAAATGTCAATGACTATTATGCCCATTAACAGGGGAACATTAAGTAAATTCAGAATGTAACACCATGCACACAGTTAGGGCTCTATTTTTTTAATGTTTATTTTTGAGAGAGAGACACACAGAGCACAAAGAGGGGAGGGGTTGAGAGAGAGGGAGACACAAAATCTGAGGCAGGCTCCAGGCTCTGAGCGGTCAGCACAGAGCCTGACACAGGGCTCGAACCCACGAACCGTGAGATTGAGACCTGAGCAGAAGTCAGATGCTTAACTGACTGAGCCACCCAGGCACCCCTAGGTCTCTGTTTATTGACAGAAACACAGTCTAGATGTCTTGCTAAGTAAAAAAAAGTGATGTGATGTCATTTCTATAAAATTACACAGGGGCGCCTGGGTGGCTCAG
The DNA here is from genome assembly GCA_017311185.1 of Proteles cristata cristata. NCBI lineage: Eukaryota > Metazoa > Chordata > Mammalia > Carnivora > Hyaenidae > Proteles > Proteles cristata. The sequence continues at coordinate 719,684 of JAESUZ010004127.1, read as the reverse complement.
TCGGTTAAGCGTCCAACTTTGGCTCAGGTCATAATCTCACGGTATGTGGATTTGAGCCCCACGTCGGGCTCTGCACTGACAGCTCAGAGCCTGGAGCCTGTTTCTGATTCTGTGTCTCCCTCTCTCTCTGCCCCTCCGCTGCTCACTCTGTCTCTCTCTCTCTCAGAAATAAGTAAAACATTAAAAAATAAATAAAATTGCACAATTTTACATTAATATAAAACCATACACTGATGTCCACCACAGTATACTTTATCTTGAGGAATGGATATCAGAGTTTTACCAGATGACGTCTCACATGTAGTGCATAAAGTAAGAGCCTTTCCACACTTGTTATAAAATATCAGGAGAGACCAAAGGGGATGCAGCTGTTGGTGAGGTCCAAAGGACCCCACATTTGATGACAAAGAGCCAAGCTGGTACATCTCAAAGCAGAAATCTCAGATGGGTCCCTTCCTAGCTGGGCTGCTTGCTTCATGTGTAAATGAGGATCACAGCACTTCAGGAAGTTGACCCAAAGAATAAGTACATGAAGTTTTGGGATAGACTGGCAAACTGAGAAGTGCCATTCATTCATGCTTCTCCTATTTTAGGCATATTTCTAATTTCTGGAATTTCTGCTGGAAAAGAGATCAATGTATATCCATGGAGCTTATGGTCTGAAAGTAGAAAACTGATAACTAATAAATGCATAATACAGTGACAGTCCCAGTAGTGTGAAGAAAAACGTACATATAATAAATATGTATTTCACATGTGATACACCATGTAAATATATTCTACAGCGTTGAATTTGGGAGTCTGAAGGAAGATACAGCAGGCTAACCACAGAGAGACGTGAGGGGTTGCTATTTTTGGTGGGGGTGGTCAGGAAGGCTTCTATAAGGTGGCGTTGAGCTCATTCCTGACGGAAGCCATGGAGGAGGGGAGAATCTTATGGATATTTAGAGGAAGGGCCTTCCAGGTAAGGGGACAGTGGCAGAAGCCCTACATGCACTAAGAGAAGGTCAGTGTGGTCCTAGATAACCCCGAAGAGAACGGTAGGAGATAAGGTCAGGAAGGTAGGAAGGCAGGCAGATCACAGGAGCCTCTGATGGTACGGGTTTTGCATTGCATTTTGCTTGAATGAGATGAACCCATGGAAGGGATTTGAGTAGAGGATTGACATGACCCAATTTCTGTTTTTAAACGATGGCACTCTACACAGCATATGGAGTAGGGAGGCAGAAGTTAAAACAGGGAGACCGACCTGAGGCTAGTGGCAATGGCCAGGCAAGGGATGCGGGTAGCTTGGCCTTAGTGTTGTTGGTGGAGAAAGTGAGGAATGGTTGGACCCTGAAGAGATTTCAAAGGTAGAACCTGTAGAATTTGTTGGTGGAATGTGTGTTTGCGAGGGAAAGAGAAGGAGATAGCTTCAAGGATTTTTTCACAAGCAATTGGAAAAATGGAGCTGCTATCTGAGTCAGGGAAGATGAGAGAGTGGGGTTGGGTAATCAAGAGTTCAGTTTTGGACAGTGGGTGGCATTCAAATATAATTATTAATTGCACCCTGTCAGGGCAAAGTGATGAGAATGTACTTTTATTTTTATTTTTATTTTTTTTTAGAGAGAGTGAGTGAGTAGAGGAGAGGGGCAGAGGGAGATAAAGAGAGAGAATCTTAAAAGCATGCTCCATGCTCAGTGTGGAGCCTGACGCAGGGCTCAGTCCCATAACCCTGGTATCCTGGTGTGAGCTGAAATCGAGTCAGACACTCAACTGACTGAGCCACCCAAATGCCCCAAGACAGTACTTTTAAGACCAGAGTTATTTTCCTCCCTGGCGTTTCCTCCTCACTCCACCACCAACTTCATGTTAGCATCAGTTACCTTCTCCAATGATGGGATTAACATACCTTAATGTAGATGAATGAGGGAGGAGCAAAGAGAGGAAGTACCTACCCTGGTACTCCAGTTACAGACCCTGGCAGTAAGAGGCAAGCCACCACTGTGAGCAGAGCTCATCAGCACTGACTGTTCCCAGCGAGAAAGCAGCAAAATTTTCTTCAGCTAGCATCTCTCTGATCATTAGTAATTGCTCTAGGGGACGGAGTGGACACCGTGCTCATCAGTAAAGGAGTACCTGGCGGGTTTTGCTGGCTGATACCATGAACTGGAGAGCGAGAAGAGCAAGCTCTGCTTTGGGAAGGTTAGAAACATCTCATGTTAACAGGTAAGAAAAGTTATCTTCATTCTTTGCTGTTTTTTTTAATCTCATAGAATTTTCTAGAATTCCGCCTGGGTCCAGACAGTTGTTTGCTGTAACAGTGAGTATTATGAGGTAACTGTTTATGTTGTCAAGGAAGCAGGTTTTGCTCCTCGGGAGGAAGGTAAAGAGAAGTTTGTCACATGCAGTGTGGAGGCCAACCACACCCCCTCGGCCTGTCCTGAACATTTGCGGGCTACAAGTGGCTTTTGGGCTCAGTGTCCTTAACTGGCTGTTGCTATGGAATTTTGTCTCTGTAATCAGAGCCTCTGCTTTGATAATTTAATTGCACTTAAAAAAAAACCCTTGAATTTGTGTAAATCCTGAGAATATCACGAGAGGGCTTTTGATTAATGCAAAATTAAAGCTCTTTCAGAAGCATTAATTGAATAAAAAGAACACTATTCAAAGAGCTCTAAGGACATCCCAAACCATTTGAAGATAACAGACTCTACCGTCATTATCTTAAAATCTGGTTAATTAAAGTACTAAGTGTCATCAAACATTTTGACTTCGGGGTACTTTATTTATATTTGTTTCTATCTAATTTTCTTGTTGTCCTGACCATTAGGTATGTGTTCTTTTTTTTTTTTTTTTCTTTTCTCACACTTCCCAATCATGTTAGCAGGAAAACAAACCTTAAAGTATTTTCAACTCAGTCTTTCAACCCATCCTTCTTACTGGCCAAGTGTTGATGAAGAATCGTAATTAAAAAGTGATCCATTTCCGGGTGCCTAGATGGCTCAGCCAGTTAAGCAACTGACTCTTGCTTTCTGCTCAGGTTATGATCTCGCAGTTTGTGAAATCAGGCCCTGCGTTGAGCTCTGTGCTGATAGTTGTGGAGCCTGCTTGGGATTTTCTCTCCCCTTCTCTCTCTGCCTCTCTCTCTCTCTCTCAAAATAAAAAAAAGTAAACATTTGAAAAAATGATCCATTTTTTCTGAGGTGGCTAAGATACAATGTGCTTTAACTTGGTAGAAGAATGTGACAGAAACAAACTGTAAACGTATTATTATGTTAGAATCCATATTGACAAAAATACACTTAAAAATCATTGCCACACGCACCATCTAGGAGGCTCAGTACTATAGCTCGTAGGAGACCCACGTTGCCTAGATATTTAGAAAACTGATTACTTACAACATACAGTTGCTGGTAGGGAGTGCTCCAAAGTTGGTTAAATCAACAGCTCAAAAGTGTCATTTAAAACAAATATCCTTTCTATCCTTGTTCAGGCTTTGGGCCTCACATTCATCTGGGTTGCATGTGGTTACCGCATCTCTAATGAGAGTCCACACATCTGAGGCAAAGGAAGAACTTGGTGTCCCCTTTTCTTCACTTTTTAAATTTCTTCTTCTATTTTTAAATTTATTTTTAAGGAGAGAGAGAGCCCATGCATGTAAGTGGGGGAGGGTAAGAGGGAGAGCGAGAGAAAGAATCTCAAGCAGGCTCCACACCAAGCAAAGAGCCTGATGTGGGGCTCGAACTCACCAACTGTGAGATCATAACCTAAGCCAAAATCAAGAGTTGGATGCTTAACCAACTGAGCCACTCTTCACTTTCTAAAAGCATGAAACCTTTCCCAAAAGCCACCCAGTGCTCTTCCACTCACATCTGATGGGACAAGTTTTGTCACCTACATTTGACTAAGCCCAAACCGTCCAGGAGAACAGGTTATCTTTGCTGTCTCAGATCTCATGATTCGCCCCCTGGGACCAAGGAGGAGTCCTGCCTCCCATGAAGGGCATGCTCGCACCCCCCTGCCCTTCCCCCATCTATGAAAAGGTTGAGTTCTGTGGTCAGAGAAAGGATGGGGACAGAGGGCTGCTGGGAAATACATGGTCCCTCTGGGTTTCTTCCCATCTTTTTAGCTGCTCATTTGTAGACCTTTTACTTCTCTTCCTCTGGCTGTCTTTGAAATATCGGGATTCCTCAGGACTCAGCCTGGGCCCTCCTCCCTTCTCTGTGTGTACTCTCTGCTTAGACAATCTCATCCAGTCCTGTGGTTTTAATTGCCATTTACATGCTGGCAGCCCTCCAAATTGCTATCTTCAGCCCATACCTCTCCTCTGAGCTCCACATTTGGCATACAACTACCCACTCGACAGTTCTACTTCTGTGTCTCAGAAGCATCTCAGACATGCACGTCCAAAACTGAACTTTTAATTTCCCCCCAACCAGCCCCTCTGCAGGACTTCACATCCTAGAAAACAGCATCTCCATCTGCCCAGTGTTTCAGAACGGATGCCTGGGAGTCAGTCTTGACCCTTACTTTCCCTGACTACTCATCATGATGACTTTTCTTTTGTGTCACTCCAAGGGTCCAGAGTGGGCGCTCAAGAAATATTTGTTGAAAATTGATTGAATGCATTAATGTGGTAAATACCTTGGTTGGAGAATGGAAATGTGAAGGGTGAGGGTAATAATGGGTGGCATCCTGATAAAAGATGTTCATTCTGGGATAAATTGAGAGAAACATTCACAGTGCTTTCTGAGAGGTATAATGCCATCTTCCTCCCCCATTCAACATAACCCACCAATCTTTTTTTGTATGTTTATTTATTTATTTTGAAAGAGAGAGATAGAGAGCAAGCAGGGAAGGTGCAGAGAGAGAGAGAGAGGGTGACAGAGAATTCCAAGCAGAGATGTGGAGCTCAAACTCATGAACTGATCACGACCTGAGCTGAAATCAGGAGTAGGGCACTTAACTGACTGAGCCAGGCAGGTGCCCTCCACTGATGTTTTTGACAGGACTTCCATGAGCACTAAAGGAGTGGTGGAGATGGAATCTTATAATTTACTTGGATTTCTCTCAGAAGCTTTGGCCTCCATAGTGCTCCTGGTAGCAAAGCCATGTTTGATAGTGCAGTGCACAATGAGGGCCCAGTGTGAATTGAAGTTGTTATGAATGACCTGCATTTTCTCTCAAGAAGACTTGTGGTCAGTGACTAATGAAATGGGAAACTGAGGGATGTTATTCTTGTCTTTTCCATCATTAATGATGCTGATAAACCATGATGTTGGAAAGATGGAGAATTATACCAGTCAGCTACTGTTACATAACAAGCACCTATGACATCTTGAGCATCTATTTCCTATGCATCTTCAGCTTGGCTGAAGTGGCTCATCTAGGCTGGGCATTGCTGGGGTGGTTCTTGATGCTGTCCATCTAGCTGGGTTTGACAGGGATGCCTTTGTTCCACTTGTATTCATTCTGGGTCCCAACCGAAGGGGCAGCAGCTTCACAAAGGAAGTCCTTTTCAGGGTGATGGCAATAAAGGCACAAGAGGGCAAACGGAAGCATTTGAAACCTCTTAAATCGTAAGCTCAGAACTGCCACTCAAAGCTGCCACTTCGGCCAACCAGTCAAAGCAAGTGACAAGACCAAGAGCAGTACGTGATGCCATTTGTGGCAAGATCTACTGAGTTACAGGGCAAGTAGAATGGATATGGGGGAGGGATAGTGAATCAGAGTGATATTTCAATCCGCCCGAGTGTGTACTACATATCAAAGAAAACAGAAAAGAGATCTTAGGTTCAGCTTGAACTGATCAAGCCTAAGGTACGGCTGCATTTCCTCTGTTCCTATCTGCTTGTCACTGTAATTCAAACTACACCTTACAGTCCCTTTAGAATACGGTATCCACTGTAGTATCCATCCCTCCCAGAGCCATTCCATTAGGTATCTATTCAGGAATGCCCAGACAACTTCCCAGGCAGGTGCCCTGGATGTGAGTTCCTCTAGTATGGTTGTTATGGGAAACATTCCATTTCACATCTGCTGACATGATTTGCTGCCTCTCTAATTTTTTTTTAAAGGAGAAAGAGACTCACATTCTGATGGCTGTAAAGGATAATGAGTAATTTATTCAGAGCTATATACAAATCAGACTATCATCTTCCAGACAGAATCAATAATATAATTTTGAGCCCACACACATTGACGAATGCTAACATTCCAGTGCAGCTGGGTTGCTATGGGCAACCAGGGCATGCCAGCTCATGATCTGAGCTGGGCCCATGTCTTCCAGCCTGGTAAGCACATTCCGCAGACAGAATCTGTGGGAGCCAAGGATGTTAGTGTTGGCTCTGATCTGGCTGCTGCACAAATGCATCCCCATGATGGTTTGGATTAATTCTTGTTGAACTGCTCAGCTTTTTTAAACACTTCTTTGTACAGGACTTCTTCAGTATCCCTCTTGTGTCTGTGTTTAAGCAGGCGGGGGGATGGGGTGGGGAGCATGGAAGGAGCTGTGTAGAGTAGAGCAGGTGATGAGAAACTGCTATGGCTGCCGAAGGTCAGAATAGTGAAGGACAGTACTCAGGGCAGAGTTGAAGGAGCAGGCGGGTTGGTCAACTGGAAAAGTGAGCCCCAGCGTCTTCCCCAAAAGAGGTCCTGATCAGACGTTGGGAGCTGACCTATGCTGGTTGGGAAAGCAAGAGCAAGAAACAAAAAGTCACGAAGGGGAAGGAGCAGGTGGTTGAGCACAGGCAAATAGTAGGAATGTGGTGAGAGGCAGGCGGGTCCCATTTAAAGAGCTTCGGGAAGAGAGGGCACACAGGAATGGTCCACGATGGTTCCATTTAAATATGTCAGTACAGGGGCGCATGGGTGGCTTAGTCTGTTGAGTGCCCAATTCTTAATTTCTGCTCAAGTCATGATCCCAGGATCGTGGGATCGAGCCCTTCGTCAGGCATGGAGCCTGCTTAAGATTCTCTCTCTCCTTATGCCCCTCTTCCCCACTCATGCTCTCTCTGTCTCTCTTTCTCTCTCTAAAAATAATTTTTTAACTGTCAATACAAACCGAAATTCACCATCAGAGGATCTTAGCTCAGGCAGCCACAACAAGATACCACGGGCCTGAGGCTTAAATGGCAGACATTTATTTCTTGTGCATCTGGAGGCTGGAAGCCCAAGCATAGGGGTGCTGACATAGCGGGGACAGTGGGAGTCTTGCTGAGGGCTCTCTGCCTGGTTTATAAACAGCCAATTACCTGTGTCCTCACATCATGGAAATACCAATCATCCCTCTTTGAGTTTCTTTTTATAAGAGCATGACTCCATTCACCAAGGTTTTACCCTCATGACCTTATTACCTCCAAAGGTCCGATCTCCAAGTACTACCACACTAGGGATCAGGACTTCACGATGTGTGTTGGATGGGGACACAAACCAAATTAGGGGATGTTCCCAGTGAGAGAGACTCTGGTATTCACAAAAGTCATAAAAACATTTAGAATTAGGTGATGCTTTATGATACAATAACATGACCTGTCTCCCATCACTGGCCCTCGTCTTAGTCAAGTTCATAGCAGAGCAAGCTGACAGAGAGGCCTAGGCTGTATCCCACACCTTCCACCAAATAGCAACATGCCTGGACTTGTTCTACCTCGGTTTATACACCTGCCACACTGAGGAGGTGCCTCAGGTGAAAACCACATGAGCAGAAGGTCTTCAATGAGACTAGCTCTGTGCACTCCTAGGCTAGAAAGGAGACCTGTAAGCTGGAGGGTTTATGTGAATTGGGGTGGAGACCCATAAAGAGAGTCTTCCCCCATCCCACCTTTCTTTAAGTGAGAACATTTAAGTTCTACTCATCAAATTTCAATTATACAAGACAGCATCGTCCACTGTCATTACCATGTTGTACATTAGATCCTCAGACCTTATAACTGAAAGTTTGTATCCTTTTACCAAGTTTTCCCTATTTCCCCACCCCCAGCTCCTGACAACCACTGCTCTCTTCTCTATTTCTAGGAGTTTGACTATTTTTTTAGATTTCACATATAATTGATACTGTGAAGTATTTGTCTTTCTCTGTTTGATTTCACTTAGCATAATGCTCTCCAGGTCCACCCATGTAATTGCAAAAGACAAGATTTCCTTTTTTTTTTCTTTTGGATAAACACCTAGAAGTGGGCTTTCTGGATCCTATGGTATTTTTACTTTTAATTTCTTGAAGAACTTCCATACTGTTTTCCATAGTGGATGCATCAGTTTATATTCCCACCAATAGGGCACGAGGTTTCCCTTTTCTTCACATCCTCGTTCGTGTTTGTCATCTCTTGTCTATTTATAATAAGACATCCTAACAGGTCTGAGGTGAGGAGAGTCTTTAAAGTACAGCAGAGAAATCACAAAAAGTCCTTGGGAGACCAGCTGATCCAACCACCTCACTTAACAGACCAGAAAATTAAGGTCACAGAAGTTAAACAAGTTGCCCATGGGCAGAAAACCAGAAGCTGGCAGGTGTGCCATTCCGTAGGGCAGCGGGGAGCTTCGAGCAGAGGGCAGTACGAGGAAAGGGTCTGCAGGATACTGGATCTGGGGCTAAGAATCAGAGATTCTGGAGTTTCAAAAGTCAGGGAGACCCAGTTATGAGAACAGAGAACAACAGGATTGAATGACTTGGTGACTGGGTCAGTCAAGAGGACAGATGGTGAGAAAAAGGCACACAATGACTATCCTTCGAGTTTGGGCAGCTGTACAAACTGGGGTTCTACTCCCAAGAAAGTGAGGAGAAGGAAGAATTAAAAAGGTCTCAGACTCTGGGACTGGGCAGCTGGGACAAGGGGGCGGCCACTCCCAGGAGAACGAGACTGGTGCCCGTGCTGGGATCCAGGAGCTGTAATGACAGCCCAAAGGAGGGATCCTGCAGCCAGGCAAGGCTGCTCTAGATTTTGGGGACAGGGGGACCCCCACCTCCATCTCCCCAACCTCATGCACAGGCAAGCACCAATGTCCTGGCTCCAGAGTTTGCCTCCTGCTCTTCTTTTTCTTGTTCTCAAGTCTTCAGGTGTCCGGTCTTCCAGTATCTGTCCCCAAACCGGATCCTTTTTTATTAACCTGTGTGCATTATCTCCTCTGAACTGACGACCTTGAGCATCACCATTAAGTGCTCGGCTCCCTGTGCACATGATCAACAGTGGCACTGCCATTTCTGAGTGAGAACAAGACACTCTCCACACAGCCTTCCCTGCCTCCCCTCATGCTACAGTGACCACTGTGGGGCAGTCTCCCAGACCTGTCTCCTGCACCCCAGACCTCTACTTCTGATTGCCTGGTAGAGCTCTGTTCCTGGCTATCTCAACAGGAGTTTTGGTTCAATATGGTCTTAAGTGGCGTGTCTTTTTTCTCTCTCCACGGTTTTCTAATAGCCTCCTCCCATTCATCTCATCCAAACCTTGGAGCCCCACTTCATCTGCCCCACTTCAAAGTCACAGAAGTCTGTTACTTCATGCATCCACCATCACCTCCATTCCACTACTGCTGCTGTGGTTCAAACCCTCTGCAGTTCTCTCTCAGACTCCTGAAAACAGGCTCTGCTCCTTCTCACCTCTCCTCTTGCTGCAGAGAGAATGGTCTTTCTAAAATGTCCTGCTGACACTGGCTCTCCGTTGTTGAAGGATGAAATCTCCTTCGTATGATATATACGCTCCTTCAGGATCTGACCCCCCTCATTTTTTTTTTTTTTGGTCCTTATTATCTTTCATCTCCCTGCTCAACTGCTTGCAACTCCATGACTACCTCCAGCTTCAAGTTCCTTCTTGCCTCTGTAGTTTTACTGGCTCTGTTTCTTCTGGGAAGGCATTGCCCTTCTGGTCTTCCTGGAAAACTCATACTTATCTCTCCAATGGCTTCTTCTTTGGGAAGCACCCCCGCCCCCACCCTGACCTGTCCAGCCAGAGTTAAGTGCTTCCTCTCTGCTGTTATAGGGCTCTGACAGACATCCCTCAACACGGCATTTACTGCAGTGTTGAAATTAGTGGCTCACCTGTCTGTAATCCGTTTTGTCTTTATAGTGCCAAGATCTAACACAATGTCCAGTATAGGTCATGTGCTTAATAAATGCTGATTCGAGTAAGAGAATGAATGAAGACAGGAACAGGGCATTTCAGCAACACTGTGCTACCATGCCCACCCTCATTCTGAAGGGTCACCACTTCCATACCTCGGGAGCTGGTAGACTAGATGCAGGGTTTGGACTTATAGATTCTGCTAAGCTGGATAATAAGTAGATTAACAATAGTGTTTAGAGTCAAAATGGAACCTAGAGATTCCTTAGCCCACTTTCTCATTTTAGGGGATGTGACTGGATAATAAGAAAACCACTGAACATAGATCTGACTTAGACTTAGTTTTCCTCATACACCCTTTCCACTTACTGCACATAAGTGGGCTAGTTCTTTTATTTTAAATACTGTAAGTTGATTGTTTAGGCTCATTGGAGAACATATAGAATAGAGAGAAAAACAGAGAAAACAGAAACCACGTATGGACTCTACCAGAGACAATTCACTTTTTCAACTTGGGTTTTTGGTTTGCAAGGGAAAGGAGTCTCGAAGTGTCTCAAGCCAAGGGGCTTGGTGGTGGAAAGCCATGTAGATTCACAGGGATTCTTGTGGGAATCTCAGAGCAGGACACTGTCTCTGCATGGGTCCATGATAGGGCTGGAGTGGGGAGTGGCTTTGGATTCTGAGAATATCTGAGAGCCAAACAGCATAGCTAGGAATCTCTCCTGTAAAGCCCCTTGTCCACGTAAGTCTGCATGCTCTACGTGTCTGCTTCTTTCTGTCCTCCCGCAATTTCCTGAATGCTTTTCAAAAACCTAGTTTAAACACTGAAAGAGAGAGAGACTCCTACTGGCCCAGTTCATCTCTTCAGTAGTTCTCGGGCTGCTGGACATCTTCTATACCTTACCCAACCAGCCATGGGCAAGAGAATCTAGAGCACTTGGTCCATCTCATGTAGGGGAGGAAGGGGCAGGGCAAGCCTTAATAACAATAATAACAACAACAATAATAATAGCTAACATGCGTGGAGCACCAACTATATGTCTTGCACTGCTCTAAATACTTGACATATACTTTTACATGTTGCATTTACTTTTTTTTAAAAATTTTTAAATGTTTTATTTATTTCTAGGAGAGAGAGAGAGACAGCGTGAGCAGGGGAGGGTCCGAGAGGGAGGGAGTCACAGACTGAAACAGGCTCCAGGCTCTGAGCTGGCAGTCAGCACAGAGCCCGACGTGGGGCTCGAACCCATGAACTGCAGGATCATGACCTAAACAAAAGTCACCCAGGTGCCCCTGCATTTACTTTTTACCCTGTGGGTTAAGTACTGTGATTATCATCATTTCACAGTTGGGGAAATTAAGCTTCATAAGCCACATAACTGTATGTCTAAACTATACCATCTCCTGCCCCCCAAAAAAGATCATACTTCTGCAGTGCTTCTATATCCTAGCCTACTCTCTTCTCTTTGCCCTCTTCCTGCAGAGGTCCAGGGCCCTCACTTTAGTTGTCCAAGGTACTTGATTTCAATGCCCATGTTCCCATAGCATCCCTCTCCTTCTCCCCTCCCCTATTCATCCAAATCCTCCTCAACTCAGTTTGCCTCTGGCTCTCTTCCCCTCTCCTCCTCATACCTGCCATTCTTAAGGAGGTTTGTTCAGGACAGACTCAGCGTTCTTTTGGTCACATGAAATAAAATTCCAGGGCACAAAGAATAAGAGACTCTTCAAAGATTTTCACAAGCTCTGTAGACTCAGTTTCCACATCTGGCATTCAAGTAGTATCCAGGATGCTGCAAAAGATGCCCTCGTTATCATTCAATAATCCTGAACTCCACAGTCTGCCCTATAACTAAGCCTCCAAGTGGGATAACTGGTCTAACTCTTTGTTCCTTTCCCGAGAGCCCAGATTATGAGCCCAATAAAATGAAAGAAGATTACAAACTTCTTTTGCCTTACTTGGCAGCCACAGAGATGCGTTTCTTCTAAATATATTTTTTTAAAAAATCCAGTAAGCAAGAAATTTAAGCAAGGGACTAGCAAGTGTTACTCTCTCTGAGTACAAATACAAAAGGGCACAGTACTTATGAAAAAAAGTCTAGGATCTATTATTGTCTCTGTTTCCTTAAGATGGAAACACATAGAAAAAGCAACGATCTCAGGCACTTTTAGGGATTTTCCTGAGCAGCCCCCATAACACTCTCGTAAAATTAAAAGTAATTAGGATTATTGGGGCCCCTGGGTGGCTTAGTCGGTTAAGCGTCCGACTTTCGCTTAGGTCATGATCTCGCGGTTCGTGGGTTCGAGCCGCGTCGGGCTCTGTGCTGACTGCCAGCTCGGAGCCTGGAGCCTGTTTCAGTCTGTGACTCCCTCTCTCTCTGACCCTCCCCTGTTCATGCTGTCTTCCTCTCTCCTAGAAATAAATAAAACATTAAAAACAAAAAGTAATTAGGATTATTGCTTAAACAACTTGTCATTTATATCTAATTACCATGCACTACAATAAAAATTATCATGACAGATTCACTTTGTTGTAGGCTTTATTTAATTATAATCCTTAACTTCTATGGATTTTGTATTAATAGTTTACTGCTTACTTGTTATAGTGTCTGTTCAGAACTGAAAATATATATTTTTTTACAAATAGTTTATTGTCAAATTAGTTTCCACATAACACCCAGTGCTCATCCCCACAAGTGTCCTCCTCCATGCCCATCCCTCCTCCCCCCCACATCCATCAGTCCTCAGTTTTTGTCAGCATTCAAGAGTCTCTCATGGTTTGCCTCTCTCCCTTTCCCCCACCACCCTTCTTCTCCCCCTTGGTCCTCGTCAAGTTCCTCCTAATCCTCCTATACGTGCAAACATATGATATTTGTCCTTCTCTGCCTGACTTATTTCGCTCAGCGTAACACCCTCAAGGTCCATCCATGTTGCTACACATGGCCAGATTTCATTGTTTCTCATTGCCATGTAGTATTCCATGGTATAGATAAACCACATCTTCTTGATCCATTCTTCTGTTGATGGACACTTAGGCTCTTTCCATGTTTTAGCTATTGTGGAGAGTGCTGCTATGAACATTGGGGTACATGTGCTCCTATGCCTCAGCAGTTCTGTATCCCTTGGGTAAATTCCTAGCAGTGCTATTGCTAGGTCATAGGGGAGTTCTATCGTTAGTTTCCTGAGGAACCTCCACACTGTTTTCCAGAGGGGCTGTACCAGTTTACATTCCCACCAACAGTGTAGGAGGGTGCCCGTTTCTCCACATCCTCGCCAGCATCTAGAGTTCTCTGATTTGCTCATTTTAGCCACTCTGACTGGCATGAGGTGGTATCTCAGTGTGGTTTTGAGTTGTATTTCCCTGATGAGGAGGGATGCTGAGCATCGTTTCATGTGTCTGTTGGCCATCTGGATGTCCTCTTTGGAGAAGTGTCTGTTCATATCTTCTGCCCATTTCTTCACTGGGTTGTTTGTTTTTCGGGCGTGTAGTTTGGTGAGTTCCTTATAGATTCTTGATATTAACCCTTTATCTGATATGTCATTTGCAACTATCTTTTCCCATTCCGTTGGTTGCCTATTAATTTTCTGGGTTGTTTCCTTGGCTGTGCAGAAGCTTTTAATCTTGAGGAGGTCCCAACAGTTTATTTTTGCTCTTGATTCCCTTGCTTTTGGGGATGTGTCAAGTAAGAAGTTGCTGCGGTGGAGGTCAAGGAGGTTGTTTCCTGCTTTCTCCTCTAGAGTGTTGATAGTTTCCTGTCTCACGTTCAGGTCCTTTATCCATTTTGAGTTTATTTTTGTGCATGGTGTGAGAAAATGATCTAGTTTTATTCTTCTGCATGTTGCTTTCCAGTTCTCCCAACACCATCTGTTAAAAAGGCTGTCTTTTTTCCATTGGATATTCTTTCCTGCTTTGTCAAAGATTAGTTGGCTGTATACTTTTGGGTCCACTTCTGAGTTCTCAATTCTGTTCCATTGTTCTATGTGTCTGTTTTTGTGCCAATACCATACTGTCTTGATGATGACAGCTTTGTAGTAGAGGCTAAAGTCTGGGATGGTGATCCCTCCCGTTTTGGTTTTACTTTTCAGGATTACTTTGGCTATTCGGGGTCTTTTGTGGTTCCATACAAATTTTTGGATAGTTTGTTCCAGTTTTGAGAAGTATGCTGGTGCAATTTTGATTGGAATTGCATTGAATGTGTAGAGTGCTTTAGGTAGTAATGACATCTTAACTATATTTATTCTTCCTATCCATGAGCATGGAATGTTTTTCCATTTCTTTGTGTCAGAACTGAAAATATTTAAGAAATTAATAGTTCTAGGCTTATATTGGGGTGTCTTTTCTCTCTCTCTCTCTTTTTATTCTTTTTTCCTTAAGGCAGAGTGGGAAGAGCTCAGCTTAAGGTCGTCCATCTTGGTCAGTTAAGACAGACATCTTGCCTCTAACCCCCCCCCGCCAACGGCAAACTCCTTTCCTACTTTTGGTGCCACTTCTGAGAAGGTGGCTGCTTAGGCTGCTCACAAGGGAACTCCATGTGGGATGGAGGGCCGTGGTGGTGGAGTGGGACCCAGTCTCCTTACTGAGACCCCTAATGTGACTATGCTCTGGGGTGGGATCTGGACAGCATCCTAGATGCCGAGGTGATCCTGGCAGAGCCCGTAATGTTCAGAGCCAAGACTTGCCCTGCTGGACCTCAGCCTTCGGGTAAGCAGGGGCTGCCGAGAGCCAACCCTCCGGCCTGGCTGCTTCGGGCCTGCCTCACCAGGCAGAGGATGCGCAGCCACTCCATTGGAACGGAGGACCTGGCTCAGGGGAGGACGCCACCGCACCACGCGGATCTGACTTGGAGCCTGAGGGCGGACAAGGTAAGGGGGCAGGGAGCCGGACCACGGCGTGGGGGGCTGGCTATGCGGTCTGTTGGGCAGAGCCCTGGGGTTTGGCTGGAATCCCCTAGGGTCCATGACCAATAACCCAGTTTAAAGCCAGAGTTAATACTGGGTGTGCTATGTCTCCACCCATGTGGGGTCCTCCCTGTGCTTAAGGCTCCTTAACCACCTCCTCCGCAGTGCACGCACCTCCTCCGCAGTGCACGCACCTCCCAGAGCCTCCCGAATAACCCACGTGGCCAGCTTCACCACGCTTGCTCTCTCTCCCTTCCATGTCTTTCAACATTTTTTTTTTAAGTGTCCGGCTGCTTGCCAATATCATGCTTTGCTTTTCAAGGTCACAATGGCCTCCTCACATAAATCAGATTCATGCTAATATATCAAGGGTGTGAATAAATTCCAATTAATCCATTTCATCTGATCTCAATTCAGCAAACATTTATGGAGCAATATGTGTACTGAGCCCTAGAGAAAACTCAAACTTAAATAAAATATAGTCCCCTCAAGACTTTATACAATGAGCACAGTTTTTCCTCAAAGGAAATAGTATTAGGGTGAGATTTTTTTTTAATTTTAGTATTAGTAAAGTATTCAGCTAAATGTGCCCTAGAAATCTAGCAGCACATCAACCCTTGATTTCATAATTACTATTAATTAGAATGAGGCTAAAGAAGGACCATGTAAAATAAACAAGTCTATTTACAGAAATGCATTAAGTAAATAACAGAAATGACAAAAATCTGTGCAGGTGATGATGGATTTATGGCTAATTTTTGAAGAAGGAGCTTCTTTGAAGGAGCTTCTTCAAAAAGTGGAAGATTTGTAGATAAAAGACATGCTTCTAATGAGGACGGGGGGAGGCAAGAAAGGCTTCGTGGAGGACGTGACATTAGAGATGGGTCTCCAAGGATGAGTGGGAGTTTTTCCAAGATTGTGTGAAATAGATAGAGGTCACCCATAGGAGGAAACAGCACATGCCAGGACACACAGTGATTGAGGCATACGGGGTCTGAGGGACAGATCTACAATGAATGCAGGAAAATGAAATTAGAAGTGGATCATGAGGAGTTGAGAACTGGGTTTTGTTCTTTTTTTGCCATTGTGACCCATGCAGCTCATCTATCAAAAGGAGCTTTCCTCGGGACAGGATCTTCATACTGTGGGTGAGATCAATTAATGGGCCAGGAGAATGATTTACTGGAATATGACTGGCCTCTAAAATAAAGACAGACAGTAGTTAATACCAGAGTTCTTCCAGAAGAAGTGCAAGGAGTGTTTTGTGAAGCCTTTGTTTTCTGAGTGTGTGCTGCATCGTGATGGAAAATGGGTGACAGCTCTAAAAGTCTGAAACCAGTGTAGAGTGGCTTTGCTTTACCTATCAGATTCTTGCTTGCTCTCCCACAACTGAAGGAAATTTCCATCATCAGCAGAGCTGCAGGGGGTAGTTTGTGGTTGAGGGTGAGTTTTTGACTGATGGTGGCCAGCCTGGGTTTCGATAGTTTGCTAATTGCAGTTGCCCTGGCCACACTGTAACAGGGCTGTGCCTGCCAGGGGGCTTCCCGTTGCCATCCCGGAATAGTGACAAGATCTGAGTCTCTTGGCATGAAGCGTGTGTGGGACAGTGAGGAATCCAGGCTATGCAGGAGGCTGTGGGTTGAAACCACTTCAAAGCAAAAGGGCTGGCCCGTGTGGCACGTATTGAAATCAGCTGTGGGAAAACAGGCACACAGCAGCAGTTTTTGGTTTGTGTTAGAAACTAGAAGAGCCAGCATTGCTCATAGAGTAGAGTTCTGGCTTTGGATCTGGGAGATGCAGACTTTTTCTGCTCTACCGCTAACTTCTGTGCTGACAGCCAGTGGGAAAGAGCTGAGGAAAGGCAGTAGACAGCACAGCCAGCCCACTGTGGGCTAGTTCAAGTTTATCATCACCGTCTCCAGACTTATTTCATCTTACAGGGCTCCAGCCTTGTTCCTGTTCCATCTGCTCCTTCATATAACACTCCTCCCTCTCTTGAAGCCCTCTCAGGGCAAGACCTAGAAATTTCTTTCTTTTTTGAGTGTACAAGACTGATAATGTCTTGAATATTCCTTTGCAGAAGATTTTGTACTTCAACAAGGCTGAGTACCTCAATGTGAAGAAGAAAGTCTAGCTGGACTCTGGCATTGGTCAGTGAGCAGAGTATCTGTGGGGCCCCTCCTGACACGGTTCAGGCACAGTGTGTAGTGGCTCACCCCACCTCTGCATACATTCATATTTGGTTGGCACTACTTACAGCCTGGCTTTTAAGGCTGAAAAGATCCTGATCAAACGTCCTTTCTTTATACGTAAAGAAACCAGGACCCAGAGGGACGAAGTAAGTTAAGTTCCATTGAACAGGTATTTTTTGAGCACCTACTCTGTGCCAGACATGATGCTCAATGCAAGGAGACAATGATTCATATGATACCGTTTCTACCCACATCTTCCACCATCACATACCCGTCCGCTCGGACTCAGAGTGGGATTGTCACTTCTGCAGGCCGGTCTGCCACTGAGAGTAGACAGATAGGGCACCAGGATTCTTTACTTTGATGGCGCTGTGTGTGAATATTGACTTGTAAATGGTTTGCATTGAGCCTAGGGATGGCACTGGGAGAACAATAATTGTCATGTCTCTGAAATCGCGGGAGATAAAGGAAGATCCAGCAGGCAGGGATGAAAAAAATGCACAAAAATGCACACTGAGGAATTTTGAAGCTATCAGCTTCTCTTCAGTCAACAGAATTCAACAGATATTTGTTGAGTGCTAGTTTGTGCCCGTTACCGAGAAGGGTACTGAGAACACAAAAATCAATGAGGCCTGTTGGCTACCATGAGAAAGTCTGTGACACAGTCTGCTGTGTTTTTCACACTGTAGGTCCTGTGGGTCAGGAAATCAGCCTAGCAGATGATAATAAGCATGACTTAAGGGGAGAAAAAAAGGAAATAGAAGAGAATAGAATAAGAAGTAGAGTGCCTCAAACATATTAAAGGTAAATAGTGTTCCACAAAATCATGACTTTCCAACTTTCTTTTTTATCAAAATCCTCACCGAGAATCTGCTAAACATGTATATATATATATATGCTATAAATCATATATGTGTATATACATATATATATACATGCTCACAATGTTTTATGAAATTTTATATGTGTATTTACATACATATAATTTATAGAAGACACATATGTATATGTTTAACATATTCTCACCTAGGATTGTGATATAAAAGAAAGTTTAGAGGTCATGATTTACAGTACCTAACATGGAAGGGC
This sequence comes from Proteles cristata cristata, assembly GCA_017311185.1. Taxonomy (NCBI): domain Eukaryota; kingdom Metazoa; phylum Chordata; class Mammalia; order Carnivora; family Hyaenidae; genus Proteles; species Proteles cristata. Next base: position 701,470 of record JAESUZ010004127.1, on the reverse strand, counting down.
ATACCTGCCTGTGGTAGACGCCCGGTCATTTGGTGAGTGACCGTGTGTCAGTGATCTGGTGCCACAGCGACACTGCAGATCAAGCAGCACAGAACTTCAGTGGCATCCAGCACTACAAACTGGCTTCTCACATGCCACAGAGTCAGTTGCGTCGATCATGCCTGGCTGGCTCACATGTCTGGAAACCAGTAGGTTGTCAGCCGATCTAAGAGCTGAGTGGATGGGATGACTGGAACCATTTGAGATGAGTGTCTCTCGTTTTCCAGCAGACTAGACTTGGCATGTCTTTATGTCGATGGCATGAGCAAGAGGACGTGCCCAGTTGTGCAAACACTTTTTAAGCCTCTGTTTGCATCATGTTTTCTAATTTTCCGTTGACCAAAGCATCTAGTCTCCACGCCAGACCCAGGAACAGGATGGGAAGGTGGTGTTACTTGGCAGACGTGGGCCATTTTCACAGTGTGCCACAATGAGCAGTGAAGTTGGATTTGCTTTGATTGATTCTGTCCCCAGGCTATTGGTCTTCCCTTCTCTGATCGTGGCTATCAATAGCTAGTGCCTAGAACTCTGGGAGTCATGACAGGAGCCCCTCTCCCCTTTGCAGGCTAACAGAGGAGTTACAGGTGGTAGGTGAGGAGGTGCCCTCAGGAGACAGCTTAAAAGGGACACGGGATGTGATTAAGGACCTCCTAGGGAGGCAGGGCTGGGGTGAAGGACAGTGAGGTGAGAGGGTGTGAGGGAAGCCTGGGGCGGGGAGTGGGGGGTGCTCGGGATGCGAGGCTGATAACAACTGGGAACATCCCTGTCCTTCTAAGTCTGCATTTGGTTCATGGGGAAAGTTCCAGTAGACTTGTTCCAGCCATGGGAAGGGTTCATTCCATTTCTGTTGTAGAAGGAAACCAGACTTCCAGTCTTGATCTTACTGTGACCTTGGGCAAGTTACTTATCTTTTCTGGTCCTCAGTTTCCCCACTGTAAAGGAAGAAGGCTGACTCTCTGGGTTCTATGATCCCTTCCAGCTCAGTCCTTCTCTGGCCCTTTCCCTGGTTGCCTTGCTCCTGGTACAGATCTGTTGCTCCTGTTCTCACTCTTCCCCCTCCCCCCCACCCCACACGCAGCTCGTGGCAGAGCAAATCCATCTTGGCTTTTCTCTGCCAAGGGTGAATATTGCCTCACAATTCTCCTCAACATAGGACTTGACTGCTACTGTTGATCAGAATACACATGCAAAGTCAGCCTTGTCCTACTTATTTGGTGAGGCTGGAGGAAGTATCTCTCTCTCTAAACCACTCGGAGGCTGTGGAATCTACCGAAGCAGCTGGAAAAGCAGGAATGTATTCATTTTAGGTTAATTTAGAGAAACAAGCTGGGAAATGCTTGGGCTGCTCCTTGCAACAAATTTGGACCCTTTTAAACCATTACACAAGCTGTAAAATCTCCCTGTGGTGGGAAGTCTTTAATACTCATGGAGGGAAGAGGAAGGATTTGACTCTTCCAATGTCACCACACTTTTAACCACATAACATATGACCATAACCAATATAAGAGAGTAAGAATATCTCCAAGTAAAGGGGAATCTGAGGGCCATCTTTAGGGTACCAGCAACCTGAGCTGAAACAATCCATTTTGATTTTTAGATTGTCCAGAGGAGGGACGTGAGTGATAGTGAACGGGATAGGTCTTGAAATCCATATTTCTTCACAGTCCATTCATCTGTGTGTGTTCCTGAAGAGCCAAAAATTAAGTCCTCCATTAGGAGAAACCTCGGGCTGCTTGTAGCCCCAGTCCTAGATAAACTAAACCTAAAACTTAACCAGCTTTTCCGCTTCTGGGCAAATGCCTGCGCTACGGGAAGCCATTACCTAACCAGCTCTTTCTGCTTCTGTAACAATGCTTAAGGCTTGCTTTCCCGCCACCGGATTGCCCAAGCGACTAGCTTCATGTTCCCTCTGTCACCCCACCACCCCACCTTGGCGGAAGCCAATCCGAAAAGGCCAGCGGCTACCCCCTACCTTGCTGAGGGAAGGGCCTGGAGAGAGAGATGTTAACCTGTTAGTCGCCAAACAAGACTTTAAACTCGCTCTATGATAGGCTGAATTCAAAGGTATCCCAAATGTTGTAATTGGATCCCGCCAAAAACCTGATGGCGGGAACCAATCAGATACGGTATATATTCACATTTGAATGTTAACCAATGGCAAACTTGTAACCATGGAAATCTCCTGTCCCTCCCCATGACTTGTTTACTTCTGTCTATAAAAAGGCTGCAAAGGCTTTGTTCAGGGCCTCTCAGCGTCACCGGCAACGAGTGCGCGGAGGTCCGGGTTCGAACCTGCAAATAAACAACCTTGCCGCTTGGCTTTGACTCTGGTCTCTGGTGGTCTGTTTTTGGGGTTCATCCGAACTCTGGGCGTTTCATTCCCTTGGGAGGTGTCCCAGGACCTCAGGCAGAGGCTGGGCAGCAAAACATCCAGCTGGGTGATCACGGACCTGGACCGCAGCACAGACAGCCTGTGTGGGGATCCTCCTTCCAGTAGTGACTAATTGTGGGAAGCTGGGAAAATTCATTGGCCATTCTGTGCCTTGGTTTCTCAATATTTATTTATTTAAGGAGAGAGAAAGAATCCCAAGCAGGCTTAGTGCTGTCAGTGTGGAGCCTGATGCAGGGCTGGATCCCAGGAACTGTGAGATCATGACCTGAGCCAGAATCAAGGCTCGGACGCTTACCTAACTGAGCCACTCAGGCACCCCTGTTTCCTGACTTTTAAATTAGGGAACATAATCTCCTTACAGAGTTATGAAGGGTGATGGAAACATGCAGATCAGATGCCCAGTGGCCAGCTCAATAAAGGTTAGGGGGTAGTGGCGGTGGTGCCTCAGGTGCAGTAATTATTTTAAGATTGAAGCTACTCTTTTAATCTTTTTGCTCCTACCATGGCTAAAACGATCGTCTTTTTTTAAAGCCTTGGCTGACGGTGGGTTTGAGAATTCCTGGAACACTCGCCCAGAAAACCCCCCTCCCTTGTTTTTTCTCCTCTTCCCTAGCTTATGCTATGATCTTTAGGCACACAAATGCTTTCACCAGCTAGGTTCAGTGGACAACTCCCTGCAGCCTGCCTCTTTTCCTCTTCATCACATGATCTGTCATGGAATCTCCTAAATTTCAACCCATAGGACACCCCAAACTCTCTGAAGTTACTTTCTCTTGGAGATTCTTAAGACCACAGGATCATATCTATTTTCTGAAGCTATAGAGGCAGCCGCTCAAGGAACAGATTTTCAAAAGGATACTTTATTCGATTAATTAGTCAATTCCCTTGTCGGAGATGTGAAATTACCCCTAAACCATCCTGACTGAGGAGGCTCTTACAGTGAGAAGCACAAAGATGTTGGGTTGTAACAATAGGAGAATTCATTTGCAATGCAAATGAGCAACCAGCAGGCAAATGAATTCTTATGGGAAAACCACTCTAATCATAAAAACCACTTGCTTTGGGAAGACGGCAATGTAAGGACAAGCAGAATTATAGCTCCATGAATTCCCCTCTAATATAGGATATTAGAGAATTATCCAGGTAATTTTCTATGAAATTGCATTTGAGTAGAGCAAAATGCATTGCTGGGCAATAGATAATATCTTTAAAATGTGACTCCACAATTGTAGACTGAATTATTTATGGTTGTCACTGTAGCTATGATAGTTTGGAAATAAAATAGTCAGGCTTTTCTCCCTGTTTTTATTTGTAGGAAAACAAGTCATTCAAGCTTTTTAGTGATACAATGTGACTTGCTGTCGATGGCAGTTATGAATTTTCAGGCTCTGCCAAGCACAGGAGTACCCAGAAGGGACATATGTTTTCTCTGCTTTGTGTTCCAAATTTGCCTTAAAAAACATGCAATTATGTGAAGGCCTGATTTATATTTTCAAGGAAAAGCACAATAATGGCTCTGTTTTGTATCCGTGTTTCTTTCTCCAAAACGTATTTATATTGCTGCCTTTTCAGAAGAAGTTGGCTAATGATCATTGGATTTTTGATTTCCGTCATGACATATGAAAATTTGATGAGGTCTGTGAGATTTAAGAACTGTTTTCTTAAGCGCAATGGAAATTTAGTTAACAGAGTTTTGCACGGCAAGCCTGAAAAATACTTACCTTTCATCTGTTTCCTTTTTTTTTTTTCTTTTGGTGGAAGGTGGGAGAAGGGACGCAGGAAAAATTGTTTTTGGAGCCAGGATGGAATAGAATGATCAGGATAACAAAGAGTGAACCTTGGAAAATTGGAAGGCTGTGGGAGTATAATAATGTAGGAGGGAGCAGGGAGGGATAGCACATTTCCTGGGGATGGAGAGATGGCTCTGGGGAGAAAATGAGGCTTTTTGGTTACATTTATACGTTAATGAAAATTACCACAAAGCCCTTTATAAATTATATAATCACACTGGCTGTAGATTTCATGCTCTTCATTTCTGCTATTTATGATGGCGTTCACACTCCTCTTTCAGCAGCTTTTCTGGTAAATTTATTGAGAGAAGATGAGTTAGTCTCTTTCTGGATTGGGGAGCCCCCTCCTGGGAGGTATGGCAATTTTTTTTGTTGTTTATTCTCTTTCAGTAATGGAGGTAGAGCAAGGTCAAATGCCAGTTTCATATAATAAGGGAGTTAGGGGACAAATAATCACAAGGTGTAAAATTTCAGGAAAATTTGAAGCTAAGAGGAAAGGAAAGGTATCAAGGCAGTGAAAAGACAGAAGGAAGGATAACATATCTGTACATGTTTTTACCACCTTGTACAAATCTAGAGTCACTCTGTAGTTTAGGAGTACATATCTTATATAATATACAGGCTCATAAAGTATGTTGTATTTAAAATCAGAAAGACTCAGAAAGATAGAATGTAAAAAATTGGAATGAAAGCATGTCTTGCCCATAATTTTTCAATCTTAATGGAGATAATTTTCAAAATCTTTAAAAAATTGTTTTGCCCCTCCCTGGAACTCATGTCTAGGGTGCAGGATGAGAAGTCACATGCTCTGAGAGGTGCCATCTTGCTAGACGTCTGATTCATGTACATTTTTCTGTATGTGTTGCATGTGAGCCTCATAAACTCTCATCTGCTGTTTTTGGATTTGGAGAAGGTTTGGTCCAAGAACTTTTTCATTCACTGGTAATGGGTTTTGTTGGGTAAGGGAAACGGTCCCTCGGTGTGATGGAATCATCTTTTATACTATGGAGATGATTCCCCCAGTCAGCTTTTGAATATTACCTTTTAGGTTCAGCCCTTACCAGAAAAGCTCTACAGGGAAATTTTAACTAGAAACTTCAGGTGGAGTGTTTTCCCCTTCTAGAACTAGGTTTCCAATTTTGTTCCTTGATGAAAGCAAGTTAAAAAGTAATTATGGGATCATTCAAGATAGAATTTGAAAGGTACTTCAATTTTATGAAATGATGTGTCTCTCAATAGCTTGTTGTCAGTCTGAGTTTTATGGTAAAGGCCACCACCCTGGAAGGTTGGAGGCTGGGCATAGTGATTTCAGAGGATAATTCTATTGGGGGAAATAACCAATTTCGTCCTTTGCTATCTTCTTCAAGCCTCGTGACATGGGGCAAGAACACTGGAGTTTAATTTGGCTGGTCACAGTTTATTCATTCATTCTAAGCCAGAAGTTTAGAGATTTTCGTTTAAAAAAGCCAAATCATTGAGATGGTAGTTCAGAGGCTGGGGGTGAGAGGGGCATCCTCTGGTGGTCTGTTTATTGAACTAAGGACAGGTGACTAAAAGATGCCTGGTTTCCCTCATACCCCATATACCAAGAGCCTCTGAAAATGTACCCCACGAAAAGAGGTCCTAGATCACTTCTCCCAGGACTTCCTCCTGGTTCTACCTGGGTTGAGATGGAACTGGGGTCAGAGGATGTGGCAGAAAGCAGATCTACTGCACAGGACACCTGATAGGGAAGAGAAAGTCTTTGGAATATGATGTAGCAAAATATTTTCAGTCTCCCTTTTCCCATTTCTGTCCTGGTCCTGACAAGTCTGTGACTGTCCTCTCTTCCCCTCCTACTCCATTGCTACCTGCTCTTTCTTCCAGCCCCATCCAGCCACTCCTCCCCCAGAACTGTGAACTGGGAAGTCAACTGAATTGGAACTGAGGCTAGGAAAAATGAGGGTTGGACTATCCTCAGTGTTGGAGGCTTAACTGTCTCAGTGGCCTCTCATAAAGGGAGAAGTTAGGGGTTCCAGAAGTTGCATTTTATGGGCATTACCATTGGTGTTATATGTTTTTAACTTGTTTTCTTTTTTTTCATGAGATCGAAGATCTAATGACCCTAGAAGTGCTACAGAACATAAATGCACTCTTTCAGGTAAGACTTGACCAGGTGAGCTTTCTAGATATTCATCGGGTAATTTGATTCTCTCTCTGATGGCTGATTTTTCAGTGCAAAGTACAATCCTTTTAAATTCCTATAACATAGCAGTGAAAAAGAAATTCTCCTTAATTGTCATTTCTTAATGGAATTAGAAACAAATTGTGAATGCATGAGAGAAATGAACAAAAGGGGATAGATAGCATGTTAGATGTTGACAAGGTTTAGGTAAGTCTAATTAGACTTTCGGTGCTCTCAGACTAAACAAAAATGCAACTACTTTCATTGCTAATTATTCTTTTTCCCTTCTAGAAGTATGAAAAGAGAGGAAGACAGATGCTGGACATGGAAACGTTCAAATGCATAATGAAGCAGAGTATGAGGTCACAGCGTAAAGTAAATGGATTTTATGAATGTTGGATTATTGAAAACCATAGTTAAAACTTTACCTATATGAACGAATTAGGCTTGATGTTCTATCTGTAAGATCACTCTCAGCTCTAAACTGATTTCTGCTAGTATCTGCCTGATTCACAGAACAGTTTATTTGGGAAAATATTTTTCAATTATTTAAAAGATACTCAACCAACAAGATATTTACAAACTTTTATTGAGAAGGAGAGGAAGGTTCTTGTTGGATCACTAGTTATGTCTGTAGACAGTCCCCAAGTGATGATAGTTTGACTTTAAGATATATGTGAAAATCATATGCAGTCAGTTGGAACCATATTTTGAGTTTTTATTTTTTCTCCAGAGTCAGCGATGTGGTCTGAGCCTCTCTTGCAATGCTGGCCAGCAGCCACGGTGCCTAGTCAGCCACGCACTCATGAAGGTCAAGGGCTGTCACTAACAACTGTTCTGTACCCAGATGAGCATTCTGTTTGTCACCTTCAGTGTAGTATTCAACGCTTTAAAGTAAAACAGACTTTGCATTAGATAATTTTGCCCAACTGAAGACTAATGTAAGTGTCCTGATCACGTTTAAGGTGGGCTAGGCGAAGATATGGTGTTTGATAGGTTAGGTATATTAAATGCATTTTCCACTTAAGATATTTTCAACTTACAATAGGATTATCAGGAAGTACCCTGATTATCCTAAATTGTAGAAGATCTATCTGTTGTTTCCAAAGAGTGTGGACTGGAATTAAATAGTTTAAACATTCCTTCTGCCATCCTGGTTAGCTCAATCGTTAGCTCAGAATATGAAATCTTGGGGCACCTGGGTGGCTCAGTCAGTTGAATGTCTGACTTTGGCTCAGGTCATGACCTCACAGTTCATGGGTTCCAGCCCTGTGTTGGTCTCTGTGCTGACAGCTCAGAGCCTGGAGCCTGCCTCAGATTCTGTGTCTCCCTCTCTGTGTCCCCTCTCCTGCCCCCATTCACATTCTCTCTGTCTCTCTCTTTCAAAAATAAACATTAAAAAAAAAAGAATATGAAATCTTAATGAATGGCCATTCAGTCTCCTTTAACCAAATGCCACAAACTGGGTGGCTTATAAAAAAACATTTATTCTGGGGCGCCTGGGTGGCTCAGTCTGTTAAGCATCCAACTTCGGCTCAGGTCATGATCTCACAGTTTGTGAGTTCAAACCCCGTGTAGGGCTCTGTGCTGACAGCTAGCTCAGAGCTTAGAGCCTGGAGCCTGTTTTGGATTTTGTGTCTCCCTCTCTCTGACCCTCCCCTGCTCACACTGTCTCTCTCTCTCAGAAATTAAAAAAAAAACAAAAAAACAAAACAAATAAAAAAACATTTATTCTCCACAGTTCCAGAGGTTGGAAGTCTGAGATCAGAGTCAGGTGAGCGCTCTCTTCCAGGTTGTAGACTTCTCCTTATGTCCTCATGTGGCAGAAGGGACTTGGGAGCTCTGTGGGGTGTCTTTCATAAAAGCACAAACATCATTCACAAAGGCTCCATCCTCATGGCCTGAGCACCTCCCAAAGGCCCCACCTCTTAATACCATCACATCAGCCATTAGGACTTCAACATATGAATTTGGAGGCGGGGTCAGAACACAAACACTCAGTCCATAGCAATAAATAATTCTATTTAAATAATTATTATGTATATATAATCATATTATAAAAGAAGGGGCTCTTCAAGCTCCACTTACTGAGGCTTCCTGATTACAGCTTAAATTATATATAAAAGCAAATTCAAGGAAAAGCTCTTTGATCTAGTCCCTGGAATTTGAAAAAAGAATGCCCCTTCTAAGTGCAAAGCCCACAGTTTTAACAGCCACAGTGAAGTTTAGGTGTGTCTAAAATTTCTCCTACGATGAGAAATGATCATTAAATGGAACCTATTTTTAAACAATCGCCCCTCTATTTGTGCAATACTATATACAAAGAACTTCTGTTTGGAGGAGAGAGTGTTTTTAAATGGATAAATTATTGGGTGTCCAACATTACAGATCTTTTTAACCACAGGAGTCTAATTACCTATATTTTAAGAATGCCTAGGCGCCTAGTCAGCCACTCACTCCCTTACCCTCTCATTCATCCATTCAGTAAATGTTTAGTGGGCCAGTATTTACTTAATAAATAGTTACTAAGGCTTTGTTTTAGTCTGTGGGGCATACAGTCAGTTAAGATATAGTCTCTGCCCTCAGAGAGATCAGAGCCACTCTAGAATTCAGTGTGGGTGCCGTGGGGGCATATCACCCAGACCAGGGAGTTGGGCCTGGAGGAGACAAAACTTGGGCTGAGTTTTGAGACATGAAGGGAATCGCTCCATAAAGGAGGGATAGACAGGCAAGGTCTTCCAGAAGAGGGACCAGCATTTCCAGAGACCCACAGCCAGCATGCTGCTGTCAAACACCTCTAGGGAATATGAACAACAGAATGTAGGACTGGGATCAGATTATTTGGGACCACTTGTACTAAGGTTAATTTTATATCACCGAGGAGCCACAAAACCATGTCTCTCTTTACTTATTTATCAAACAATTCATTTGTGTTTGTGTGACCATACTGTCTTAGGGTCTTTACGTGTTTCATTTCATTAGTCTCTGAATATCCGAATAGCTTTGTTGGAAGGCATTCCTATTTATTTTGTAGCTGAAAAGACAGAAGGTTGGAGATTCTGAGTAATGTACCTCAGCTTCTCAGGAAGGCATTTGGGACAGTCACCGGGCTTCATTAAGTCATCAGGGCAAGCCTGTCATCAGGGCAAGCCTGTCATGCTCTCCTGCTGTCAGCACGTGGGCTCTTCTTCATGGCTCAAGATGGCTGCTCAGACTCTAGCCAACATGATCTCACTCCAGACAGCAGGAAGAGAGAAGGGGCAAAAAAGAATGCACTCCTTCCCTTTAAGGACAATTCCCAAAAGCTGCCTGTGATTTTTTTTTTTTTTAACCTTTCAGTCAGAAATGAATACATGTCATATACAGCCACAAAGGAGCCCGGTAAATGTGGTGATTTTTTTCTGAGGAAACATGTGTTCAGTTAAAAGTTGTATGTTCTCGGGGCGCCTGGGTGGCTTAGTCGGTTAAGCGTCCGACTTTCGCTTAGGTCATGTACCGCGGTTCGTGGGTTCGAGTCCCGCGTCAGGCTCTGTGCTGACTGCCAGCTCAGAGCCTGGAGCCTGTTTCAGTCTGTGACTCCCTCTCTCTCTGACCCTCCCCTGCTCACGCTCTCTCTCTCTCTCTCTCCTATAAATAAATTAAAAAAACATTTAAAAAAAAGTTGTATGTTCTCTTAGTAAGGAAGGATGGCTAAGAGGAACACCTAACATTCCCATGTCCTCTCCACTGTTCTAGGGTTTCATAGTCTAGTCCCTGCTAAAAAACAGGAATTATCCCCTTCACTCTTTCTAGGAAGTGTTGACTTAGTCAAAATTTAATGCCAGAAAAGGTCGAGGGCACTAAAGAATAACATTTAGGAAGAGCACAATGTACAGGCTGAGCATTTCAGATGTGGGCGGCATCTATAGGAATGGGAGTCTTAGTCCAAAAGTCTACCAAGCCCTTGGGTTTTGCGGGGAGTAGAAGAAGTGATACCCTATTTTCTTACTTCTATATCTTTACATGTACTGTTCCTTTTGCCTAGAATGCTCTCCTCCCATGTTTTGCTTCAGAAATGACTCTCTGAATTCTGATTTTTTAAAATATTATCAGAATCTAGCACCATGTGTGTGACACATTCAGGTGCCCCATAAATGTTGAATGAATGAATGATGTTAAGGCAGTGAGGCCATTGTGGACTTGAAAGGGTCTGTCCTAGCTTTCCTAGAAATTAAAAGATGCTTCTTTTAACCTGACAGTGGTCTGTAGTTACCTGGGTCAGAGAATGAATCACTTTGTGTTACATCTTTGGCTTGTTTGTGTCCCCACTATTACAGTGAATGGTGTGAGGGCAGGTGACACATCTTTCAGCTCTTGAGGCCTCAGCATCTGACACAGCACATGGTATACCATTGGTGCTCAACCTGTGTTTCTTCTGTGAGTGAGTCATTGCGTGGAGGAAGTAGGCAAATGCCTGTCAGAATCCCACATAATCTCGCTGAGAAGGCAGTGCCATGGGCAGAATCCATTTATGCATAGACCTATCCTGCCCCCCACCCTGTCCCAGCTCTGGGCTGGAAGAGAGACCATTTTATGACCCATGCCCTGTCTGAGGGCCAACTCCTGCCAGGGCTTGCAGTGACATGTGACCCTTGCCCGATGCACGTTGTCTGAAGCTCCAAGATGCCCAGGTGCGCTCAAAGCTCCCCTACACTCTGCTGTGTGGTGACAAGGTGGTATAGATGGGTAGCCTGAGCCCAGGCAGTGATTTCTCTCATCCTGAGCTTTTCTATTTCCATTCCATCTCCTGAACCTGGGCTCAAGCCTAGGGATGGCCCTAGGCTCTTCTTGAGGGCCCCCCTCTGGGTGTTTTGGTTTGTTTGGACATTCATTTCAAAACCATTTGTTACATATTATGCGCATGGTATTGTCTAGTTGCCATGGTGAAGTCCGCGCTGTCAGCCATATCTGGGAGGATGATATGTCTCCATTTGAGCATGTCTTACAGGCAACTGGGGGCTGAGCTGAGTTCTGCAGCCAGGGTCTTCTCTCACAACCTCTACACTGGCACTGAGTGTTGATTCACTAAGGGACAGTGCCTTGGTGTCTTGAACACCAGGCATTATCTTTTTTCTCCCTTTTACTGCCATCAGTATGCAAAGGCAAACACACCTGGGACTTATACTCGAAAAGGCAGCATTTTACTCTCCCAAATAGAAGTATACCCTTTCCATTTCTGTTGAAACAACCTTCTACATACACTCCTGAAATTACAGAAGCTTGGGGTTTGAAAGGACCTTAGAGGTTACCGGGTATATACCCCTTCAATACTCAAATTTTCTTCTCTGTTAAGCCGTGAGTCAGCAGATGCCTGAATACCGTCAGCTAAAGAAAACACAATCCTTTACAAGGCAGCCCATTTCAAGGTCAGAGAGCTTTGATCTTAGAAACTTTTTTTCCTCTTTGTGAACTAAAATTGGTCTTTCTTAATCTTTTACCCATTAGCTCAGTTTCTATTGTTTTGAGCCACCATAACAAATTACTACAAACTTAGTAGTTTAAAACAATACTTATTGATTGATTGATTTTAAGTTTATTTTGAGAGAGAGAGGGGAAGGAGAAGGGGCAGAGCGAAAGGAAGAGAGAGAATCTCAAGCAGGCTCTGTGCTGTGGGCTCAATCTCATGAACCGTGAGGTCATGACCTGAGCCAAAATCAAGAGTCGGACGTATAACTGATGGAGCCACCCAGGTGCCCCAAACAATACATGTTTATTATCTCACATTTTTTGGGAGTTAGGAATTCAGTCATGGCTTAGCTGGGTTCTCTGCTTTAGGGTGTCTCATGAGGCTGCAATCAAGGTGGTAGCTATTACTGGGGTCTCATCTGAAAGCTTGGCTGGGGAAAGATCCTCTTCCAAGGACACATGGTTGTTATCAGGATTCATTTCCTTGCTAACTGTTGCCCAGAGGCTGCCCTCAGTTCCTTGCTGTGTTGGCCTCTCATCAGGGCAGCTCACAACAGGGCAGCAGGCCTCATCGGAGTGAGCTGGGAAGAGCCTGTTAACAAGGCCAAAGTTAGGATCTCATGTAATTGAATCATAGAAATGACATTACCCTCTACATTAAGGTATTGTATTGGCTACAAGCAAGCTGCTCAAGGGGAGGGGATTACATAGACCATGAACACCAAGAGTAGGGATCATTGGGTCCATTTTATAATCTGCTTATTACAGCCACACAGAAGAAATCTTCTTTCCTTTTCATAGAATAATCTTTCTAATACTCAATACTAATGTTCATGACCTGCATGTCTTCTTGCCTTGGGATACACCCAAGGGAGCACTCTTACCCCTTCCCCCAGAACTTGTTCTGCTATTATCTAAAGTGGGATCCCTAAAGAACTGACCAGGGTAGTCTGGGAGCGGAGCTGAGAGACACAAAGCTCTTCATGCTAATTGGGGCTTTGTTTCAAAAATAGAAGTTCTAGGAGCCCCAGTATCTCATGGGGAAAGAGTTTTAGGGTCAGTGCACTGAACTCCAACTAACCATCCTATTAATGTTTTGGACAGGCATTCCAGAGATCTTTGAGTATTGTGCATTTTACTGTGAAATTCATAAATTGAAAAAAATTAAGATTTCCCTTCCTTCTGCATCTTCTCCCTCAACAACCTAGTAAAGAGTTTACTCCTGTGCTGTCTATAAACAGATTTTTTTTTCCTTTCCAGAGTATTAAACAAATAGAACAACTTTTCATGAAAATAGACTATGAATCAATGGGCAGAATTGAATGGGTAAGTTGGGTTATGCTTTATGATCAAATTGGAGATTAATAAAGGAAACACGTAAAATGTTGGTGCTGGGTAGGCTATGCCCCCCAGTGCCTTTGTCAACTTGAAACTGAACTGAGGGTCATATACTTGTTCACAGTTTTCAAATTTTGTAATGTCATATTAAACTTGGAATAGTTTAACTAGGGATTTAGTAGCTAACGCAAGTTCCAAGAGGAGTGTCCTAAAACCACAGAAAAAGAAGATACATTTGTCACCTTACCCCAAAGCAAAGGTGAAATATCAGTGAGCAAGAAATTCTGTGAGATAATCATATCAGTTAATACATGTAAAATGTTTAGAACAGGGATAGTCACAAAGTAAATTCTCAACAAATATCATCGTCATCATTATTAATATCACCCAATTTGAATCGTATAATAACAAGGAACGGAGACATCTTCTTTAAACATTCTCTGCCATTGTGTCTGTCCGTGCCCTTCTATTGTTCCATGATGAATTAAGTTCTAAAATGACAGCTTGGTCAGTAAGACATCTCTATACAGACTTTGGGCCAATTCCCCTACCAAATCAAATACAAGTGTTTACATTGTCATCTGATTTGAATAGCAAGTCAGGATTTCAGAAAAGAGAGGTTCTAGTGAAGTGAGGCTTTGGGGGCAATGGAGAGAAAAGAGGTGCTCCCAGGCCCTAAAGTTCCCCCACCTTGTGCCTATAACCATAGAGTTCTTTTCCCTAGGTGTACCACTGAGATTCTAAATAAGGCATATATCGTGGTGGGTGGGACCTGTGCAGTCGATCCGTAAGGACTCGAGTCTCTGGCCAGTCACTTACTAGTTGTTTGATCTTGGGCAAGCTGTTTAACTTTTTCAAAGCTTGGGTTTCCAAATTTGTGAATGAGAAGAACAGTAGTACCTATCTCATACAGGTATCAAGAGAATTGAGAGGAAAGTCAAGGTTGCCTAGAACATTGTATACTGTCAATCACCACCACTGCAACCACCACCACCACCACCATCATCTTCTTCTTCTTTAGAGAGAGAGAGAGAGAAAGAGAGAGAGACTAGGGGTGGGGAAGGGAGCCCAAGCTGGGTGATAGACTTCCAGCCCCAACTAGACAGGCACACCCAATTATGACCCTTGAGTTTTGGGCATACTAATGAACTGGTTTGTACAAATAATTATGTTGTGTCCGAGAAAGGCATTATCCACACCCTGATGGTAAAGAGAACCTTTGAAAGGAAGAAGCATGGTGGATGTTGAATGAATTTCCTTTCATTCTCCAGGATGGCTTCTGCACATATCTGCAGCTCCAGTATTCAGAGCAAGCGAATGCTTTGGCCCAACAGAAAGAGGTTTCCTTCCAGCTGCCTGCTGTGCCACAGGGGCTAGCACATGGGGGTCCCGTGCTGCGCATTCTCTCTATGCCTGATGACACCTTAATCATGATCAGAGAAGATGGCACGATTTATTTCTGGTCCCTGCAGCTGAAGTTGAAAAGGAGAAAGAGAGTTTTTGTATGTGATTTTCATTTGATAAGGATGCTGAGTGCTCCAGTTTGATTTTATTTGCTATTTTAAACTGCTTTTCAAGTGGCGTGATTACAGAAATTGTGTCCTTGAATGTAATACATTCATGTTGTCTCTTGCTAGCCTATAGAATGCAAATAAAATATGATCCCTATATGTAGTACAAGATAGTGCTTCGTTTTGCTTCTAAAATCAGATGGAGTAATGAATGACACATGATTCCATCATGGAGTTTATCATATGTCTTAATCAATGACAAATGGAAAAGAATTTTCCTCCACCCACCCCCCGCCCCCCCCATTAATGATTATTTCAGTTTAGGTGGAGATCCTAGGGTTTGTCTTCAGAGAACGTATTGAATCACAGAATCAGAAATTCAGAGGCAAGAAAGCATTCAGGAAGCAGACTGAGGATAGGAATAAAAATGCCTGACCTATTTCGGAATATATTCTCTCTTAAAGTCTTTATGATTATTATTATCTCGTTCAACATATAGTTGAGTCTTGACAGAGCCTAGGCTCTCTGCTGGGGGCTGGGGATATAGAAACTCACCTCTGCTCTCTGGCAGCTTATCCTCTACACTAGAAGTTCCTTCGGATCTTAAACCCCTCAGGCTGCCAGATAAGCCTTCCCTAGAGAGAGGGGATAAATGTAGCTCTTTGAATCTATGTAGCAAGTTCTTTTTACTTGAAAGACAACATCAGATTTTAAAAACTATAATTTTAAGCACAGCTATTGTCTTATGAAACTGTCCTATCATTAAAAAGGTGTATTTTTGTTTATTTCCACTCCTCCGCACATTAGGACAAGTCCATTAGCCAGAAGCCGAGGTGGGTGACAGATGTCATCAGCATGCCACAGTACAACAAACTGATCATAGGGACTGGGTGAGTGCCTGAGGCTCTTCCATTGGAAGCAAACAATCATTGTGTTATGACATCCATTTCTGTGTGTGTTTACACAGACACACATTTGTGGTATTTAAAAGTCATGAAGCCTTTTTAAAAAAAGTGCTGGAAGTCATAATTTCAATCAAGCTGCTTTGCAAAGTTATGGCCTTGTTTGGCCGATTGCAATGATGTCGTCATTGCCTCAAACACGGACAAGAGGCCCTCTTTTGGAATACGTCCAGAGTGAAAGTATGGGCCAGATGGGGAAAATATCAGTCTTGTGATCTTTTAGCACATCTTATTTTAGATTCAACATCATATTCCTATTTTATTATCCACCAAAATTCAGTCCAAAGTTCTTTGGACAGATTCAAAAAAATCAAACCCACAGTAAAAAAAAAATGGTGCTCCTTGCTGAAGAGCCTCAGAAGAATGGATCTGGGGCTGGGAAGGAAAATCCTGAAGGTTTTGCTCATGGCAGTGTAGGAAAATGAATGGGTAGCGTCTGGGCTGCTTGGTCAACCTCAGTCATGGCCTGAGCGAATGGGGTTTGGCTTGTTGGGAAGAAAATGGGGAAAATTTCAAATCAACGGTAAAACAAAAGCAAGTTCCCACAAGGTTGAGAGGTGCTGGAGCAGGGATGTGAACTGTGATAGGGCGGGAAGACCCAGGAGTCAGACTCCTAAGCTCTGAGCTCAGGCGGCAAGGCTAAGGGAAGGGGCGGAGCTTGAAAGGAATTCCCACAGCCCCACCTACTGGGACTTTTCCTTTCTCCACCTGCTCTTCTCCAGAGTTCCCTGGTTTCCTAGGCTTCAACCACTTTAATGAACAGTTAATCCAACCTCAGATAGTCAAGGCTATTAAATACAATTAAATTTAATAATTAAAATACATCCTTTAATATCTTAAAATGTATTCATATAATTAATATTAACTACTAAAAAACAATAAGCCTGGGTATATACATTCTGCCCCGTTTGATTTTATTTATTTATTAAAATTTTTTTACATTTCTTTTTTAATGTTTTATTTATTTCTGAGAGAGAGAGAGAGAGAGAGAGAGAGAGAGAGAGAGAGAGAGACAGTGTGAACAGAGGAGGGTCAGAGAGAGAGGGAGACACAGAGTCTGAAGCAGGCTCCAGGCTCTGAGCTAGCGGTCAGCACAGAACCTGATGAGGGGCTCGAACCCACGAACCGTGAGATCATTACCTGAGTGGAACTCAGAGGCTTAACTGACTGAGCCACCCAGGCGCCCTGCCTAGTTTGATTTTAAAAGCCATGCTTGATCATTTAATTATCATGTCTTTTGCGCATGGAGCAATTCAGCGATTGCACAGTCACTTACTAGAGAATCTGAGCTGACAACTCAGAGATGAGGCAAGGCTTATGACACCAGGCAACCACTTGAGCTGCAGGGTAGGTGACAAGGAGGTGGAAAGAAAGACATTTCACACTGAGGGAAAGACAAGGCTTTGGAATTTAGAGAGTGGCCCCTGTTTGTTCCATGCCAACAGGTCGAAGTGGTAAGTTGTTTTTCTAATACTCACAGTCAGGTCCAAGGTAGACAGGCTAACAGAGGAGGGAAGAGGTCAAGGGTGCAGATTGGAAAGATGGGAAATTAGGGCGAGCACCGAGTTAACCTTTTAGTTTACAGAAAGAGGCTTACCCTCCAATTGGCAGATCTTTGTTATACGCAGTAAACAACAGCTCACGTTTTGAGCCCTTAGGAATCCCAAGTCCTAGACTAATCATTTTCTCACACATCCTCCCGTGTGATGCTCCTGAAAGACAGGAACTGGTAGGATCCCCATTTTGCAGCTGGGCGGCTGAGTGGTGAGCCGGGATCTAACGCCCCTACTACTGGCACCCAGAGCTCATGTTGTTGCAGCCTGTTCCAGTCTCCTGATAGAGAAGGACAGGACAGGCCGTTTTAGAAGCGGGCAGAAGAGATGTCCCCAAATGGTGGAGTGGTGGAGGAAGACCTCAGGTTCAGCTAGAGGGGCTACTCAGTATGACAGGTGGTTTACTGGTCAGGGGTCTCTGTTTTGTGTAACCCATGGAATATAAAATATGTTTCACAAAAGTGAAGTGAGGGGTTTAAGTTTACTCCAGCTGTGCTTGATCTTCGAACAGAAACCGTGAAATCCAGCTGTATGAACTCTCCAACTTGGAGCCTTACTGTCAGATTGGTGGCCTGGAAACTGTCCCTCTGAGACTGGACTACAGGTAAGAGCATCTCCAGAGCCAGGAGGGCCTCCAGGGTGGGCTCTCCAGGGTGCCTGGCCGGTGGAGCCTCCCTTCCTCTCTCCTGGGGCAGTTATGCTCAGGTGTGTTCCATGAAGCCTATGGTGACCACGTCATTCATCACAGTCCTGCCCACATACCTTCTTGTATCGAATAAGGAAAGGGAAGTCCAGAGATGTGAAATGATTTTTAGAGGCGTGCAATTATGAATTAATCTGTGTTTTAAATGTGACTGGACTAATTTTGTTGAAACTTGACCCTGACCACGTTACTCTGCTTTTTAATAGTTGCCAATTCCCTCTCCAGAAATCTCCACACTTTTCAGCGAGCATCCAAACCCCTCTCTGCCTTTCTGGCCTTCACCCTCCCCACCCCCCACTGAGCCTCCCAAGCACCAACGTAGCTAGAGACTTCTCAGCACGGGTCAGGCATTGTCACCACCATGCTGCTTCCACTGCTGCCCTCTTCCCCAACCATCCATCCCGCCATGTTTCTTTCTTTTTTTTTTTTTTTAATGTTTTATTTATTTATTTATTTATTTTTTTTACAAATAGTTTATTGTCAAATTAGTTTCCACATAACACCCAGTGCTCATCCCCACAAGTGTCCTCCTCCATGCCCACCCCCCTCCCCCCCACATCCATCAGTCCTCAGTTTTTGTCAGCATTCAAGAGTCTCTCATGGTTTGCCTCTCTCCCTTTCCCCCACCATTTCCGCCCTTCTTCTCCCCCTTGGTCCTCTGTTAAGTTCCTCCTAATCCTCCTATATGTGCACACATATGATATTTGTCCTTCTCTGCCTGACTTATTTCGCTCAGCATAACACCCTCAAGGTCCATCCATGTTGCTACACATGGCCAGATTTCATTGTTTCTCATTGCCATGTAGTATTCCATGGTATAGATAAACCACATCTTCTTGATCCATTCATCTGTTGATGGACACTTAGGCTCTTTCCAGGTTTTAGCTATTGTGGAGAGTGCTGCTATGAACATTGGGGTACATGTGCTCCTATGCACCAACATTTCTGTATCCCTTGGGTAAATTCCTAGCAGTGCTATTGCTGGGTCATAGGGGAGTTCTATTGTTAGTTTCCTTAGGAACCTCCACACTGTTTTCCAGAGGGGCTGTACCAGTTTACATTCCCACCAACAGTGTAGGAGGGTGCCCGTTTCTCCACATCCTCGCCAGCATCTAGAGTTCTCTGATTGGCTCATTTTAGCCACTCTGACTGGCGTGAGGTGGTATCTCAGTGTGGTTTTGATTTGTATTTCCCTGATGAGGAGCGATGCTGAGCATCGTTTCATGTGTCTGTTGGCCATCTGGATGTCCTCTTTGGAGAAGTGTCTGTTCATATCTTCTGCCCATTTCTTCACTGGGTTGTTTGTTTTTCGGGCGTGTAGTTTGGTGAGTTCCTTGTAGATTCTGGATATCAACCCTTTATCTGATATGTCATTTGCAACTATCTTTTCCCATTCCGTTGGTTGCCTATTAATTTTCTGGGTTGTTTCCTTGGCTGTGCAGAAGCTTTTAATCTTGAGGAGGTCCCAACAGTTTATTTTTGCTCTTAATTCCCTTGCTTTTGGGGATGTGTCAAGTAAGAAGTTGCTGCGGTGGAGGTCAAGGAGGTTGTTTCCTGCTTTCTCCTCTAGGGTGTTGATAGTTTCCTGTCTCACGTTCAGGTACTTTATCCATTTTGAGTTTATTTTTGTGCATGGTGTGAGAAAATGATCTAGCAGAATGGATTAAAAAACAAAATCCATCTATATGCTGTCTACAAGAAACTCATTTTAGACGGGAAGATACCTTCAGATTAAAAGTAAGGGGATGGAGAAATATATATCATGCTACAGGAAATCAAAAGAAAGCCGGAGTAGCGATACTTATATCAGACAAACCATGTTTCTTGAGCACCTGTTGTGCACACTCGTTGTTGGATGTAGGACACGTGCATGAATGAGACCAGATTCCTAGTGTCACAGAGTGGGTGCTTCCTGGGAAATCCTGCCATTCTTCACAGCCCTAACATTCGTGGATTCCTCTGATTCTCCTCTGTACCGAAAAGCCAATGTTCCCTGAAAGCTTCCCCAACCTTTGGATGTGGTGGTCCCACATGTCACTGAGGTGCAGGTCCCGAGTAACTCTCAGGAGGCTCCAGTACCTTAGTCCTTGCTATGTGCTCTCTGACACCCGAGAGAGGTGCACGGCTGCCCGGCAGACACATAGCAGGCTCCCAAGAAATGTGTGTTGAATGGCCAAGTCAGAAAACTCTTAAGTGGATGAAAGGAGGCTCTGGTTTTATTTTGCCTTTCCTTTCCCCCTCTCCCTTTTTCTTCTCCTTATGAGATAGAAATCTTTTAGACGCTCAACAATTTCAACAAAATATATCTTTCATTCAGCTCTCTTCTAGCAGTCATTTTGTATATTGAGAAATATGGAGAAATGTTGATGGACTTAGAAGAAAGTGGTTGAAAAGCAAACTTGTTGCCAACTGGGTTCTCATAGTACATAGCAAGGGAGAGACAACCAGATCCACCTTGCCCTCCCTGGGCCCTCTTGTGTAAGATGGGAGCCATTCCCCTAAAGGCCACAGAGCCCCAGATGTTGGACTGTCCCTGCCCAGCCCTACCAGAAGCCCCATTTCTGTCCCAAAGGTGGCCTCTGCCACAGTGCACAATGAGAGCTTGGTGGCACTGGAGCCTTTCCCTGCACTAAGGGGTCCAGGTGACTGCGGCACTTCATTGAGTCGTGCGGTGACTCATTGCCTTTTACCCAAGACAGCACAGTTTCCTTGAAAATGAAAGACTTGAGTAATCATTGTTTTCAAGAAAGGACACTTTGATGAGCAAAGAAAGATGACACCTGGGGGGAACTCATTTGTCCAGGCAAAGAGTGCTGCTCAGCAGGCTATGCTTGTCTCTTGCTCCCCTGGTCCTCTGACAGGACATCAGCACCCAGCATCCCAGCTCAGGAAGCTGGGCTCCTTCTGGGATGGCTTGGGGACCTTAGGGAAGGCAGGACATGGTGATGGATCCAGATCTCAGTTCCTTTAGTCATCTCTGGGAACTTGACCAAGTCATGTGTTTAGTCTTGAGGTCAAGTAGCTCATGTGCAAAAGAGATATGTTAGATGCACCTCCAGGTGCTGTGGTGAAGTCGGAAGGGTACACTGTAGATAAAGGCCTTAGCACAGTGCCCAACAGAGCACCTACTCCCTTCCTTTTCTTACCCGATGTGCTGTGAGCCATGGGAACAATGCTTCTGTCCCGTCAGGGCTCTTCAGAACCCTCCCATTACACTCTACACTCTCTCCCAACTCTCAGGCTTGCCTCTCTGACCCCATTCAGCTCCTCAAACTTGCTCAATACTTTCCCTCTTCAGGGTCTTTGCACGTGCTGTTCCTTTTCCCTGAAAGACCATGCCCACCTCCACTCCCACCTTTCCCTTCAGATCTGAATTCAAATCTCATCTCCTCTGACCATCCTTTCCTAACAGCCTTATCAAGCTAGGTCCCCAGTGACTGTTCATTTTCTTAATTGCACATATTATGGGCTATGAGTATAGATGGTGCATTCTTTGTCTGTCTACTGTCACTGGATTGGGAGAGCAGGACTACATCTATCTTGACCCCCCTGGAAGCCTATCACCTATTGTAGGGCATGATACATAATAGCTGTTCAGTATTTTTTTTTTTAATGAATAAGCAATCAAAACTTTAGACTCTTAAATCCCATGTTATTAGGATTCCTGTTAGGTTGTCTAAACTCTTTGTGCCTTTGTTTCCATATCTGTAAAATTAGTACATAAAAGTAGCACCCACCTCACTGAGTTGTTGGGAAGATTTCATGAGACAGTACTTGTAAGGAACCTGTCTGGCACACAAAGAGGGCTCTTTAAATTCTGGTTTCCATCATTATCATGATTAGATGAACTCTTGACAAGGGAGAGCTAAATGGAGAGCACCCCAAATTAATAAGGACTTTTGGACCATTGTGGTCCCAGGAAGTCATGGAGACCTTGTTCTGCCCATCACTCCTGGGGCTTGTGTGTGTGTGTGTGTGTGTGTGTGTGTTTGTGTGTGTGAAGGGAGTCCTTTGCTATGGGCTAGGGATTCAGGAGTTGAACACACTGGATACCTAACCTCAAGAGGAGTACAGTCTGGTGGATCAGAATATGTCAGTCTGCTTGGGCTGCTGGAACGAAATACCAGAGTAAGCAGCCTAGACGACAGAAGCTAATTTCCTCACAGTTACGGCTGGAAAATCCAAGATCAAGGTGTGAGCTCGTTCTTTCTCATGAGGGCTCTCCTCTTGACTTGCAGATGGCCACCTTCTCACTGTGGCCTCACATGGCCTTCCTGTGGTGTATATACATTGAAAGAGAGAGAGCTGTGTGGTTAAGGGCACTAATCCTATCATGAGAATCCTATCTTCATGACTTCACCTAACCCTAATTGCCTCCCAAAGGCCCTATCCCCAAACACCATCACACTGGGAATTAAGGCTTTACCATGAGGATTCTGGAGATTCAAATCCGCAATCCACAACACTGAATGCTGACTGACAAGGGTGGTGTGCTCTAATCATGACGTCTATCTCCTGCTGAGGGGAGTCAGTGGTATTGGCTACACACAAGTCCCATCAGCGAATGAGGCTGTCTGTTGATGATGTCATTCTCTGACAGCCCCTCCTCTGTTTCCGGACTGTCCCAGAGTACTAGGAGTGAGGTTCCAGATACTTCTCTGCTCCTGTGAAGTGGAGGATAGTTTTTTTTCTTTCATTCTCCTTCTGATGTTTAGCTTTCAGACACACCCAACAAAAAGCCAACTTGAAACAGTACTTATAACCCATTATCACCCCCGCAGACTGGGCATGGGGGTGTGTTGGATGGAGATGACCCCATGTCACCCTAAAACCTCACTTAGAGTTGCCAGCTTGATCCCTTGCTAAGCAATCAGCACATAAACTTTGTATTTTATCTCCATTTCATCTCACCACACCCTCACACCCAGACCTAATCACTTGGAGCAATATTAGAACCAACATGGTATTTATCATAATATCCTGGGAGAGTAGGGTTCTGGTAAGTACAATGAGTGCTAGTTACAGAGACTGAATGCTCCAGGGGGCATTAATCATGGTGTCTGAGTGCATTTGTGGGAGCACATTGTAAACTAATTGCCATATATGGAGCTCACTCAATCATTACCTTTAATATACAATTTCCCATACAATACAACTTCTATTTTGTTGCTTTCACACCACTGTAGACATACTCTAAGGTATGCTTCAGCCTTAAAAAGGTTAGATATAAAAGTAAAGCAGGAAGGCAAGAGAAATATTTTTGATGAATGATAAATGTATCAGCCTAATAGAACCTTTGGATCATAGGAGACATTCAATGACTACTTTTTGACTAAGTAAATAAATACAGAAAAAATAAGTATTTTTTAATCCCAGCCTGATCTATTGCTGATTTTTCTGCTAGCCTAGCGCAAGCCATTGCCCTCCTTGCACATGGAATAGATCGACAGCAACAGAGGAAGAAGAAAGGGAAAAAACCCACTTTACTCAGGGATGTAACATCAACTTACTTCAGAAGATTTCTTGGAAGAAAAACTTAAGTGTTTAGAGCCTTTATAAAAACAATATGTCAGTAAAAGATCAAGTAGAGATTGACTTTACTTCCAAAATTAGAGACATCCTGCTTATTATGTGTAAAAATAGATGTTTGTATTTTGAATACTACGTCTCATAAAATTAGTCCTGAAATATAGAATTAAAAAACACTGTTTTCTCATGTTTGCACCTCAGTCTTTACAACATGAGAATTAAATGCTGGACAGAGACCTGTGTGAGGTGGGAAGGCAGGGGTCCCACCTGTTTGACGAGAAGCTGACAGCAAAGTCTTTGCAAGGGAGTACCTTTGAACTAGAGGGCAAATAGGTCGTAGTAGGCCCCAGGACAGAAAGGGCATTCCAGTCCATGGCAACAGTATGAGTATAGGTAGGGAAAGGGAGGAGTGAGAGATATTGAAGTTTTTGGAGAAACTAACCTACTTTGGAATGAACATCTTTTAAGGAAAGAGGGAAAGAAAACATCAGGAAAGACAAGAGACTTGCTCATCTCTGCCCTGCTAAGCACTTTGTCTTGCATCATCAATTCTGTGTGGGTTTCATCTTAATGAATATTTAATAGCCTACTTGTATTCAGTCTTAGAAAAGGGCATAGAACATTACATTGTATACAACAGCCACCAATATATTTTCGTTTTTATAGGTCCAGCATAGTCAAATAATGGAAATTTCTTCTAATTCAACTTGCTCTACAAAATACACACGAAGTGGGATGTTTGGGTGGCTTAGTTAGCTGAGGGTCCAACTTAGGCTCAGGTCATGATCTCATGGTTCATGAGTTTGAGTCTCACTTTGGATGTCTGTCCCCCCCACCGCCCCCGACACTCTCCCCACTCATGCTCATGCACGTGCTCTCTCTCTCAAAAATGAAAAAATATTTTAAAAATAAATAAATAAATGAAATACACATGAAGCTTACAAAACAGAATTTGGGTAGATTATAAATTTGGCCACAAGAAATATATTAGGTCAAACATATTTTTGATTTTTTATTTAATGACAACAGTGCTTGCCTGATATAAAAATACTCTTTGCAGATAATTTGGATGTCCATTTTAGAAGGCTTGGATTATATATTTTTAATTTATCTTATTTTATTGTTGTAAGAACACTTAACATGAAATCTACCTTTTTAACAAACTTTTAAGGGCACAATAGAATATCGTTGACTATATGACAATGACATATGACAATGTCATACAGCTAGATCTCTAGGGCTCTCTACTCATCTTGCTTAAGTGAAACTCTATGGCCATTGACTAATAACTCCTCATTTTCTCTTCTCCCTAACTCCTGGCAACCACCATTCCTTTCTTTGATTCTGTGAATTTGACTACTTTAGATGCCTCATATAAGTAGGATCATGCAGTGTCTCTCTGTGACTAGCTTATTTGACTTAAACATAAAGCTTTTCTTGCCTTTGATTTTGGTATCACATCCATGAAATCATTGCTAAGATCAATGTCATTAAGATTTTCTTCTACATTTTCTTCTAGGAGATTTATAGCTTCAAGTCTTATGTAAGTCTAATCTACTTTGAGTTGATTTGTATATGATGTAAAGTAGGGGTTCAATTTAGTTCTTTTGCATGTGGATATCCAGTTTTACCAACACCGTTGAATGGATATATTACCTTTCCCTTATTATGTGTTCTTGATCTACTTGTTTTTTGTTTGTTTGTTCATTCATTTTAAGAGAAAGGGTGCAGATGAGTGAGGGGCAGAGAGAAGGAGATGGGGGAGAGAGAGAGAGAGAGAGAGAGAGAGAGAGAGAAAGAAGCTTACCTGAAGTGGTACACGTTTGTTTGTTTGTTGCTAGAAATGGGGCTCATACTCACCCAAAATGAGGCTCAAGATCACCTGAACCATCAGGACTTGAACTCATGAACCATCAGGTCATGACCTGAGCTAAAGTCAGATGCTTAACTGAATGAGCCACCCAGGTGCCCTTTAGTTGACCATGTATGTGTGGATTCATTTTTGGGCTCTCTATTCTATTCCATTGGTCTTCATGCCATCTGAAGACATCTATCTTCATACCAGTACCATACTGTTTTGATTATTATAGCTTTGTAATATAGTTTAAAATTAAGAAGTGGGATGTCTCCAGCTTTGTTCTTCATCGAGACTTATTTGCTAATTTGTGATTCCATATGAAGTTTTAAATTGTTTTTTTCTTTTTCTATTTTTGTAAAATTGACATTGAGATTTTGTTAGGGATTACATTGAATCTGTAGATGGCTTTGGGTATTAAGACTTCTAGTCCATGCACACAGATATCTTCCCATTTGTTTGTGTCTTGTTTAATTTCTTTCATCAATGTATTACTGTTTTCAGTATATAAATCTTTCACCTCCTTAGTTACTCTTTTTATTTTAATGGAGTTTATTTCTTTTTTTTAATGTTAAATTCTTTACTTAATGTTAAATTCTTTATTTATTTCTGAGAGAGAGAGAGAGAGACAGCGTGAGCAGGAGAGGGTCAGAGAGAGAAGGAGATACAGAATCTGAAGCAGACTCCAGGCTCTGAGCTAGCCGTCAGCACAGAGCCCAACGTGGGGCTCGAGCACATGAGCCGTGTGATCATGACCTGAGCCGAAGTCGGATGTTTAACAGACTGAGCCACCCAGGTGCCCCGAGCTAATCTTATTCCTAAGTATTTTATTCTTTTAGGTTCTATTTTTAAATGGGATTGTTTCCCTAATTTCCTTTTCAGATAGTTCGTTTTTAGTGTATAGAAACACAGCTGACTTTTGGACATTGATTTTGTGTCCTGCCACTTTACTGAATTTGTTTATTATTTCTGACTTTCTTCTTTAATGGAGTCTATAGGGCTTACTATATGTAAGATCATAATGTCTGCACACAGGAACAATTCTAAATCTTCTTCTGATTTGGATGTCTTTTATTTCTTTTTTTTTTTCTTGCCTAATTGCCCTGGGTGAGACTTCTGGTACTGCGTGGAATAGAAGTGTCAAAAGCAGGCACCCTGGTCTTGTTACTTACCTTAGAGGAAAACTGTTGAGTTTTTCATTGTGTGATGTTAGCATCAGGTTTTTCAAATGTGGCCTTTATTATATTGAGTACTTTCTATTTCTAGTGTGTTCAGAGTTTTTAACATGAAAGGGTGCTGAATTTTGTCAAAGCCTCTTCTGTATTGAGACAATCGTGTAATTTTTATCCCTTATTCTGTTAACATGGCATATCATATTAATTAATTTTCATATATTAAACCATCATTTCATCCCAGGGATAAATCTCACTTGGTCATGGTGTATGATCCTTTTATGGTTTGCTAGTATTTTGTTGAGGATTTTTGTGTCTACATTCATCAGGGATAATGCTGGTCTTAAGAGAAGGAGTGGTAACTCTTTTTTTTTTTTTTTTTTTTAGTGTTTGGTAGTATTCACCATTGAAGTTATCTGGTCCTGGGCTTTTCTTTATGGGAGGTTTCTGATTAGTGATTCAACTTCCATATAGTTATAATCTGTTCAGATGTTCTATTCTTTCATGATTTAGTCTTGGTAGGTTTGGTGTTTATAGGAATTTCTTCATTTTTTTTTCTAAGTTATCCAGGGTTTTTTGGCATATAATTGTTCATTGTAGTCATTTGTGATTCTGTTGTATCAAATGTGATGTCTCTTCTTTCATTTCTAATGTTATTTATTTGAGTGCTTTCTCTTTTTTCTTGAGTACTTTCTCTTTTTTCTTGGTTAATCTAGCTAAAGGTTTGTAAATTTTGTTAATATTTTAAAAAACTAACTCGTGGTGTTGTTTGTTTATTTCTTTTTTTTTTAATGTTTTATTTATTTCTAGGAGAGAGAGAGAGACAGCGTGAGCAGGGGAGGGTCAGAGAGAGAGGGAGTCACAGACTGAAACAGGCTCCAGGCTCTGAGCTGGCAGTCAGCACAGAGCCCGACGCGGGGCTCGAACCCACAAACCGCGAGATCATGACCTAAGTGAAAGTCGGACGCTTAACCGACTAAGCCACCCAGGCGCCCCTGTTTGTTTATTTCTGTTCTCATATATCTTATTTCCTTCCTTCTGCTAACTTTGCGCTCAGTTTGTTCTTTTTTTTAGCTACTTAAGGTATAAAGTTGTCTATTTGAGATCTTTCCTTTTTAAATGTAGATATTTGTCACTATGAACGTCCCTCTCCGTACTGCTTTTACTGCATCCTATAAGTTTGGGTATGTTGTATTTTCATTTGTCCTGAGGTATTTTTGAATTTTATTTTCTATTTTCTGTTTGTTTTTTTTTTACCAAATGGTTATTCAAGAATGTATTGTTTATTTTCTAAATAATTGCATATTTTCCAACTTTCCTTCTGCTCTGGTTTCTAATTTCATCCTATCATGATCAGAAAAAAATATTTTGTATGATTTCAATCTTCTTAAGTTGTTAAGAAGATTGTTATGTCACACTTGTTCTGTGACATAACATGATCTATCCTGGAGAAAGATCCATGTGTGCTTAAGAATATGTATTCTGCTGCTCTTGTGTTAGATGCTCTGTACATGTCTGTCGGGTCCATTTAGTCTATAGTGTTATTCAAGGCCTTTGTGTCTTTATTGATCTTCTGTCTGAATATTGTATCCATCATTGAAAGTGAGGTATTGATGTTTTTTACTATAATTGTATTTATTTGTTTTGTACATTCAGGTGCTTTAATGTTGGGTACCTATATATTTATAATTGCAATATCTTCCTAGTGGATTGACCTCTTTATCATTATATACTACCTTTCCTTGTCTCTTGTGACAGTTTTTGACCTACCTGGATACTTTTTTAATACAAGAATGGCCATCCCTGCTGTCGTCTGTTGACCATTTACATGGAGTATCTTTTTCTATTCCTTCACTTAAGTCCCTGCATGTCCTTAAATCTACAGTGAGTTTCTACTAGACAGCATATAAAGAGTATTTTTTTTAATTCATGGATGGGGGAGTTTAATCCACTTAAATTTAAAGTAATTATTGATAGAGGGTATTTACTATTGCTATTTTATTGGTTTCCATTAGTCTTATAGTTCTCTTATCTGTCTTCTCTTGCTGTCTTCCTTTGTGTTTTGTTGCTTTTTTGTATTGATATGCCTTGATTCTTTTCTATTTTCCTTTTGTGTAACTTCTATAGGTAATTTTTATGTGTGGTTGCCATGGGGCTTACATAAAGTATCTTATAATGTTAACAGTACTTTTTAGCGGATAACAACTTAAGTTCCATTACACACAAAAACTCTACACTTTAACATAGTCCCACAAATACTGTATGTTATTGTTGTCATAATTTATTTTTATTCATGTTGCTTAACTTAAGACAGTTCAGTTATAGTTATTTGCAATACTTTTTTGTCCTTTACTTTTATGATAGAATTAAAAGTGATATACCACCACTATTACAGTAACTCAGCATCTGCATTTGTCTACATATTTACCTTTATCAACAAATTTCCATTTCCGGGATCTGGATGTACATTCCCTTCTCCCGCTTTGAAAAGTATTTAGCCATTGTTTCTTTAAAAAAAATTTTTTTTAAATGTTTGTTTGTTTATTTTGAAAGAAGGAGAGAGAGAGCCCAAGCAGGGGAGGGGCAGAGAGAAAGGGAGACACAGATCCGAAGCAGGCTCCAGGTTCCAAGTTGTCAGCACAGAGCTGGACGCAGGGCTCAAACTCATGAAACATGAGATCATGAAGATAATGGAGCCAGTCAGACGCTTAACCAACTGAGCCACCCAGGCACTCCGACCATTATTTCTTTAAATGCGTTTTCTTTCTGTCTGTCTCTTCTCTTTCTGGAACTCCTGTAATTTGTGTATTGGACCACTTGATGGTATCTCATTAAGTCCCCTAAGCTTTCTTCATTCTTTTTTATTTTTGCTCCTCTGACTGAATTATTTCCAATGACCTGTCTTTGAGTTTGCTGATCTTTTCTTTGACTTGAGCCAGTCTGTTTTTGAACACCACTAGTAAGTTTTTCAGGTCAGTTTTATTCTCCTCAGCTCCATGATTTCTGCTAGGTATTTTTAAAAAATATTTTCTGTCTCTTTGTTGAGATTCTCACATTGGTCTCTTGACCTTGGCGAGCACCTTTATGACAGCTATTTTGAATTCCCTATCAGGTAAATCATATAACTTTATTAGGGTTGGCTCCTGGACATGTATCTTATTCCTTTGTTTGGAATATATTTGACTGATTCTCTATTTTTGTTGGCTTTTTGGGTTGGTGTCTGCTCATTAGACAAAACAGGCATCTCCTCCAGTCTTCACAGGAGAAGATCCCCATTAATCAGCTTAGCCAGGGATTTTGACTGTTTCATTCCATAGGGAGAAACCGAGAGTTGAAAAGTTGAGCTGCTGGACACACAAACCAACACTTTCCTCCCCGGGATGAAGCTGGGTGCAAGGGGGACCGACTCTTTCTGATCTTATGGCCTTGTGCCACAGGCAGAGATTCTTGGGGGAAGGTGCTTTAAATCTCCCTACCTGCTTCAGTAAGCCTGTTTCATACTCTCCAGGGTGCTGGAGGCTTTCAGTGAGTTTCTGGATTTCTCACAAAAGAAATTTGTCAGTGGTTTGTTGCTAGACTAGTGTGTTTATTAGGGGGAAGGAGGGCCCAGGTCTTCCTACTCCACCATTTTGTTGACATCACTTCAATGCATATTTTATTTTATTATTTATTTATTTTAAATTTTACTTATTTTTGAGAAAGAGAGACAGAGTGTGAGTGGGAGAGGGGCAGAGAGAGAGGATGCACAGAATCTGAAGCAGGCTCCAGAGCTGGACATAGAGCTCAAACTCACGAACTGTGAGATAATGACCTGAGCCAAAGTTGGACACTTAACCTACTGAGCCACCCAGGCACCTCATAATGCATATTTAATTAAATATTGAAGGAGACTCACTCTGGTAGAGTATTAGTGAGTTGAGCCCTGCGTCAGGTTCTGTGTCAGCTAGGAGCCTGTAGCCTGCTTTGGATCTGTGTCTCCTTCTCTCTCTGTCCCTCCCCTACTCACTCTCTGTCTCTCCCTCTTTCAAAAAAAATAAATAAATGAACATTGTTGGGAGCCATTCTGAGCCCACTAGTCGAGAAAACTCCTGGTGAGGTTAAAGCAAGTTTGCACCGTCTCTTGCCAATCAGATGATGACCGATATCTACCCCCACTCAATTATTTCTGCTTGAGCACTGACCCCTACGGTACCTTGCTGATCAATATCGGGAGTGACTTGTCCCCTTATTCCGGCCCTGGTATGATGATTGCACCTTGTGAAGTAACTTATTGTGGGAACTTCTTTTGATTATGGGAACAGACATCGTGTCTCCAGAAGGTCCTGTTTCCCTCTATACTTTCCCTTGAGCTATGAACAGGGTAAATACCCCTAGTCATAAAAGATTGACCTTTACACATACAATTCTGTTTCTACCGTTGCATTAGTCCAGGATGTTCATACAGCTCAACATGTAAATCAACTAACCAAAAATGTCTTTCATGCCCTAGCTATTCAAGAAATCATAAAAGTAGACACAAAGGTAAATGTACTCATAGAGGCTATTCTATGTATGGGAAATAAGCTAAACTCTTTAAAGGTATGGTTGGCTCTCTGGTGCAATAAAGCATATAACTGGAAAATCAAGTCTTGCGCGGAGACAAAGAGCCTAACTTAGAGAGAAGGAACAGATAAGGGCAGAAGATAAGTTAGTACATACACCTATGCTAACTGATGGTGTTTAGCAGCCCCTTCCCTAAGGCCTACTTTCCACACAACACCTTCCCTTACCCTGGAAGCTGTGATGAGGATGGATAAGAGTATCTACAAACCTGTGACTTAATCTTAGTGTTATTAAAATGTGAACACCTTGTCATTTTCTTAGTTACTCAACTTCACTATAATTGGGGCTGTTCTGCAAGAAGACTTCTGTAAAACCTGTTTCTGTACATTTTCCAAAAACATCTTATCACAAAGAGCTATCCATTGTAAAAATTCCATTTCCTGATACCATGTTAACATTTGACCTATAAATAAAGACACCAAAACCGACAGGACAGAGATGCCTGCCTGGTGATCAGAAGGGATCTCGGGGCTCTCTCATTTTCTTTCGCCGACACCATCCATCTTTCAGGGACCCCTGGACCTGTCGGAGCCAGGGCGGCCTCCGACAGAACATTAAAAAATTTTTTTTATGAAAAATGGTTAAATACTTTTTAAATCTGGAGAGGGTAATGAACATCCAGATACCGGAAATGGAAATTCGTTGATAAAGGTAAATATGTAAGCAAAATGGATTAATCTGGATTCAGAGAGACTAATAGAGTATTGCAGAAATTCTCAAGTTCATCATCCCTAAAATGGGTTTTTTTTTTTTGAGGATTAAATGAATGAATAAATATAAAGCCCTTGAACTAGTTAGTGACTGGCATATAATAATTACTAAAAAAATAATAGCAATTATTAATATTATTATTACCCATATGACAAATGCTGAAGGTACAGAAGCTGAAGCAACAGATGAGGTGGAGAAGAAAGTGACACGAGTTTTTCAGAAGGCTATGTAAACTGGGCTTGTTACCGGTTGGAGCAGTAGGCCTGAGGGCCCCTGAGCAGATGCCACTCCCAGTCTGGGTAGCTGATGGAGTCTTTCACTACCACTCAGGGGTTAACACGGGCTTTTGGTTTTGCTCAGTTTAGGGGAGATGATCATTAAGATCCCTTCTATTCTTTCCTCCCACCTCCCCCCTGCCAACAACACCATATCTGTCACAATAAAGAAGATAAAGGAGAGGGACAGAGGAGAGGGTCTCAAAAGTGCCACCTACCTGACCTCCTAGCCCCCTTGGGAATCTCAGATCCTTTGCCTTGGCCTGTCAGACTTTCCTCTAAATCCTTTCCTTAAGTACTGAAGACCTCAGTTCCAAATAGCAACTGTTTGTTAAGCTTGTTGTATGCACCCGTCCTTACAGAAGTCAAATGATGAGTAAGGAATGAAGATTAAAGGAATCAATGGAGATGGATGTGAGTATAAAAACACACCTCCACATCAATGGTGCTCACTTTAAATTCATGACTATGAAGCTCACATGAACCCTTGAGATCCCACGTACTCACCTACATGTCCCAGGCACACTCACTGCAGCCTTGTTCCAAGTCTATGATTTCATTCTTTCTCTTTTCCCTTCACATCCCAGTCCATCTTTCCCTTATCCTCACCTTTGCTAATGACCTGTTTCTTACCTTACTGTGAAAACTGCAATTTTCTGCAGGCCAGGGAGGATTCTGGGTACAGGGAACCCTTCAGTGTACAAAATAGGTAAGATTTTCTGCCCTTAAAAGATGTTTGCATTCAAGTAGGGGATAGATTGACAACAAATAATAAAGATTATAAATATGCAAATGAGACAGTATTGTTAGAAGGTGATAAGTGCTCTGGACAAAAGAAAAGGTAATGCCAAGGATATCTGTGTGTGTATCGAAGGGAATGGATGGGGCTGTCAGTTGTAGTGTTAAGGTGGTCAGAGGTGGCTTCAATGAGAAGGTGACATTCCAACTAAGACCCAAAGGAAGTACGGGAGTGAGGCAAGGAAGCCAAGGGGGTACCTGGGAGACAGCAGCCCAGACAATGGAACAGTGAAACAAAGGCCTGGAGTGAGACCTCCCCACTTGCCCTGCACACTCAGGGACTCACAGCATCCTGGTCCTCTGCTATGTGCCCATGAGACCATTGCTGCCAGGCTTTCCATTACTTTTTCTCACTGGTCTTAATGCAATGACCTTCTAAGGGGCAGATCTTTTCCCTCTTTTGAGTCTTCATTACATCCAACTCTGACATATACCATTTTTCCTTCCTTGGCTTCTGTTCCAGAGCTCTGTCTCTGGTTCACCTACTCTTGACTACTACTCCCTCTGCTTCTTCCTCCTCACCACCACCCCCTCCCCATGCTGAGAGCCCCTCAAGGGCTACCCTGGCCTTCTCCTTATACCACATTCCTTCGTTAAGTATTGTCTTTCCTTCAGTGGGTTTGGCCATGATTTAAAATCTACTTCTTGACCCCTGCTCTCTAAATGCTACATTCATTTCCACGTGGATACCTACAGGCCTTTCAAACTTGAACTGTCAAAATACAACCACTCTCCCTTCAGATTCTGCAGCGTTTTCTGTGTTTTCTGTCTTGATTTCTGCCTCCCTTGCATCATTCAAATTGAGAACCTTGGAATTCCCTGTGGTTGCTGCTTCTCCTCCTCACCTTCCACTTCCAATTGCTGACCAGTTCTTGTCCCTTCTCTCCTCTCATTTCTGTAATCACTGCCCTGTGTGAGTCCTCACAGTTTCTTTCATGTTCTAGTTAATTGGCCCATGACCTGCAGTCTCTCCTCTTTGCATCTTGGCCCACAAGATCTGGGCAGATTTGATTATGTTCTGCTCTGCTCCATCTTGAATAAATCTCATTGGTCAAGGCCTTTTGGGACTGAGACAGTGGCCATATAATCTGAACTCCCTCCAGCTTCCTCACGGTATGAACATGATTAACAGCGCTATTGTTTTCTTGTGTTCATCCAAGATGACAGTAAGACTTTGTCTGGCTCTCTCAAGACATGGTTCATCCCATGGCAGCAATCTCCATGATGCTCCAGATGAATCTTCTCACAGCAGTGACAGAATCCCGGCTACCCTTCAATGCCTTGATACAATCAGTTTGCTTCAGGTCAAATATGCTGAGTAAAACTGACTCGCCTTCTCCCCTTTGTTGAGTTATGAAGTGAGAACGATGCTGCTCCATTCACTCTATTTCTGGAAGACTGATGTCTAGAGAAGAATCTAACATCATAACTAGAGACATGTTTTGCCCCCTAAAGGAAGGCATTGGTTGGTCCCTTGCGGACAGTTGTCATCAGTTTCAGTCTCCCGGAACATCTCTCATAACTGGGAGTCAGTGATTCTCTCCATTTTAAAGGGGAAGACTGGATTTGCATCTATGCTCTATGCATTCCAGACAGAGAAATATATGGAGTTGGTAAGATCATGGGGATTTAGAATACCAAGACTTGTCAGACATGGACTCAGTTATCATAATACTAGGCAATTTAGAAAGATCGAAGAAACAAAATCTGGAGCCAATCCAAACACGGCGGGGTACTTCTAATTTCTTGGCTCCCCTGTTCTTTCCAGCGGCGTGTGCTGAGCTGGCTGGGGGTCTGGGCCCTGTCCTAAGCACTGTATGAAAGCTGCAGGTAATTAGATGTGACAAAAGAATCTTTCAGGTGCAGCTAGTTGGATAAAACTCTTCTCGGCTACTCCTACCTCCCAAAGGAGATGTTTCTTTTATGGAGACTAAAATACACCCACTGATTAGCTAGAGAAATTTCTGAAGAAGAAAGGAAATTATCAATCTTAAATTGGATCTCTTTGCATCTTAAAAAGAAATCATAGATAGCCTCTTTGAAAACTCAATCTTTCTAGATTGTTATCACCCCTGGCTGCTGCTGTAACTGCAACAATGAAATGCTTCAGATGTCTCGAATTCCAGGAAATCTGGTCTCTTGCCAGAGCTGCAGAGTGAGGTGAATAATTTCTGGGCTCTGATACTCAGGATGGATGTGTTTCTGGGATTTTTTTTTCTTTTGGCAGAAATACCACTGGAGTTTAGCTGTCTTAGAGAAGTCAGCGGTTTAATGCCATGAGGCAGGCTCCAAGGCTCCTTCCAGAATGAGTAACCACAGACCAGAGATCTCCACTCACAGCAGCTCTTCCCATTTTTTCCCACAGTCTTATTGTTGTAAGAAAAATAGGCCTGTATCCAGGGGTGAAGATTTGTGAAAGATAAGCCAGGGACACACCGGCAGTATGTTTCCCTTTATTTTACTGTACTTGGAGGGCTCCTGGGGGGCTCAGTCGATTAAGTGTTTGAATTTGGCTCAAATCATGATCTCATGGTTCGTGAGTTGGAGCCCTGTCAGGCTATGTGCTGACAGCTCAGAGCCTGGAGCCTGCTTCAGATTCTGTCTCCCTCTCACTCTGCCCCTCCCTTGCTCACACTCTGTCTTTCTCTCTTTCTCTTTCTTTCTCAAAGATAAATAAACATTAAAAAAATTTTATTTTAATGTACTTGGAATAACATAGCAAGTGTGAATCTCAGTCTGTAATTTTGGGTGTGCAAGATACATCATTTATTTTATTTTCCTAAATTTGAGCTCGGTTCTATTTTGAGTTGCTACCACCCACCATAATAGGGGTCACACCAGGGGTTCCATCACCAATGTCATGGCACAGCTTGGGAGCCCATTGGTGAGAAGTGCCGGCAAGGTCCCTCAGTCCGGTGGTTGTCCTGGATGAAGACCCTGCACGAGGCTGCACACAGCCACTTCTCAAGTCTCCTGGGGAACAACTGCTGCCCCTGGCAGCCCTTCTAGGAAATGGGGCCTGAGTACCCACTGTGGGACCCTCAGCCCTCTCTTCCTGCCTCCAGGTAGTTCATTTCGTCTTCCTACTCTCTCCCCAGACTATAGAGACTCTTTTTTGGTTTTGAGAGAAAGCTTCCTCCAAGCTTTCTCCACACCACTCTATCGTTACTCTGACCCTCCTTCTAGCTCGCCCTGCACCAGGCCTCTGGACTCCTGGTTGTTCTTTGACTGGTCCACTCACACTTGTGCCTCAGGGCCTTTGCATTCTCCATCATCTCCTCCAGGGGCATCCTTCCTTCCTGAAGTCTATGTGGCTCAAGGCAAGATCACCCGCTTGCGAAGGCCTCTTTGACCACCCTAGATGAAAATGCAGCTCTCCACATCCCCTACCCCCAGACCCAGACTGTCCCTACTCCGCTTTATTTATCTTCATGGCAATTATCACCACTTGACATTGGATGGATTTCTTTATTAGCTGCCTCCTCATTAGAATATAAGCACCTTAATGACAAGAACTTTATCTATTATATCTCATTGGCCTAGAACAGTGCTGGGAATGTGGTATATATTTAGTATATATTGATAGTTGAAGAATGAAGGAATGAATGGGTTTAGGGGAGCACTGAGACCATGACAGACACTGTGTTCAACATCAATGTTCATTTGTTATACCCAGATCGAAGTATCCTCAACGACCAGAGACCACCGGGGAGACCGAGTCACGCATGCAAAGGCAAAGGGCTTTATTACGGGCTCAAGCTTGGGCTCCCAGACCTCACCAATGCAGTGGATTGGTGCTGAGAGCCCCGAACAATGGAGGAGTAGGGTTTTTATGGGGTTTGTTATGGGGGAGTTACAGAAGTTGTGGCATGGGAACAGTGATCCAATCATAATTATTCAACATCATTGACAGTGGGTTTAACCGTACACATTCTCCAGAGTATTCGTTACTTTTGGCGGGATCCAATTACAACATTTAGAGTACCTTTAAATTCAACCAATCACAGAGCGAGCCTAGGGTCTTGTTCAGCGACTAACCGACTAACCGGTTAACTTTAACATTAGGTAACAGGGTTCTATCTATAGTTTCTTTCTTTTTTTAATTTTTTTAAATGTTTTATTTATTTCTAGGAGAGAGAGAGAGAGAGACAGCGTGAGCAGGGGTGGGTCAGAGAGAGAGGGAGTCACAGACTGAAACAGGCTCCAGGCTCTGAGCTGGCAGTCAGCACAGAACCCGACGCGGGGCTCGAACCCACGAACCGCGAGATCATGACCTAAGCGAAAGTCGGACGCTTAACCGACTAAGCCACCCAGGCGCCCCTATCTATAGTTTCTATCTCCAGGCCTCTCCCTTAGTAATGTGGAGGGTGGTCGCTGGCTCTCCTGATTGGGTGTTACAAGGGTGGTTTCTCCTGCCTTGGGCAATGTGTAACTGCCTGATAGTTTCGGGGAAGCTGAAACTTAGGCCTTCTAGTTTAGAGGGGAAAATTAAAGCCTGTCATTGGTTTAGACGTTTAGACTTGTGTCCTTACACATTCAGTCGGAAAACAAATCCCAGAGTGGGCAAGGTGACCTCTGAGTTTGGCTGAGGCTCAGAAAGCAGAGAGGCCACACATCATGGGAGCCCTGGGGCTGAGAAAGGAAGCCCTGTGGCCTCCAGGACAGGCTGTGGTATTGGCTGAGGCTGGTAATGGCATGGGGCTTGGAGGCTAAGCAGCCAAGGGTGAATGAGGACCACCCCAAGAAATTGGTGCGGTGTGCAGGCCAGACATAGTGTGTCCAGCTGGTGCTGGACTGTCCTCCAGTCCATGCCCATGACGGTGAGGGTGCAAGTGGATCACAGAGAACTTTATAAAGGATGCTTTCTAATTAAGTGCTTCCAAAGATATATGCCAGGAACTGTTTGGGGTGCTGGGGATATGGCAGTGAAAGAGACAGGTGAAAGCTATGCTCTCAAGGAACTTCCATTCTAGTGGAAGAGATAGCAATATGCAAAACCAGTGAGTAGGATGTTAGGGAATAAGGACTAAAGAGATGAAATGTAGCACAGAAGGGACTAGAAGAGCAGAGCTCATCAGGCACCAGTGGAGGAAGGTCTTGAAGGCAGAACAACCGTGAGTCATGAAGTGTCTGGGCAAGGCCAGGAGCTGTGTGGTGGGACATGCCTGCAGGTGTATGACTGCATCAGCAATGAAGATCGGTGTAGCTCGTTATGGGCCCAACACTGTGCTGGGCAGTTAGGGCATGTTAGTGAAGAAAACAGGCAAGAACCCTTGCCCTAGCAGAGCCGGGCTTTTAGTCAACAAATAGTCAGTATATGAGCCCGTAGGACACTACAGAGTGGGAAGTGCTGTGAAGATAAAAAGATCAGAAATTCAGGGTGGTCACAAGTGTGCATGTTGTGCAGAGTTGGGGTCATTCACATAAAGAGATGGAGGCAAAGCCCTTAGGCTGATAAGTGTGCAGGTAGCGAGGCCCAAGTCGGAGGCATTCAAACCTGGGGTGACCAGTGTCAAGTGCAGCTGCTGGAAACATGAGGACCTGGAATTTCCACTGGGGCTCACTGCGGTTTTGTGCGAGGTGGGGTGAAAGCCTGATGGGAATGCCTTCACGTGGGAACAAGAAAAGAAACTGAGGCAGCAGTATGAACCCTTGTCTCAAGTAACTCTTCTGCAAAGGGAAGGAGAAAATTGGGGTGATAGTTGGAGGCACCAGGGGATCAAGACTGATTTTCCACAGTGAGAGAAATGAGAATATGTTTGTGTGCTGAGGGGAATGATCCAGAACATTCATAAAGCAGGAGAGAATGAGGGGAAATGCTGAACGATAGCCTTGGGTGGGCAAGAGAGGGTGGGGTCCAGGGCGCATGTGAGGGTCCGACTTCCGTTAGGAGCTGGAAGTTTGTCAGTGAGACCCAAGAGAAAGCTGAGGAGGTGGGTCTGGGTGCAGGTGAATGTATGCATATGTGGTGGGATATGGTGGAGGTCTCTCTCTCTCTCTTAAAAAAAATTTTTTTTTAACATACACTTATTATTGAGAAACAAAGAGACAGAGCATGCACAGGGGAGGGGCAGAGAGAAGAGGAGACACAGACTCTGAAGCAGGCTCCAGGCTCTGAGCTGTCAGCACAGAGCCTGATGCAGGGCTTGAACCCAACAAACTGCGAGATCATGACCTGAGGTGAAGTCGGACACTTAACCGACTGAGCCACTCAGGTGCCCCTGGAGGTCTCTTTTAAGGGTTTTCATTTTCTCAGTGACTTAGAAAGCAAGATCTGGATCTGATAATGGGAATGGGGAGGCGGTGTGGGAGATTTTCAGACAAAGGAGGAAGTAGGAAATGGTCCTGGAGAGTGGGAGAGGGCTGCCAGGAAGCACTAGGCACTTACTTGTGGTTTGTGGTCATGAAGCTGAAGTCAGACCACTCAGCACAGTTGTGTGTTTTGTCTCCAGCCAAATACTCATGTACGGGGTGGGGAAAAGTCAAACCAAATCAGGGGTGTGCTTGTTCCAAAAAAGAACAATACAAGGGAAAGTTGATGGCACACACATGAGGAAGTGGTTATAACTGACCATGGAATCTAAGCCACATATGAAGGCAAATGAGGCATGAAAGACAGTGAAAATGTGTTAGGATCATGGGGTTGGAAGTCCTGGAGTTAGAGCCAGAGTATTGTGTGAACAGGCTGAAAAGACTGGAGGTAGAATGTTTGATATTGAGATTCCGGAGGGTTGCAGTTATTAGTCATGACTAAATCGAGGGTTTGACTGTGGCGGTGAGTGGCTGCAACATGGTAAAAGACAAAACCATTGTAAGGGCATGAGAAATCAGTAGGCTGGGTGGAGGGTTTATGATTGATACTATCTCCCAAGAATTATGGAAAGAGTAGTGTTGGGGAGAATGACAATATGCAAGGAGTCAAATTCTATATTTTAAATTTTCTATGAGATAAAGGGAAATTTTCTTTTGGTCCAAACAGGTCTTTTTGATAGCTTAGTAGAAAACCTCAGATCTTTGTCTTCTTGAGAGATATGCATTACTTTCTTTCTTTCTTTTTTTTTTTTTAATATTTTTATTTATTTCCAGGAGAGAGAGAGAGAGAGAGAGAGAGACAGCATGAGCAGGGGAGGGTCAGAGAGAGAGGGAGACACAGAATCTGAAGCAGGCTCCAGGCTCTGAGCTGGCAGTCAGCACAGAACCCGACAGGGGCTCGAACCCACGAACCGCGAGATCATGACCTAAGCGAAAGTCGGACGCCCAACCGACTAAGCCACCCAGGTGCCCCTCTTTCTTTCTTTCTTTCTTTTTTTTAATAATTTACTTAACTCACCAACCGTTCTTAGTACTTTCAGTGTTGTATGTGGGCTGGTTGCTAGGAAAAGGTATGTCGAGTCTTTGCAGTGAATATGGCTGCATAACAGGAATGCCTGGCCATGGGGAACTTGACTCCTTACTGTTTTTCTCACTTCTTCTCTGAGGAAGAAATTGACTGGTACATAATTGAATATTCCCAGAAATAACCTTAACAAGAAATGTTGAAATAGAGAGATAACCTTTCTGAAGACGTGAAAGAAAGCCCAAATAAATGGGAAGTGACTATGTTCCTGGATCGGAAAATTCAATATTGTGAAGATGTCATCTCTCCCCAAGTTAAATGTCAAATTCAGTGGAATTCCTATCAAAATCTCTATGAGATTGTTTTGGAGCTCAACAAGTTGATTCTAAAGTTCATCTAGAAGAGTACATATGGGGAAATGGCCAAGAAATGTTGAAAAAGGATGGCGAGGAAGAACTTGAGCTATCTGATATTAAAGCATGCTATTAAATTACAGTAAATGAAAGAGATAAGATGCTGGTGTAAAGAAGAGACAAAAAGATTGATGACCTATGTTTAAATGGAAAGTAGTATTTGTTAAGCCAGGTATTTCAAATTAGTGGAAGAAAAGTCTAACAAATAACTGTTGGCTGTATATTTAGCAGAAAAAAATTAAGTCTTTGTATCACAGTATACATAAAAATTAATGCCAGATAAAGATCTAAAAAATCTTTGAAATGGATACTAGGAGAAAATATAAGAGACTATCTTAATAATAATTGGGGTTAAAAAAGTCTTTTGCAAAAGCAGGACTCAAGAGATAGCAGTCGAGAGGGGCGCCTGGGTGGCTTAGTCGGTTAAGCGTCCGACTTTCCCTTAGGTCATGATCTCGCGGTTCGTGGGTTCGAGCCCCGCGTCGGGCTCTGTGCTGACTGCTGGCTTGGAGCCTGGAGTCTGTTTCAGTCTGTGACTCCCTCTCTCTCTGACCCTCCCCTGCTCATGCTGTCTGTCTCTCTCCCCTAGAAATAAATAAAACATTAAAAAATTAAAAAAAAAAAGATAGCAGTCGAGAAAAGATGAACAAAAGATTTGACTACAAAACTCGAAGAACAGTTCTTTTACTAAAAACTTTCAGGAGAGACAAAAATGCACTTATTGGTGTTTTTGTGTATTAATAACCACGTTGTCTAAAAGAGGACTTGGAAATGCTTCTAGCAATGAGTACAGAATAAAATAAAAGATAATATGCATGCATTTATGTGAATGAGGGTAAAGACAAAAAATGTGTATAGAAAGATAACATCAGTGAACAAAATATACTCCATGACACCCCAAACAATATTTAGAAATGAGTAATATGTTTCTTTTTAAACTACCTAGAAATCAGAAAAAAGGAAGAAAACAACATCCATGGCCAGCATCATAGTATCTATAAGATAACAATTAAAGTGTTTAATAGACCGGTGGATTTCTGGTCCTGACACAGAGAGAAATGTCTCTAGTAGGTCCTTTCTTGTCTTTGGGAATAGAAGAACAGTCAATAAACCTAATATAAAGTGATGAACTGTTCCCCAGAGTTAATGTGGCCACGTAAGGTCAAACAAGTCTTGCAGCTGGGACTTTGCTGTTTCCAGACATGGGTGAGGACCCACCTCTTGTGGCCGCACAGCGACTTCACTGGCTTTGACAAGAAATCTGACTGCACCAAGCATTTTGTGATTTTTGTGGACAAAACTGAAGATTCGATGGGTCACAGAAAAAGGGTGCACACTCAGGGTCTGGCTACTTTGTTGCCCACTCTCCTCACCACCTCCTCCTCTACTCCTTCAGCCTTTTCATCCCTCCTCCCTGCCATGCCCGCCCCTCCTGCCAAAGCCACCTGTGCTCAAGCCTTCCTCCAGGGGGCAGTCATTTCCCTTTGCTGGTCCTGGCACTGGCCAGTGCTCGCCCAAATCCTGGGAGCCAGCCGTCTACCCAAGGCGGGAGTTATCACATTCCCCCATAAGAATCTGGCCTCTCTTTAAAAGGAATGCCCTCACTTTCCATCTTACACACTTGGGCTGGGGAGCCACTGGTCCTCCCCACACTCCCTCCAGCTCTCACCTGACAAGAGGGATCCCTCCCATCTGAGATGTCCCTGCCACTCCCTCCAGGCTGGCGACATGGTTTAGAGTCAGCCTCACAGAGGAGCACCTCCTCACGGTTCTCTCACGGCTCCGGCACCGGCTTTATAAATAAGTTTCTCATTTTAATTATGAAGCTGCGTGGCGGAAGCAGACGATTAAATGAAGAGAGTCTGAAATCACTTCTGATCTAGGCAAGTAAACAAGTGCCTATTTCCGAGACGGTTCTACAAATAGAACACGGGCATGACATAAAGGACATTTGTCAGACTCTACCCCCCATCCCCGGGCTTGTTCTTGGTGTCTGAAGATGTTTTCTCTTTGCATTCTCTTCTTCAGTTATGAGGATCCTGACAAGTGCCTGATTCTCTACGGCGATGATAAGGTAGGTGGGGTGGGGGCAGGGGTAGGGGGTGGAAGGAGAGCAGTAGGCACTTATTTGGAGGCCAGAAAACTGGGGGAGAAAGGAGGGTAGGAGTGTCCCTGTCTCAAAGCTGAGACAAAATGAATAGGAAATACAGCATTATGTCAAATAAAACACTAAAAGGTAACGTATATGAAGCACGCACCCACATGCCTGGTGTTGTGCGCAGTGCCTTCCACTAGATCCATTCAATTAAAACCACAAGGTCATGTCATGGCTGCAGTTTGTGAGAATGGAGAAACTGAGGCGCAAAGAAGTCATGCTGTTTTCAAAAGTATATGCTACCAGGAGGTGACAGGCTGGGATTTGAACCCACGCAGTTTGCTCCAAGTGTGTGTGTCTAACCACTATGCCTTACTGACTTTCATGTATGACAGAGGGTATGTTCCAGGTTCATTTTTCCTGGAATGAAGGAGTCACCCTGAAAGCATTAATATCAGAGCAACAGTGGGCAGTGGCACAGCTGGTTGGTCTCCCAGGAGGCACCTGAGGCTCTTGCTAATCAGGGGCAGGAGGGAGGATTCCTTTCTCTGTATTTTGTTTGACAATTAGAGATAAGGTTTAAATGCGGATTCCC
Organism: Proteles cristata cristata; assembly: GCA_017311185.1. Taxonomy (NCBI): domain Eukaryota; kingdom Metazoa; phylum Chordata; class Mammalia; order Carnivora; family Hyaenidae; genus Proteles; species Proteles cristata. Next base: position 658,192 of record JAESUZ010004127.1, on the reverse strand, counting down.
AGGGGAGAGGAGACAGCGTGCCATAAACACAACTGAAGTCCAGTGTCCTGGGAAGGAAGTGTTAGCAAGGGCAGAGATCCTGAATGGACTAGAGGAAGCCGGATAGAGGCAGAAGGAGGATGGGGTCATTGTGGACACCGAAATCCAAGAGGTCCTCATTTTGCTCAGGCGTTGTCTTAGTCTCTACTTTTCCCTAAAGCCTTTGAGTGCAGATTTTTAGAAATGAGGAACAAGGAAGAGAGCAGAAGGGCCCTTGTGCGGAGACCCACAGCCCCGACCCCCCACATGGTGGGGGCGGGGAATGATCTGCGCTCTGCCCAACTGTAGGGGGCGCCATTCACACAGACTAGGAGGTGAGTGGTGTCCCTGGATTTATGCTGCACGGCTTCTCCCGGGCTTGGAATCCCTCAGTTGGACACTGGCACCGGAAATGGAATGCAAGAGGGAAGCACCCCACCCCCTCCCCGGCCGCGGGGCAGTGGTGCCTTGTGGTTCCCCAGGCGCCTGGTAAATAGGGCTCCCTGGCTCTGCCTGTTTCCTTGCTGCAGTCCCGGGTGCGGTCTGGCGGAAAAGCCAGGAAGGTGAAGCCAGGGCCGATCCGGGCGACGCTGCCTGTTCATTATAATGCAGGTTCATTGGTAAAAATGCAAATGATTCATTTCACTTCATCCTTCTGACAGACTGTGCTGGTAGCAATAACTGGCTGCTCCCCACACCTGTCATTGCCTCGGCGCTGCTCACTTTGTGTAAAAGGCCTGCCACACTTCAGGTGTATATATAGCAACCAACAGGCAGTGCAGCCGCCTGCTGGAAATTCGATCATTTACTGCCCCCTAGTGGACTAGATGCGAAGGAGCCGATTTACTGTGGTCCTTTGATGTAGCTTCTGAGCAAATCAGAGTTGCATTTTATGTCAGGAATAGTTTGCCGGAGTCTGTTGATTTAGTCGCTGTTGCTAGTGGCTCAGGTTCTTAATTAACAGCACTTTAATAAGATAAAATGTCAATCGTGGAGGGCTCTTTGTGGAGCTATATTTGAATGTTAAAAACCCATGACATTTAAAAAAATGTCTGAGTCCTCGTTTGATGTTTATTTTAAAAAAAACCCCAAATTTTTCTTTAGGCTAGAAGAAGGCTTACAGTGGATGTAGCACTAAAGAGTTCGTGTTGCCATCTAGCAAAGCCACCAGTTGTACCTGAGAGAGAAATGCGTTTATTATAAAGCAGAAGCACTGGCCAGATTTGTCACCCAATCATCCCTGTGGCCGGCGTCAAGGTCACAATTTGTATCCTTCTTGGAGGTCACATATTGAGGACCTGCAGTTGAGGACCCAGTCATACTCAGCATAAGGGAAGCTACATTTGCAATCTGCTGACAAAGGCAAGGGGGACTTGGTTCACCAGCATCATACTACCAAGTCTCTCTGGATTGTCCTTGGACTTCTTTCGATTGTTGCATCTAGCCCAAGCTTATGCACTTAAAGATCACTTGATAATATTCATCAGTGTTATTTGCATTCCTCAAATTAAGAAAGCTGTTTCTTAAGATCAATAATCTACTTTTATACCCTTTCTGAGCTTTTTCCTCATTGCAAGGACTTGAACGGCCTTGTAATTATCTCCGAGTTCAGTGACCTCATTGCTCTGAACTTTTGGCATATCTACTACTAGAATATTCTAGATTCTAGAATAAAGCCATCCACTGATATAGTCTAGGGCAACCATGCCCAAATGCCTTTCTTGTGTATGCATTATCTTCTCACCTATGCATCTAGAGTGATGCTGATTATGTACTATTTTGGAAGAATTAAAAAAAATTGTCCCACAAATCATTTTCTGTACTTTGTGGTACAGATGAGGAAATGGGGTTCAAATGGTTACAAAAGACACGGCATCTGGGCCAGACAGGCAGAGGAAGAATGCTAGATTCTCCTGTGGGACAGCCTTGTTCATTTGATTCATTTATTTCAGGCTAAATGTAGGGTCAGTGTAGCCCTGATGATCGGAAACTTCCAAGAGGGAAAAATGTTGGTGAGAAAGCTATGGTAGATGGGCACAGAGCAGGACTCAAATTTTTCCACCCTGTGTAGCTCAGAAACAGGAGGAAGTGAAGTGCTTCAGAGTTCTTCCTCAGCAAACTGTAATTTTCCTCAGAAAGTCACAGGAAGTGCTGGTGATTCATCAGGTTAAACTTTTCCTCCTGAGTCAGAAGTAAGAGGAAGCTGCTGTCCCTGTCGCTGTTCAGAGTGGAGTCCCAGAGGCTTGGGGTGGGGGAGGCAGGGTAAAGTGGGGAGGCTTGTTTACTAACCAGTCAGAACATTCGAGCCATGAAACTCAAATAGCTTGCCAAGGAACATAGTGAAACCGTCACCGTGGAAACTTTCAATACAATAATAAAAATTAAATAGGCTGTGGTATAACTTACCAGAGAGAAATAGGTCAGTAGAGCTGCCTTTCCCATAACAGCCCAATGAAGTTAGATGCTTGTCTATTTTATTAAAGTTGGGCAAGCTGCCCATCAAGTGCCCTGTTTCACCTGATCTAGTTAACATCAGTCAGTCAACGTGTGTCATAGACCCAGAGGCCCCAGGACTGAGTGATCATCTGGTCTACCCACCGGCCTCGCCAGCCAATATTTCTGATATCATCTCTAAAGAGGTGCTTGGGTCAGGACTGAAACAAGTGTCAGAGGCGGAGAGAAGGGGAAGCCGAGTGGGGTCACAGGTCAAAGCGAAGGATATTCTTTGCCTTGGGAATTTTACAACCAAGCTAGAAGAATCAAGACGAAACACGTGTGAAAGTATTTAAATGTGCATGTAAAGGAAACACATAGAACCCAACCAACATTTGTGTTTTCTAAGCTTTACTGCTTCTTCCTGTTAAGATCACCTGGTTGAGAATCCCCGGTAGGCGGGCGAAGTAGGTAGGTAGGCACCCCGATTCCCAGCTGGCCATCCTTCAGTGGAGAAGCTGGCTTTCCCAGAAGCTCCCCGCACGCCATGCTGCTCCATCCTCCCCAGCTGGTCTCTGGCCAAGCTGCCTCACCAGCGAGACGGAGCCGGGTTTATGTAAAGGGTTCAGAGCTGCCACGGCTGCGGCTGCGGGCGGCTGGTGCAGGGGTGATAACCTGGCCTTTCCTGCCTCAGTCTAGACAGATGCATGATTGAATAAAGGATTCATCCAAGCCTCGTGTCACATTGGCCATCTGGAACGTAGCCAACCACTCATTTAGCAAATTGCTCTGTTTAAATGCAGCTGCTGTGTCTCAGCGTTTATGCTACCAAGACAGATCGCGTGATTCCTTTTCCTTCATTTATCTAAGCCAGTCCTCTCAATCTGCCAGGAACTTAAAAAGGCTGTTAATGCATGACATGGCACTTGACCCACATGATTTCCAAACAGAGAAGGAGCATCCGTCTTGTGCCGGGTCGTCCTTTTCTCAAAAGCAAGGGCACCTTTCCTATGCTCCCCCTCTTAATGAAAGCTGCCTTTATTAAGAATCCCATTAAGCTCCACAGCGCCCAGCTATCTGACACTGTAAATATTACCCTTTCGAAGCGGCCCAGAGGCCCTGCGCAGACAGCTGGCCTGGTGGTGTGTGCTCTAAGCAACAGTCGGGGGGTGACCTCAGATCTTTGCACTGACGGTCTTGTTTGGCAGCCCTGTTTGACAGCCCGGAGCCTTTCTCCATTTGGGAAGATGGATTACAGTAGTTAGCAGATAATGTCAACAAAGCATTTGAGATGGTTTGATAAGACTTGGAAGCAAAATGATTTCAAATCAGCAATAAGCTCTTGGGTGTTGTTGTTGTTTTTACCTTGGTTTCCTTTTTTTTGTCTAAAAGAAATGGTAAAAAAAAAAAGAAAAGACAAAAGGTGCCCCCAAGGTGAAGCAGTTTATTGTCAGGATGTCACTGGTCATTTTGGCCTGGAATGGATTATGATCTGTTATTTATCAGGCAAACGATCCTGATATGACCACTGGCTTCATCAACTGCTAAACTTAATTAGGGTTGCGGTATCATTAAGTCTGGAAGCCAGAAGCCAGAGTATGGGAGTGTTAATTAAATTAAATATCATCTGCTCAGCCCTTAGCTAGGCCCATTGGAAGAGCCACAAAATAGTACAATAAGTGATCTTGGCTATCAAATCCTTTGTGGGGACAAAAAGAAACAAATACAGGAGTGTGCAGCACAGTGCAATTGTGAAGCTGGCTTGGAGTCCTATCAGGTGCAAGGAAGTTGCCAAGAGGGATGAGGTCCCAGCAGGAGGCAAGAAGAAATGTCCAAGAAGAAAGAGCTGGTTAGCAGCTGAACACCCAGGGAGACTGAGGAAGATGAGAGACCGGGAAAATTCCATTCAATGTATTAGAAATGGAAACAGTGGTGAGAAAAATGTGAGTGGAGGAACAGGGAGACAGATTGCAGGGCTCTCAGGAGGGGGTGCGGAGTCAGAACATGACATATTAACTGGGAGAAATGTGGAGAGAGGGGAACAGTATACGGTGGTTTCTTGAAATAAGATGAGGTTCTAAATGGTCATGTATTTGCACGGAAAGTGACAGAACCCAAGGACATGGATGTAATTCTCATTAATAGATTATGAGCTGGAAAAATATTACATAAGACATACATCACAGAATGGGGGGGGGGAATGTCACATTAAGGTTAAAAGAACAGCGCAGTGGTTGACCAGAGATTTCTAGAGATTGTAGCCAGGCTGAGTAAAAATAACATTACCTGTCACTCCATATACTGCGAACCCAATTAAGACCATAGCTGGTTTCACTGCTGAGTCTCCTGAGCTCAGAGACTGCATGAAATTTAGCAAGTCCAGTGCCAATGCCGCTTAGGACCTCTGGTCCCCTAAGTACACCATTCCACCTCTTTCTGCCTCAGTCTATATGATGGAAATAATCAAAGGACCTGTGCCACAAGATTATTGTGAAGACATAATGAAAGAATGCGTGCGAGGCACGGGCTACTTTTTGGAGGAGATTTCTTGAGTCACATCGATACTGGAAAATACTGTAGCCAGCTCTCCTCAACAAACCAACGGTACTTAGTTAACACCAGAGAGGGCAAGTTTTGCTCCTGCCATGCCTGGTATTGTACCAGTGATTTTCGCTCTATCAAATGTAGTTCCAAGTACAGGTCACTATGAGAAATGTCCTGGAATGATCAAGGTCCTCTTGCACAGTCACACACAACAGGGACCTCCCCCCATGATCTAGGTCTGGGCATTTGGACGGTCCAGTCTGGGCGAGCGCATGTCCCATTCAAGGTTATGGCAGCTCCACCTGCTAAATAGAAAAGCCCATCTGCTCTGAGAGAAACAGAGAAGCCTGAAAAACTAGCTACTCCCTTTTCACTGGTAAAACATTGCTTGTTGATTCTGCCAAGAGTGCACATGCTATTAGAACCTGGGAAATAAATGGAATGTGTTGGCTCTTCTGAAGAGAATTTATTTTTCTTTTCTTTTTAAAACTGTGTTTCAGGGACGTGTGAACATTCTGTCACTGGCTTCGGTAGGTGAGCTATTAAGGTAAATATTGAAGTTCTAAATCTAATTTCAAAAGAAGGGGATAATACATTTTTAAGCAAGGACATAGCCTCTTTATGTAATGACTGCCTTAGGATAAAAGAATAATGTTCTCACGATAGCTTAGGAGTTGAACTAGCTTTTTCCTTTCCTTTCCCACTCCCTGATAGACTTGTTTTCTCATTCCAACACGCCCCTATTGTGGCTACAAGACCACTATGGACCTCTGAAGTTGGGACGTTAATTCCTTCACTCAAATGTTTTCTGAGGGTATATCCAGTCATTCTGCTTGGTTCAGGGTAGGGAGCAGTGAAACCAAAACTCGTCATGGACAAAGTCAGGATGAACATGTTAATTCAGCACACAGTTTCTGGAGGATCAGATGAGACATCACCAGTCTGCATTAGGTAGGTGAGCTGCTGCAACAACCAATGCCTCAAATTTGATGGCTTCTCACAAGAGAAATTTGTTTCCTGCTCACCCAACAGTTCACTGTATGCATGTGGTGTGTGGCCTTGGTGTGGTGATTCCTTAGGGCCTTGGGCTCCCTATACCTGGGCGGCATATTAAGGAAGGTAGATGAGTGAACAACCACACAGGAGGATTTGGGGACCATGCCCAGAACTGCCATGGATCATTTTGGCCCATGTTCCGGAAGTCAGTCACACTGTCAACTTAAATGTAGTGGCAGCTGGGACAGATGAACAGTCACCAAGAGGGAAGTGCATATGGTGAATGACTAGCCAGTCTTTGCCACAGATACTGAAAGTACCCACACCCAACACATCATGTGTCTCCCATGACATATGATCTTATGACATATGATCTGTGACATATGCTCTGGGAGCATGGAATCCCCATCCCTCCCAGGGAAGTCTCTTCCCTCTCCTATTTGCCCCTTCTTTCCATTCCTCTTTGCCCTGCCCGGCCTGCTGACAGGCTCTTCTCACATGCTCTAAGGTGGGCCATCTTCAGGACCCTGCCTTCCTCCACATCTTGGCTTACAAACTGCACACTTGGAAGGGGCCCTTCCCTCTGTCCTGGCTTTTCAAATTCCTCTCCCACCTCAGTGTCTGTCCCACCTTCCAGAGTCTGCCTGATCACTGCACCCAGCCCTCCTGTAATATTCATTGTCTGCACGCCCCTAGGGCTTTCTCCCCCACCACCCAGTTGTGAGGCTGTAGAGCGATGCCTCATCTTTCAATAGAATGGATGCTGTTAGAGAGGACCCACCTGTCATCTAGATGTGGTAGCTGGGGAAGGAGACTGACGGCATGAGAGATGCCAGCCCTCAGCTCTGGTCCCTGTCTCTGTTCCCTGCAGTGTGGCTGTCGTCAGATACTTACCTCTGCTCCCGTGTCCTCTTGCATAACCTGAAGACAGCAATCTCTACTCCCCTTCCCTCCTCTGTACCTATCTCCCTTCACTCCCAGAGGGATTTTACAATCTGAATGAGGTAATTCAGGTGTATCCAGAAGGAGGACAAGGAAGATTATTCACCAGTCTCATCTGACTGAGAGGCAACAAAGGAAGGTATCCTGGGGTCGGGGCTCAGGTGGCATCTCAGCACCTGCCAAGGGACAAACAAAACCCTCCTGTGTCAGCTGGACAAAAAGGTGAAGGAATGACCACCTGTGGTGCTTAGATAAAACTGGAGAAGTTTTATCTAAGGTGAAGGGGGGGTCGCCTGGGTGGCTCCATCTGTTAGGTGTCCGACTTTTGACTTCAGCTCAGGTCATGATCTCACAGTTTGTGAGTTCAAGCCCCACATCAGGCTCTTCGCTGACTTTGAGGATTTTCTATCTCCCTCTCTCTCTGCCCCTCCCTCGTCTCTCTCTAAATAAATAAATAAATAAATAGGCATTAAAGAAAAATAAAATGAGTAGGAAGGGGTACATTGGAAATGAATGCCCCCAGATTTTGGCTTTGAAATTAGTAAAATATCTTTCTTCAGACAAAAGAAATAGGTGGCTAAAATCCCTCTGTGGTGGCACCCGAGAGCTCTACTTAAAGAGCATTTAATGCCCCTCATCATAAGCACAGGTGTCCTGCTCAGGACCTCTAGGTAAATACACCTGGCCTCTTGCGAGCTTTTGCTCTTGCTTGGGTCTCCTGGGTTCCCTTCTGAAACACTAGCCACTGTAGCTGGAGTGACCCAGGAGCTCCTTGGCAGGCTTGCGGAAGAAGGGCTGGTGGAGCCCAGGCTAGTGGGGCATCTCTGGGCCCTGAAGGAGCTCATGCAGGGGTGTGGCCTCCCTCTGCCTTTCTTTTGCCATTGGTAAACCTGGGAACAGCTACAAGCCACATCATGGAGCCACTGATAGGACTTCGTTGCTAATGCTGAACTCCAACATGGCACATGGGAACTATAAATGCCACACTGCCAACAATGGCCTCCTCTGAATGGTTGTAGCCCTGGTGAGTGGCCAGCTGGCTGGATAAAGTGAAAAGCACCATCTTGGTAGGACACTCCCTTTTAGGCGGAACCAATGATTCCCTTTGGAGAGAAGTGGATGGAAATCCAGTGTCCTGTGCTCTGTGACATCATTTTTGGAAGCTGGCTGGGTGGACAGGTGCTGGACATGCTCCCTCTTCTGTCTCTCCGGGTGGTGCCCGGGACGACAAGGTGTGCGTGCTTGTGTTAGCTGAGGCCCGCCAGGTATGTTGGTGGGTGCCCTGGGAATGGGGTGAGGGCCACCCAGTGATGTCTGCCCCACAGGACAGAGCAGGAGCCCGCACCTGGTCCCCGTGGGAGGGAGGTAACACCTGAGTCAGGTTGTGGTCTCAGTGATTTGCGGTGTGCAGGAGAGTTGATAGCAAATCACTGCTGGTGACAGGGGGTCCCACAGACAGAGCTGCGTGCTGTGGGGAACTCGGCCGGTCACAGTCACTCTCTGGGGACAGTGAGGCAGTAAGGCAAGGCCAAGTGCACTTCTGTGGGAAGGTTTTGAGGCCGTTGCTGCATCTCCACAGACCCACCCACTCATGGACAGGGTGCACAGATCTGCACCCCCACACCCATCCCACCTCCACAGAAACTTGCCCACAGACACCTCCCCTCAGATATCCCCAAAGGCAGATGTACAGACTCTTCACAGACTCACCCACAAATACGCCTACGTGCTCCCGAATGAAATGTCCTCCATACTCTCATGCAGCCCCACAGACGCCACATAGATATGCTGCGGTCATGCCCCACAGCCCCACACGTACCCCACTGTCACCACATTGACACTTTTACTAACACCCCCAGTGTCCTCCACAAACATCTCAAAATATACCCTCCGAACTCTTGCAGACCCCCCTTCACATGTCCTCCACAGACTTCCTTCGTGACACTTGCCCAAATGCATCTCCTGATTTCACCCCACAATCTCCCAACACAGACACTCACAGACACCCTACAAAACAGCACATGTTACCCTCTGACACCCACATAGGCATAGCGTGGTCACCCCCAAGCACCATCTGCAGATCCAGATGGACAGCACACAGTCACTGTCACACCTCGATCCCCTATGCCATTACACACAAGTAGCCTGTGCACATGCAGTCACACTCACAGATCTTGCACATGCACACATGTGCAGTCATGTGCAAATCCTGTTCGTGCACACTATCAGACATGGATCTTGTGCATGCGCGCGCACACACACACACAGGCACTCTGCACAGGTCCTTGTGTGTACATGGATATAGACACAAGCCCAGCATGCAGATATGTCCATGCTCGCCCTGCACGGGCAGTACCACCCCTACAGACAGACTCACACAGACTCGTCACCGTGGACACCTCACCAGCACCTCACAGAAATGCTGCCTCAGATGCATATAACATGACACTCACAGGCCTGACAAACACAGATGAAGACACAGACACCTTAGTTTGACTTCTTCAGTGTGTTATTTCAGACAGTCTTCTAGCTATAACCTTGTGAATCAGTCAAAGCTCCATATTGCAAACAACTGGGGATACGGGGCGATACTCTCTGGCTGTGAGGGGGTTAGAACAGAAAAGCACTCAAGCAAGAACAAATGGTGCATTTATCCATCGCTCTGGTCAGCTGGTGAGAAAGCCAGGGAGGGAAACAGACACCTCACCATGCCCACGAAGAGTGCTGAGCATGGCTAGAAGACTGAGGTGTGGCTTCTGGAACATTCTGGGTTCATTTGTCTTCCTGTAGCCTTGTCGGGAACATAGTCTGCTCTGACCCCTTTCTCACAGTAGGTTATTGTTCTCCTTTAGGAGATAGCTTTTCTTCCTACATCCCCCTGCAGCTGGTTTTCCTTATAATACAAAAGAAAAAAAAGAGGTAATGCTCCAAAAAGTCCTCAAATTCTCTTAAAAAATAGGTGCTTCCAAAGAGGGTTATAATAGTATGGTGGCTGTTAGAAGGAGGAGGGGCAAGACACGGAGATCAAAAAGAAAACCGGGAGGACGGATACAGGGATTAGAATGCAAGAAATAGCCCAGACCAGCTGGTGGCCATCTGGGAGCTATGAAGAAAGGGAAGAACAAAGTTGTTGAGTTTCTAGCAAGTGGGTACAGTTTTATCATGAGAGGAGGTTACTGCTTTGAGGAACTGGAGAGAAGCCAGAGCCTTGCCAGCCATTAAAAAAAAAAAAAAAAAAAAAAAAAAAACCACACACACACACACAAAAACAAAAACAAAAAACAATCTAGGGATTTCCCTAAGGATTGGATTACAGTGAGTTTGCCTCTATCTCAAATAAACTAGCTAAGGATGTGATCAATTCAGGGAAAGTTAGAGGGCCTCTGAGGGTGTAAGGAAATCAAGACTCTATCTCTAGATGTCAGGGTGAAAATGGACACTGGGGAAATGGGAAAGATACTTGGCTGTGCCTTATACAGAGCTTGTCTTTAAAGCCTCAGATAAGACCATGGGGAAGGCCAATGGCTGTAGAGTAAGCAGTAAATTATTACAGTTGGTTGTTTTGATTTTGTTAAAAATTGAGGGTAAATTGGTGTGTGTTTGCCTTGGGACTGTGCACAGAGGAGAGAGACCATAAAACCCATATGTACGCCATAATATGTAGAGTTAGCATGTATCCCCTCTCCTGCCCCACAGGGAACCCAAGGACAGCATGTCTGAAACTTGGCTCACCAAAAGTTTGCATCTCTTCTCTCCTCCCACTGCCTCCAGGAATGGTGCCACTACCTCTAGGTGCCCCCCAGGGACATTCCAGCCACTCAGCTCCACATCCAAATAATTGGTGACCTTGGTGACCAATTCTCTCTTTAGTAACCTCTGTCCTCCTTTCTTTCCCCTCAGTCACTTCCTACATCCCATCTATCATCACCATCACAGCAACAAATTCCTCCCCAGCCTCCAATATCAAATCCCTGCAGATCATTTTCCATATTTTTATTGGCTCGTTGATTGGTTGTTTTTTTGTGGATTATTTTGGTAAAACAGCAAATTCAATCTTCTACACATTCAATAAGCATTTATTGAATATCTACTATGTGCCAGTCTTCCATTCTAGTTGCTTGGGACATGACAATGAACCCAACAAAGATGTCTACTAGATATTTAATCAGAATCTAGTGGGAGAAGAAAAACAGTAAACATAATAAATTATATGGCATCTTTGAAGGTGATAAGTGCTGTGGGAAAGTGTAAAAACAGAGCAGGGTACAGGGTATCGACAGGGCAGTGTGTGTGTGTGTGTGTGTGTGTGTGTGTGTGTGTGTGTATGGGTAGGGGTTAAAATAGGGTAGGCAGGAGAGTCCTCATTGGAAGGTTGGTGTTGGCTCAAAGGAGGTGAGGGAGTGAGCAACAAGGATATTGGCAAAGAAGAATGTTCCTTGTAGACAGAACACAGCGCGTGTGCTGGTGTGGCTTGACTAGGTGCACAGTGAGAGTGGAAGGCACGAGGTCAGAACTGAAGAAGTCACACAAGGCCTTATAGCAGGATGGAGCGGTTGTTGGGTTTTAAGCAGCGGGTGACACGCTCTGACTTCTATGTTGAATGGTCGCTCTAGTGATGATGGTGACTCAGACCATGGGGGAGCAAAGGAGACGAGGTGGTGATGTCTGTACTCTGCAGAAAAGCCTCCAATGACTTCCCTTAGCCTTCAGATAAAATCTGAGCTTTTCAATATGACCCACAAAACACTTCAGGATTGGGGCCTTGCTTATTTTTTCAGATTCATCTCTTCCTGGTATTTTCACACCCTCCTCAATGACCCCATGTTCTACAGTAGGTGGGCTTTTAATAAGTATCCTCTTCTCTCAGGGTCCCATGAGTCTGTGTAGGTGGCTTCCTCAGCCTTCACTAAGCCTCTTATCCTCAGGGACGCCTTTCCTCCCCATACCATGCATCCCAAAGCAGTCCATGCATACTTCAATGATTGAGATTATAGTTCTGAGACAGAATGTTCTGTCCACAATCTATCTCTCTTACTAATCTATCTCTGGGAACTCTTAGAGGGTAGGAATAGAGCTCTTATTTCTGAGTCCTTAGTAGACATTAAATGGATGGATGGTTGATGGATAGATGATGGATGGGTGGATGGACAGATGGGTGGATGGATGGATGGGTGGGTGGATGGATGGATGGTTGCTGGCTCTTCATCAGATCTTGAATTCAGGGATTTTATTTTTAGTTTAAAACTAGTTAAGCATTAGGAAATGCTTAAAAATATAAGACATTAACTTCTTCCTTGTTGAAGTGATGGCTGAAGGAGTATGCTCAGGTAATCATTCATGAGAATATGTACTCATCACCAACTACACATGACACCTACACATGACAACTACACATGACACAGTTTTGCTATAAACTTAAATATAAGAGGAATCTTGCTGAATGGCCTCTTATTTGCCCAGTGACCAAATAGAATTTCAGTCATGCTTTATTTTCTTAACATGCTGTTCAATTAGCAGTGGTTCACACTATAATATGTTCCTTAGTGTTTAGCTTTCCCTACCAGCCTCTGTCAGGTGTATCATTCAACTGAAATGATTGATTTATATTCAGGAAAATTCTGAGGAGAACCTGATGGGAACTAGAGACATATGTCTCATCACCTGTAATCTTTGGAGAACAAAACCAGAAAAAGCAAACTCTCCCTAGAAATGTCACTTCTTCACCATGGCCATCCCTCCACAAAAGTACGCTGTAAGCTGTATGGAAAATGAAACAAAAAACAATAGCACATTTGCTTGGATTTGAACATTGGAACCTTTCTCCAAGCCTGGAATAACGGTGACACAATCAGAGGTTTAAGTGACGGATTTGAAGGATTCTGAGTGTGGTCTCAGTAGACATCTTACCTAATTTGTATTTTTTTAAATGTTTTATTTATTTCTGAGGGAGAGACAGCATGAATAGGGGAGGGTCACAGAGAGCGGAAGACACAGAATTGAAAACAGAGTCCAGGCTCTGAGCTGGCTGTCAGCACAGAGCCCAATGTGGGGCTCGAAACCATGAACCATGAGATCATGACCTGAGCCGAAGTCGGTCGCTTAACTGACTGAGCCACCCTGGTGCCCCAACATCTTACCTAATTTGTGACCAAGCCAGTGGAACCAGCAACCTCTAAGCCACATCCCTAAGAAGGAGACATTCCAAATCAGCTTGGCCCTCCTGGGAAAAAGGAGTTTCTGTGTCAAGGCAGTCTTGAAAATGTGGACTATTTCTTTTTTTTTTATGTTTATTTTTGAGAGAGAGAGAAACAGCAAGTGGGGGAGAGGCAGATAAAGAGGGAGACACAGAATCCCAAGCAGGCTCCAGTCTCTGAGCTGTCAGCACAGAGTCCAACATAGGGCTTGGACTCACAAACCTTAAGATCATGACATGAGCTGAAGTTGGACTCTTAACCGACTGAGCCACCCAGGCGCCCCATGGATTATTTCTAAATATTCCAAAGTAAACCCTGCATGACTCCAGACTGACCCCCCATACTTCCAGGAAGCAGGATAATTTGAACACATGCCTCGACTTTTATTCCCATCTAAACGAAATTCATCTGAACAACAGAAAAGGATTTTTCCCCTCTGAAGGCATAGGATAAAGGATAGGAGGAATAGAAACAGTAGAAACAAAATGTGGAATTTGGAAAACAGAAAAACACATGGTAAGTTATTAGGAAACCCCCGAAGATGAAATCCTTAGGTCAGCTGTGGGAAAAGCTGAGAGCCAAAACACCATTTCACAAGGCAGGACCCGCTTCCCCACAGGCCCCCTAATTGGCCACACTGCTCCTTAGGTCACTGATGCCATATTTTCTCCTTTTAGGCAGGAAATAACAATCAAATATCATTATTATCTTTGGGGAAACAAGCTGAAATCCATTAAATAAGAAGGAACCATTGTAGAGGAAAATTGAGAAAGTAAAAAGTTCTTGGAATTTAAAATTGTGATAAATATTTTTTAACTCAGTAGAATGGTTAGAAGATAATATTCTCCCAAAACAAAAGACAAAAAGACAAAAAATGTGAAATGAGAAAGAGAAAAGATAATAAAACCATAAGACCAAGCAGGAAGTATGATATCCAAATATTGGGCCCAGAAAAAAGAGAAAAGAAAGTGAAGAAAATAATTAAATGAATAGTTTGAAAACACTTCCCAAAACATTAAGAGCAAAGAGAAGATTCTAGCAGTGTCCAGAAGAGGAAAAAGGAAGTTTGTATGCATAGGATTAGTACTTACAGTTGATTTGGACTTTACCTCAGCAGGACTGGAAGCCAGAAGGTAATGGAAAATCCATTCAAAAGTCTGAAGGAGGGTTGCCTGGTTGGCTCAGTCAGTAGAGCATGCTGCTCTTGATGGGGTTCTAAGTTCAAGCCCCATGCTGGGTGTAGAGATTATGTAAAAATAAAATCTTAAAAACAAAATCTGATGGAATATGATCTCCAGTGTTGAAGCCTATGGTGAGATAAACTATTATTGAAATGTAAGGAGTAGAACATAGTCATTTTCAGAGATGCAGAGTTTCCGAATATATTTCCCATATACGTATGCTTCTCAGAAAAATGGTGAAAGATTTTCTCTACAAAATGAGGGAGAAAGCTGAAAAGAGGAAAAACCAGGATACAGTAAACAGGAGATACAATGAAGAAGAGAAGAGGATCAAATGCCAACTTCCCCCACTCCCATGACAGTAAAAAGAGGGCCCAAGATGATAGCTGTGGACCAGACTTTGGGCGGTCTGTGACGCGGAACATAAAGCCAATGAAATGAATGCTGAATGTCTTGAGAGGCGATTGAGATATTGGGTAAAGAATGCTAAGTACTAGGGCGCCTGGGTGGCTTAGTCGGTTAAGCGTCCGACTTTCGCTTGGGTCATGATCTCGCCGTTTGTGGGTTTGAGCCCCGCGTCGGGCTCTGTGCTGACAGCTCAGAGCCTGGAGCCTGTTTCAGAGTCTGTCACTCCCTCTCTCTCTGACCCTCCCCTGCTCACGCTGTCATTCTCTCTTTCTCCTAGAAATATATAAAACATTAAAAAAAAAAAAAAAGAATGCTAAGTACTGGGGCGCCTGGGTGGCTCAGTCGGTTGAGCGTCCGACTTTGGCTCAGGTCATGATCTCATGGTTCATGGGTTTGAGCCCCACATCGGACTCTGTGCTGACAGCTCAGAGCCTGGAGCCTGTTTCAGAATATGTGTCTCCCTCTCCCACTGTCCCTCCTCTGCTTGTACTCTGTCTCTCTCTCTCAAAAAGTAAACATAAAAAAAAAAAAGAATGCTAAGTACTCAGAAGTCCAAGCAAATGAAAGTAGAGAGTCAAGAGGTAATAATCCAGCCTGAGAAATCCAAAGAAGCAAGGGAGGCATGTTATTTAAGACATGGAATAGACACCAAAATCATCAGCTAAAAGGAAGGAATGTGGAGACCCTTGGGGATGGAAATGGGGACAGGAGTCCAGTTTCTCAAATTTGTAGAACTGTTTGACTCTTTAAGCGAGATAAAAATAAAAATATTTTTAAAGGAAAAGAAAAACAAAACAGAATTTCAAAAACATGCAGCTTTTCAACTTTTTGCAGATGACTATTCTTTTCTCTCAGATAAACATTTCTAGTTTTCTCAGGTGTCCTTCATATGACATCATTTCAAGATATCTTGCCATGAAACCTCTCTTCTAGACTCTGTCTGGAGCACCTGGACTGGACACCAGAAGGCACCATATGGTCCAAGGCCTTATGTGCCAGGGTATTACCTCCCTCACTCAGCCATGTATTTATTCCTCATCCTTTTCTTATAAATTGATGCTTTGAACCTAAGCCCAGAGCTTTCCTTCTTGCTAAACTTCATTTTATTGATTTTTTTCATCCTTAATCTGCTTGGTTAAAAATGATTTTAAATGCTGACACTGACATCTAGTAGATTCGCTCTTTCCCTCAGCTGTGTGTGGTCAATACATTTCATGGTACTACACATACTGTCTTCATCCGGGTCCTAGAGGAGACTGTTGTACGGGGCACAGTGAGAACAGAGTCCTGGAGCCTTTCACTAAAACCTCCCCTCAGGGTGGGATTCACCTGGTACTATTCGTTTTGCTTTGACTAGAGGCATTCACTCATTGCTCAACAGATACAATACAAGGACACCTCTGGGAGAGAAATGGAAAATAAATAGTACTGGTAATAATAATTCTAGGAATTTTTGTTTGTCTAGAGTTACAGCAGGACGAGTCACAGTATTCTTTAGTTGCATGTGGGTGAAAAAGAATAAATCTGTTGGAGCTTTGCCTTATAATGGACAAGCACTCTCCCCCAACACACACACAGTGAAATAATTTCTCAGTGTTATCTGCTGGCAACCAGAGTCCTAGGTGATATTGGCCTTCCACAGCCATTGAGCTGGGATGTCCAGATGCCCTGCTCTTCTGAAATGTGGGAAGGGGTTCTCATGAGCCACCGTGGAGAGTCCCACACTTCTTAAGGAGTCTTGGGTCGAGGCGGGGGGGACTTGAGGTTCTAGTTGCACTGACAGCCTCCTCGAATCTATGCTTCCTTGAAGATTCACAGTGGTGCTTAGATAGTGTGAGACTTTTTTTTTTTTTTTGAGAACTGAAAGATAAAGTTCAAGGTGAACCATTGGTGGCTGATATAAACATACCCAAATTCATCAAGCCATCAGAGTGGAGAACAAACAGTTCTTCAGATCTAATGAAACCAATGTCAGAATAGACGAAAAACTAATACAAGAAAGACTTTAATTGTCTCCTGTGGATGCCTTCAAAGAAGGACAGCTTTTGTCCTAAGTATCCCAGGAAATTTATCTACTTTATGCCTGGTGGAGAGTGAACAGAAGATTATGAACCTTATGAACTGAATTAAAAAAAAATATTGATAGATAATACAGAAACTATCACCAGAATGAACTATAACTTGCAATCAAGTCCTTATTCCTTATTGTAGAGACTTTGTCCCCATCAGTTAATTCAGCACAAGAGACTGAATCCATCTTTCCTAGCAGGATTTAAAGGTTTTCTCCCAGAGTCTTATATCTTGAAATATGAATGCATGCTTCAAATGAATTACCTTCAAGTACTGAGCACAATCACCATCTCCTTAATCTCACCAAGTCTGTAAGCTTAGCCAGTCTTTCTCTTCTGCCCCATTTCTGTCATGAATAGTCCTTCCAAGAAATGAAATGTATCCAGAGGAAAGTAACAGAGATGGTGAATGGTATTATGAAGGAGAGGTTAATGGAAGAAGGTCAGGAAATTTTTTATTCAAGAGAAATTTAAGCAAGAGATTAATTGACAGGAAGAGCAAGTTGAAGGATTCCCAAAGTGCCATAAAGGAAGGTGCAGGCTGAGGAGATGTACTTGTTATGTGCTCTATTGTTGGAGAATAGACGCTTTATAAAGTAACAATATCAGACATTTTAAACTGTTTCTTGAAAATTGCTTTTTAAGGAACAATGTTCCATTTAACCAGTGAGATCAGATTCATTGGGGTATTGTTATGGAAGCCAAGTCAATTTAGTCCATAAAATAAATCTTAAAAGGACAATTCCACAGGTAAAATGGAGGTTGTCAGGTAGTCATCACTGGTTTCTGAGGTGCCATAATCTGAAAGTAGAAACAAGACAAATTCTAGGTCTTGAGTTCTGAAGTTTGGGAATTGAAATCTATTCAATCTATAACTTCCTATTCTCTTTGGCTTAGGTGGGTAGGGGAGGAAGGGGCTTGGGTGGAAAATCTGAGAAAACTCAGTAGTAAAGAGTTTCATCAGGCAATGGGGGATGGAAAGGCAAGTCCAAGAGGTGACATTACCTGAAAGGAAACTCATCTGGAGAGAAAGTGAGTCCTCCCATAGACTCTCCCTCATCCCTCTATGATGAGAGACAAGACAGCAAGAGTTACAACCAAACTGAGAGGGAGTGCTGAGTGATTGCCAGTTGAGAAGGTCTCTTATCAGTCTGATAAGACCACTGTTTACAGAAGAATCTCAAGAGATAGCTTTTGAGTGGATTGAAACCTAAAAAATGAATACTTGAAAGTAGTCAGAAGTGAATGAACAGTTTAAGTGAAAAAAAAATATACTACCATGCCAGCAATTAAGAAGCACAGAGTAGGGATCAATTAAAAATAAAAAGCAAAAATAAAAGCAAAAGCGCAGAGTAAGAGAACTTTATTATGATATAACCAACAAAAATGAAACACAATTATTATAGAAAATATCCAATATCGAGACTGCTTTTGAGGAAGCTAGTACACTTCTATAGTTGCTGGTGGGACAGACAAATGGCTTTCTCACTGGCTGCAGCAACACACAGACCATTGTTCCACGTTATATCTAACTCAGGTGTTTTCAAGGTCATCTCAAAGGATTGCTTGCAGCTCAGAAAGAGTCCATAATCCTGTGATGTGTTGAAACGCCTGAGCAACAAGTGTAGACTATCACATACAGTTGATCTGTCCACTAAGAATGCTTTAAGCTGCAATCCTGGCTGCTTGGGTTTGAATCTGGCTCTTCTACTTGCAAATTTTGGCAGGTTATCTAATCCCGTGCCTCACCTTCCTCATCTTTAGAAAGGGAATGATAATAGTGCCTATCACTAATAGATTATTAGTGATAATCTATGTTTCCTTCATTAACAAAAATGTCAGGATATAGGTGGTTGCTGTGCTGGTTTAGCTTATCAGACATGTCATGAAGAGCCTTCAGCTTCTATTCTGTCACTTCATCATCTTTTAGCATGTTGGCTTTTTATCCTTCAGCCTATAGCCTTATGGTCTCACAGTGGCTGCCACAGCTCTAGACATCATTTCACATATTAACTGTGTTTAGAAATCAGAAAGAATGCCAGCTGGGGAAGAGGAAAAATGAGAAAGAAAAATGAGAGGGAGAGACTGCCTCATGCTCTTTTCACATTTTCGGAAGAAACAAAATATTTTCCCAGAGGCCTTCTCTGATTTTACTTTACTGGCCAGAACTGAGTCACATGATAGCTCTGAAATCAAGAGGTCAGTGCCTTGCTTTTGTTGGCAGGGAAGAAGTGAGGGAATAGCTGTTGGGCAGACATGGGTCCTCCACTAGGAATCATCCCTTTGTTTTATTCCTAGTGCTTTGTTCCTGTGTCCACTGTGGAAGGACAGTCTGTCCCCCAGAGCATTCATGTGAATTACTCAATAATTAAAGAGCGTTTATAACCTGTGAGGTCGCTGATGCCATCTCCAAGTTCTTCCCATTTGACTTCATGCATGATGCCTACAAGCAAGGCCCACTTCTTTGTTCAAAAACCCACTCTCTTCTCCTAAAAGGCTTCTCAAACACCAGCTGGGACATACAAGGATGTTCAGTCCTAGTTGAGTCCTTGTTCTCTACTGGGCTTTGTGGGTCTGTAAAGCCTTCTGGTTATACACATTGGAGTGTGAAAATAAGGGCAGTACACATCATGCATATCCTGGAGTCCAGGAAAGGGAGTGGTCAAATGGTCTAGCATAATCAGAGCAGATTTAGTGAGGCCTCAGAGGATGGGATGGAACTCCTGGCCAGAAGAATAATCTGAGAAAAGGCTCCTGGTTGAAATGAGCAGGATGTGGGAGGGACATTTGTTCTTATCCCTTTGAGATTTTTATATTTTTTTCCTTAGAACTTGGAATAAACTGCCCAAAATTGAGAACATGCCAAACATTAGCATTAAAAATGCTATGGCCTCTCCAAACGTGAACTATATCTACTGGAAAGTACACGGAGACTGGATTACTCAGGTAAAACTAAAAATGAATGAAAGGAGGGAGGGGGAAGGGAAGGAAGCAGGGAGGGGGAAGAAAGGAGGAAAGGAGGAAGGAGGGAGGAAGGAAGAAGAAAGAAAGAAAGAAAGAAAGAAAGAAAGAAAGAAAGAAAGAAAGAAAGAAAGAAAGAAAGAAAGAAGGAAAGAAGGAACGAAGGAAAGAAAGGAAAGAAGGAAAGAGAAAGAAGAAGAGAGAGAGGAAGGGAAAAAGAAAGGGAGGAGGGGAGAGAGAAAAGGAAGGAAAAAGGGAGAGAGGGCAAAAGGAGAGGAGGGAGAGAGAAAGAAAGAAGGAAGAGCAGGAGGAAGGAAGGGAGGGAGGGAGGGTAAAGAAAGGGAAAAGAAAAGAAAGAAATGTGTGAGTAAAAGTAAATAAGAATTTGCCAGCCTGACCTCTCTCCCCAGATGTATCAGCCAATCAACTGAATATATATTCTTTAATGAGTGACCACTGTTCCCAAGATAACTTTATTAACCTAGCTGAAAACAAATAAAAATGCTGCATGAAATACCAAGAATGGTACAAAGAATGATAAACATCTGGTTTCTAGAAGCTAGAGAAATTGATTAATTTGAATTTCTGGTATGGTTGTTTTGGGGGTTCCCATCTGGCGGTCCTTTGGGTCTGAAGATGGTGTGTTTTCATTCCTCTTGTAGGAATGAGAGCCAACTCAAAGGACCCAAGGATCTTAGGACCAATAATATGACTTTGAACATGAGTCTTTTCCCTGAGATTTCTACTGGCTCTGAGAAGCTAAATCAGTGTTTCTTAAGTGTATAAACAAGCAAGACTTTGTTCTTTATGTTAAGGCAGATCAGAAACCAAATACCAATTGGATGCGCTGTCCTGCCAAGCAGAGACAGAGCGGGGTTTTTCAGTGAACTTTTAGGGGATCATAGAATCGTGCAAACATTTCTTGTGTTCTCCTAAACACATCAGGCTTAAAAGAGGTGGGGAAAATTTTTAATAAAGAAGAGTTATGCAAAAAAGAAAGTCAGGAAATATAATTGGGTGAAACAAAATAATACGAAAATAACTAAACGTATTTGCTAAATAAAAAAGGAAAATTCAAGGGGAAGGAAAATTGGACCAAGAAAATAGCATTTATCTAAAAGATTAAGACTAACAAAATTTCAGACACAAAGAGAAACAAATAAAGTACCAATTCTGGAGAAGAAAGAAAGTGAATTAAGTAAGAGTACAAAAAGAAAACAATCCCACTAAACAAGGTAAATTTGCCACATATAAAATGGATATGGTTCTCGAAGGTGATTGGAACAAGATCCTTTTTTTCTTCAACTTTTTTGAGGTATCTACATATCATAAATTCACTCATTTTATTTTATTTTATTTTTAATGTTTTATTTATTTCTAGGAGAGAGAGAGAGACAGCGTGAGCAGGGGAGGGTCAGAGAGAGAGGGAGTCACAGACGGAAACAGGCTCCAGGCTCTGAGCTGGCAGTCAGCACAGAGCCCGACGCGGGGCTCGAACCCACGAACCGCGAGATCATGACCTAAGCGAAAGTCGGACGCTTAACCGACTAAGCCACCCAGGCGCCCCATAAATTCACTCATTTTAAATGTACAGTTAATGATCATTAAATTTACTAAATTGTGTAATTATCCCCATAATGCAGTTCAAGAACATTTCTATCACTCCGATAAGATCTCTGTTAGCCATGTGCGGTTATCCCCATTCCTACCCCCAGTGCCGGGCAACTGCTAATCTACTTTCTGTGTCTGTCAATTTGCCTTTTCTGGCCATTCCATGTAAATAAAATCATACACTACGGCCTCTTGTGCCTGGCTTCTGCCACTTTGCAAAGTGGAGCCATGCTTAGAGTGTGGACATTTTGTCCCACTGGATTACCAGCCTCTGTTGCCTTGAAAGACAGGAGGAAGCAATAGCAACATCCAGAGCTTGTGCCATGACCACATATGGAGGGGGTGGGGTGAAGTAGGGAGAAAACAAAGCTGGACATTGGCACTGGCAGCATAGAAAGGGAGCTAACATAGAAAACCTGTATGATAGGAGAATTCCCCCGGGGTCTGCTCTCCTTTGTCCCCCACACCACCTCAGGGAGTGGGTCCATGATCACTCCACTGAAACTTCTGCCATGTGAGCTGTCTCAATAGAGAAAAGACAGAGACAGTTCTAAGCTCTGTTAGGTTGCTTGGGGGCACTGAATCTTGTTGTGCTGGGTCAGGTCCCAGGTTCCAGAAACCCTCTCTTCCCTCAGACGTACTCCCCTCTCTTCCTGTGTCCTTGGCTGTACAGTTTCTATACTCCATGGGGGTCAGAACCAAGGGCTGTCTCCTGTGCATGCCCCTCTGAGCCTAGTATGGTGCCTGCAAGGTCTAAAAGAGAAACCAATCATCCCTTGTAGCTAATGTCTCTCTTTCAACACTACTATGGGTTTATCCATTTTACATGTTTATATTCTTAGTAAGGACTTCCTCCAGGAAGTAAATGTCCTAAGAGCAGAGAAACTCCTCAAAACCCACTGACCCCCATTCCTTGCACCTATGACCAGCCCTGGCACCTGCCTGAAATGCGCACTTCCCTAATCCTGGCACATCTGCTTCAGAGGCCAGCTCTTGATTTCCAGAGACAAGGGAAGAGAGTCTTTTACCCTTCCAACGATGACACTCAGCATAGCTTCCAATTTAAATATGATTTATGGTGAAAGATAAGCTGTTTTCTCTGTGAAACCCCTGCAGCTATGCAGGCAGCATTCTGATTTTCTCAGAAATATCTAAAATAGGTAGTAGAAACTTCAGCACGGTCTGTCAGACAGGATACCCAGGAACTGTTGTTCTGGTGTTCGCCTTGATCGAGCGTCAAGGAGAGAGAATCCCCACGTACTCCGCACTCCGCCAGGCCACCTACACACATCTGCCCACTCCAAAAGTGTGTTTCTTAAAAAACTGTGCCCATCTCCTGAACAATTGATTCCTTTCCCCTTCTTGAAATGGGGGTCAAAAGAACACTTTAGATATTGTTACAAACTCTTCCTTGACCTGGCGTGTGATCTTCATATTAATTAGTATTTTCTCTCTTTTTTTTCTTTTTGTCATTTCCAGCTGAACTACTACGATTCTATCAAAGCCGTCATTTCAAGCTCCAACCACGACCCTACTGCTCTAGTAATAGGTACTGCTTACACTCCCCTTACGTTCGTAATGTTCTCTGTGTGCCAGATCCTTGGGTGTCTCCCACCTTTACAATTTCTGCATTGCAACAGGCATCCCACACTCTGTAGCTCAGAATGTGACATCATCCAGTGTTCGGTTCACCTTCAGCTTTATATGTTCGGTTCACCTTCAGCTTTATAAGCCTCACTCTAAGCTGCTGGAGAGGCAGAGGATGGGCTTCCCAGAGCATCACACATATTGAGAGCTTGATCAGTATTTGCTGATTTGAAATAAGAGCAAAATCCACTTTCAGCAACTTCAGACCACACCATATGAGCACCCCTAATGTGCTACATGATATTGAATATGCAGTGATATCAACTTCAGACAGTGGTCTTGGGGCATTTGCGTGAAGTGGGATTGGCAATTTCTATGAATACAAAAGGCATGCTGAAAACAACAGTTTTAAGAGATGGCAACAGGGAGGACCAGAAGCTGAAGACCTTTGCATTTTTCTGGAAGCTTGACTTTGACCAAGTGAATTCAGAGAAAGGCCAAGGGAGAACCCAGACCCCAATCCATCCCTTACTCTTACATTCCCAAATGCACACCTACTATAGTCATGGCCAAGCCCAGGCTGATCTTGGGTCCGTGAAGTAGGGACGGTGGCAGAGTAAGTCTGTGCAATTCATGTAGGAATCATTTTGTCTGGACCAGATGGAGGACGTACATTCTGGGACTGGGGAGAGGACTGGTCTAGATTTGAACCAGGAATCCAATTCCTTTATAAGGGGTCAGGCCCTGGCTCTGAGCTCATTGTCTGCAGTAGATGCAATCTCTGGGCCTGAACACTATGTATCAGATACTATACTAACCTCCTTCCATGTATTATTTTATTTAATCTCTGTAACAACTTTATGGTTTCAGCCCCACTACTAGTCCCACCTTATAGATGAGTAAAGTGAAGCACAGCATTCATTAACTTGTCCTGAGGTCTTGTTCAGTGGTTTTTTTTTTTTTCCTGTATTGAAAGAAATGTAATTCAAATGAGGAAGCAAAAGGAGAATTTTGTAGATGGCTCATGTAATGTGAGAAGGGCAGAAGCGGAACCCAGTGCTGGGAAGTCCTGAAAGCAGGGACTCAGCTGCTTCTCCAACTCTTTTTCTCTCTCTCCTCTTCATATCAGTTCCCCCAGATGGTGATGAGCCCACCTCTCATGCTGCTTTGCCGCCAACAAAGACTGGCTGCCACTCTGGGTCCCCAGTACAGCCATCCCTGAGAAGGTTCTCATTGGACCACCCCTGGGAAGGTTCTCATTGTTCTGGGGACAATTACAAGCCAATTGACCTGGAAAAGGCAAGGACAATAAGAAGCTGACCGGGCCCATTCAACTACATGATGTAGGAGGAGGCATGCTTTCCAGAAGTAGGGAAGGGGAGAGGAGGTTTACAAATTACAAAAAAGTGAAGAATGGTGACTGCACTCAGTCACACAACTCAGAAATGGAAGAACGAGGACTCGAATCTAGGTCATCTGTGCTTGTCATCTTTGGACTCATCGCAATGGCCTCCCCTAGGTGTGCGCTAATATTGAAGAGTCCCAGGTCCCCTCAGAAAAATGGAATCCAAATCTGCACTTGGAAAAGAACTGAGTGTGACTTGTGTAACCTGTCAGATCTGAGAAGCATCCTTTAAACACAATAACATAAATTTTTCTATCTTTTTTATATTATTCTAATTTTATTATTATTTGTTCTACTAACTTGCCCTTATTAAGGCAAGTTTCAATTCCTCACATTTACTTTATTAAACTTCATACTTATTTTGTGAAGCCCTTGGGAGTATGTTGGAAAGCCCCATCCAATTCAACATCACTATCACCATACTTAATGTTCAAGTTGATACTGATGATGATTCCTTACATGTATTTGGCACTTACTAATTGATAAAGAACTTTCATACTCATTAGTGGTTCTCAGTCTTGGTTGCCTTTTGGAATCATCTGGGGACTTTATAGAAGCTGGTTTCCTGGGTCTTATCCTTAGATATTCTGACCTCATCGGTCTGAGATAAAGCTTGGGCATCGGGACCTTTCAAAGCTCCCCCAGTGATTCTAAAGTGGCCAAGATTTAAAACCACTGTTCAAGGAGGTATGAACCAGGCATCTGAATTTTTTGGACACTTTACAGTGGCTTTATATGCAGCCAAGTTTAAATTCACATGCATTATATTTATTATTTGATATTCATGGTAGCCAGATGAGGTATGAATTGTGTGCACCCCATTTTACCAGTGGGCTAAAATTTGCCCATTGTGTCACTTAGCTAAATGAAGTGGAATTGGGACTCAAGCCCAGTTTTTATGACCCCAATGCCAGGAGTCCACTTGCCATCCTCTAGGGTTGGACTGGGAAAGTCTATCCCTCTGGTCCTGGGACTTTTTTTTAGGACAGCCTGATTTCAAAGGGAAGATTCTGACCCTGGAGCAGAATAAATCTCTGACTGCAGAGAAAAGAAGTGTTATCATTCACCCTAGGGTAGTAAGAAGGTTGTAGCCGCTGTCTACTATCTTTGCACTGTCTGGGTGGGCTTCTTGCATACCTGGGCGCAGCAGCAGCAACCTGAGAAAGGAATGCACGAAGAGCCCATCACAGATGCTCATGTCTGCTGCCCAGCCAGGCTCACCTGCAGAGAGAAGGGGAAGGCTGGGAGGCAGGCGTTGTGTGCTCGTCACCAAGAGGATAGTCATGACTTGGGATCTCTTCCTGCCTAAGAACTTTTCCAGGTATTTCACTTGGGGAATTAGCTTCGCCTTTTTCTCTGGGCCTTTCTAACTGGCTCTTACCTTCTCCTTCTCTCCCTGCAGCCCCACCCCTCGATGTTAAGGTCCTGGTTGGAACTCACAGAGCAGTGCATTTGTAATGAATAAAATATTTAACACCTTTTGAAACAACTCAGAAGTCAACCACCCACCCACATAATGACGACAGCCATTTCTTTCATGATGCCTTTTAGCCTAGCTCTGCCTGAGCATTGCTTAGCTTTGGAAAGGCTGAAATCCCATTTCCTCCTTTCCTTTAGAATCTTGATCCAGTTGCCATGGAACATCATGGAAAATCAGTAATGAGTCATGCCTGAGATCTCAGCCTTCTATGAAGCACCACCTTGCTTCCCCGAGGCCCCTTCTACCTCTGATTCACAGCCTTCAAGCTCACGTTGTCTTTCAAGGAAATCTTCCTTTATACATTTCTGATTCACTGACATTTAAATCAGCAAAGCATTAGAAAGAGATGTGCAATGGTTAAGAAATTTCTTGGGAATTTTCATTAGACATTCTTAGAACTGGGAAATTGTGGTTTTCTGGAACTAGAATGGGTATGAATACTAAGAAACTAAAATTCAGCCTTCAGAAACTGAAGCAGCTCAAAATTGAGTGTTTGTGCAGAATAGAAGCAATAAATCCAGAATGAGGATCTCTGAGTTCTAACCCTGGCTCTGTAAGTCACAGAGTTGTGACCTCAGGCCTCAGTTTCCTTTCTAGTTCAGTAAAAATGCTGGAAAGGAGTTCTAAGGATTCATCTAGCTCATATTCCCAGATCCCTAATTTTGCCATGAGTTTCCTGTCCATCCCTTCTTCTTTCTCATGTTCCAGAAAGCAGGGGCCCCTAAAGCTCCTTACACCTTGAATTTCCAAGTGTCTCCAGAGATCTAGACAAGTCTATGACAGAAAGAGTTGGTGCCCTCCTCACTCTAGTTACCATCGTGTTTTTTCTCTGGCATGGTACTAAGAGGAGAAACTGGGACTTAAGGAGCCTTTGCACGGAGACTCCTGGGAAGAGCTCTTTCCCATGCCTCACGTCCCAGTCAGTCTAAAACCCACAGTAAGCTGGCCTTTGTCCCTGCCACACCTCCAAACTCACTCTTGTCAGGGCCACCAGGACCCCTAGTGCTGCTAAATGCAGGGTAGATGTTTATCCTACTGGCCTCTCAGCACCCAAAAAAACAGATGGCTCCGATTCACTTCCTACCCTTCCCTCACTGGGCTCCAGGCTCCCAGCCTCCCTTCTGCCCTTCCCTACCTCCCTCACATGTTCTTGCATGTCTCCATGACCTGCTGCTGGAGCCCAGAATTCCATCCTTGCTCTTCCTCTCTTCCATCTCCATCAGGCCCTCAGTGATTCCCTCCAGCACCATTGCTTTCGGATCCCAAATTTATGTCTCTAGCCCAGCTCTGTCCCTCAAACTTCAGTCTGGCATTTCCAATTGCCATGGGTCTTTCTCTACAGGACCTTTCCCTT
Source organism: Proteles cristata cristata (assembly GCA_017311185.1). NCBI lineage: Eukaryota > Metazoa > Chordata > Mammalia > Carnivora > Hyaenidae > Proteles > Proteles cristata. The sequence continues at coordinate 631,009 of JAESUZ010004127.1, read as the reverse complement.
AGGATGTCTCATAGACATAAAAATTAAATCCAAACCCAGATCCACATCTCCTCCCTCACACCATCTTCCCCGGCTCACTTGGTTCTAAGTCCATCCTTCCAGTTGCTCTAATCAAAATGTAGTAGTCACCCTTGAACCTCTCTTCCACCCACATCCAGCCCAGTGGCTTTATCTTCATACTGCACCCAGGATATGACCACTTTGGCCCCAACCCCACTCCTACCATCCAGTGAGTCACTCTCCTCTCTCCCCTGGATTTTACCATAAAAAGCCTTGAGCCTTGCAACTCTCCCTGCTCCATCCCACCCCTATGGTCTCTTTTCCACATAGCAGCCAGAGAGATCCTGGAAAACTAGATGTCAGTTTCATCCAAATCCTCCACCAGACCCCCCATCTCCTTCACAGTCAAAGCCGAAGTCCCCCAGGCCTATGTGTCAACCCAGCCTTTACCTTTCTGGCCTGGTTTCCCACTTCTCTCCCTCACCCACTCCATCCCAGTCATACAAATATCCTGGGATATATTTAAGATCTTTTCACCAGATCCTCCCTCTGCCTGGAAAGTTCTCTGTGCAAATGTCTACATCACTCGTTCCCTCAGCTCCTTGAAGTCTTTGCTCAGATGAGTCACCACTTGGTGAGGTCCTCCTTGCCCACTTTATTAGACATATCCTGGAACAGCCCAGCTCCAGCTCCTGGCATTTCCAGTCTTCCTTACTTTGTTCTTACCTTTTTTAAATCCATAAATCCAATCACCTTCCTTTAGACTATATAATTTATTTCTTGTTGTTTATGGTCTGCCTTTCCCCATCAGAAGGTAAGCCCCACAGAGGTAAAGGTTTCTGTCTGTGTTGTTCACTGTTACGTTCCAAGTGCTAGAAATAGTGCCTGGTACATAATAGGTGCTCAACAAATAGTTATTGAATGAACTTACTTGTGGTCAGAATTCAAACCACATACCTTTTCTTCCTGCATAGCACTCCTAAGCACTGCCCTCCAGGAAAAGTAGAATTCTGTGGTGACAGGTTCAAATGTTTTTCTACTTCCATCTCCCCATCCACTGTTCCCCCAACATGTCCCCACAGTGTCCCACACTCACATCATGTATCCATGTGTATACACAGACACACACACACAGACACACACACACATACTTCTCCACAAGGTGCTACAGCACCAGGTCCCCGCCCCTAAATGGGGGTTACAGAGAAGGCTCTAGTATAGGAGGTGCTTTCAAGTGCATTTGTTTACTTAAGGTGATGGAAGAAAAAAATCCCTGACTTCATTCTGGTTATTAATGAACGTGAAAGGGAGATACATCTTGGTCAGACTATACAGCAGCCAAGGCTGGACCTTGAATGTTTTCCCTCCTGCAGACCTGGGCAGGGCTCCACTTGTCATAACAGCTCTGTGGGTTTCTACCACACTGAGGAAACTGATGGAAGAGAGGAATAAGATAAAAGGAAGGATGGGCAGGAAAGGTTCCAAGATCCACCCCGAAAGAGGAAGAGTCAAAGTCTGAGCTTTGAGGGAACACACCCACCTTGCTGCCTACCCCATGGGATGCTGGGAGCCCATAACTATAGACCTGGCTTCTGGGTCAGCTCTGGTGCTAGAAGCTATAGAATCCGGCTTCCTGTAGGATTCCAGTACCTGAAGATTTATTTGCTAGTTAGTGTGCTGCGGATCTGAACCTGCCTTGAATCTGCTGTAGGTTTCCATGGTGATTGCTTTAAACTTTTCATCATCCTTCCTTCAGACCTTGGGGGAGAGCTATGCTCTCTGGTTTCCATGACAACCATTTAAACATGTATCTTTGTCTGGCTCTGTTGGAATAGAACTGCTAGAGATCATGCAAATGAACTGGCTGCTTTCCTTCGACTTAAAATAAATAAATAAATAAAGTGACACACCTGCTTCGAAGTTTCAGATCTTTGGTCATAACAAGAAGGGTGAAAGTGTCAAACTGGTATTTGAGGAGGGTTTGCTGCATTGCTTTGATACTTCAAGTGCTCATCCGGATTCGTAGGCTCTCTCTCCCATCTTAAGTAATTATCTGCACTCAGCGCTCACCCTCCCCTCTCCTCTGTCTAGCAGATGAAAAAGCCCTGAGTTCAAGACTGTTTACCTCGCTGCTGCATACCAAAGGAGGAAGAGAAGGACAGGGCCAGAGTGCTTAGCTACCCTACCCAAGCCAGTCCTTTGCCAGTGTTGGGAGAAACTGTGGGCAGCAAGGTTGTCACCTCAACTCACCATCAATACATGGTCCCAGCCCTCAGACTGAGCCCCAAATAAGGTGGAAATCACATACCCCAGTTATTTGGAAATGGAATTTCATGGACTGAAGAGCAGCCAGGTGACTCTGAGGAAAAAAGGCTCAGAAGAAGTGGAAAGCTGATGGCCCCCTTCCCCTTCCCAGATACCTTCCTATCTTCCTCAGAGCAACATGTTCCTAAACCAGAGATCTCCAGAGACAGCAGTGGGCTAAGCAGCCACAGACAGATTTAAAACATGTTTTGAAACTGGGCACCAACATTTAAAATTCTGGAAGTTTCCAATGAGGCTAGAGATTTCCCACTTCTCCTGAAACTCAGCTGATCTGCATCAGAATCCTGCTTTGGGAGCAACTGCTGGGTTGAAGTAGCACCACCCTCTGAGGTGAAGCATGCAGCAGCTTTGGTCAAATTTACTGGAGTAGCAAATTCTCCTCCTCATTCCTGGGAAACAGTTGAACTGGTAACTTGTAATAACACACACGACATCCAGACAAAACCAATTATCCCTCAAGTAATTGCTGAAGTCACAAACCAAGAAAGAGAATTCTTACTTGGGTATGAGGTAAGGGGGAGGCTGAAGATGAGACATTCTTCCATCTTAGTCATCCAAGGCCCCTCAGCTACCTCGGACACAGCCGAGGCCGGAGGTCAGGGTAAGCTAGATACAGAGGTCCTTTATGATCTTCCAGTGAAACTGATGCCTGACACCACAGGAAGGCCTCTGATTGCTTCTGTAGGATGCTACTATTTTGATTTTACTGTTCAGGAAGTAGATTCATAAGCCAAAAAGTCATGTGACTGAAAACATTCAAAATAATTGTAGGACAAAGTTGGCTGGTTGGTGGGTGAAACTGAGAGATTGACTCAATGAACTCTGATTTAGGATGAGATGTTAGTTTCATCGCTTTCTTAACGACAAGTTTCTTAACCCCCCAAAGGTGTAAGTTTTCTTCTCTGTACCATGGAGGTAAAGGTGCTTGCCTCACTGAGTTTCTGTGAGGTTCAAACAAAATCATGGATTTTGTGCCTGGTGCTCAGGAGAGATTTATTAAAAGCTAAGATCCTCAGAATGAGCTGGCCGTTTTCATGCTTCCTTCTTCCTCCAGGTGACCCTTTTTGCCTTTCTCTAGAGAAGGAGGGGAAATGAGTCTTGATGTTCTTACAGAAATCATTTTCATTCTTCAGAGGATCCATGGAGTAACACCAGGGGGTGAAAGAGGAAGACAAAAGTGGTCCTCACTGAAAGCAAAAGCAGGACTTTAAAAATCAGCAACTTGTCAGAAAATTGATCGTATTAAGAGACTGTGTTTTGTTTTCCTGTGAATATTTTTAGGCTGTACTATGAGAACAACAACTGTCAAGCAAAAGATGAAAGAGATAAGGGATGTTAGAAAAGATGTCGAGGCAAGAAGACACCGAGCGTTCCCTGGTTTGCCCCAAAAGCGAGCAGAATGTGATCAAACCATTTTTCACATCTACAAAGGAGTCAAGGCATTTTCATTCTGTAAGAGAAAGAACTTGCTGCTTACAGGTGGAATGGATCGAATCATTCGAGTCTGGAATCCTTATCTGCCTGGGTGAGTTTTCTTTCTCTCTCCAACCAAGAGTGCCATTGATCTAGTAAAGTACCTGAGAGCAGGACAGGGGATCACCAATTCCCCTTTAGGATAATTGAAGAACCCCTCTCCAAAATTGATCTTGCAAACACACAGCCTGGAAGAGTCTGTGGGATTAATAAGCAATTCACTGACCCCATTTTTTAAAGTTTATTTATTTTGAGACAGGCAGAGAGAGAGTGCAAGTGGGGGAGGAACAGGGGGTGAGGGGGACAGAGCTATCTGAAACAGGCTCAGTACTGACAGCAGAGAGCCTGATACAGGGCTCGAACTTATGAACTGTGACATCATGCCCTGAGCCAAGACCAACAGTTGGAAGCTTCACTGACTGAGCCACCCAAGCGCCCCAGCAACTCTCTAGCCCCATTTACCAATGAAGAAACTGAAGCTCAGAAGAGTCTGACTTTTTGGAAATAATGCCAGACTTGGGGTTCAAATGCATTTTGGATGACTCTAAAACCTTATGTCATTTCCATTGGTAAGTGTTGATGGTGGAAGGAGAGTGGGAAATGGGGAGTAGTCTTCTTGTGCATTGAAAGTGAGGTTGTGGGGACAAGAACAAGTCACTTGGGGAACACCAAGTTTCCTCTCTGAGCCTGTGTATCAGGCATCAATGGAGGATATGAAAGGTGACCCATGTCCCCCAGCAATAGCAGGCAGTGGCCAAGGTGGCTCTATGAGCAGATGGGCATGAGGGCATTCTCTCCCTGTTACTTTGTAGCTGAATGACCCTGCGCAAGGGCTTCTGCCCGTTTACTCCTCGATAATAGTGAATCTTTACTACCCCTCCAGTAGTAATAAAGATTACAAATTAGGTCATCCATGTATAGCGCTCAGCACAATGTCAGATGCTTAATCAGAAAGAAAGAAAAATTATTTTCTAGCCACTTCTATTGCCCTAGACTCCCATTTGTCTGCTGATGTGGAACAGTTCACTTACCTTACAGTGACTTGGTTATAAAGTGATATTGTGCCCTCCCCTTCAGTTTCAGCCCTGCCTCCCTTCTCCTCACCTCCCCACCGTCTCACTACACCCAGCCCTGTGGCCCTGAGGGCATTGTGATCCCACAGAGCTCTTTAAAATACACTTATTTTAAAAAGACATTCCCCCTAGACCTGAACACTGTTAACTCTGGCCTGCATAAAGCAACAAGCTGCCACAGAATCTATTCCAGCCCCACCCTGCGCTCTTCCTCCTTCATTCCTTTTATAGTGACACTGTCAGCAGTTGGAGAAACAAAGCCCAGGGCTTCATCTCACACTGAGTTGTGTTGCTATAACTGGGTATTATTTGCTTCAGTCCTTTTATCACACAAGATACATACTTTTGTGATTTCAGATGGAGACATAGCCCTCCTCCAGGCTGAATAGAACTGCCAGATCCGGGCCAAGTTTAGTCTTGCATTTTTATATAGAAACAGCACTTAGAACTGCTTGGTGCTCATCTGTTCTTTTTTTCATTCTAGAAAACCAACAGGTATGCTGAAAAGCCACACATCTCCAGTGATCTACATCCATGCAACTGCTGAGGATAACACAATATTTTCCATGTCCGCCGACAACACTATTAAGGTCTTTACCCTTTTATGTTTCGATGTATTGTCCAACAGTTTCAAATAGAGGATGTGTTCTTTTTGTGTTTTCTTTCCCCCTCTTTGCAGCTTTAGAGGCCTCTGCATTAGCAGATACTCTAATGGTAGTTATATTAGTGGGTTTGTTTTGGAAAGAGAAGATATGTGGGCAATAGAAGGGTAGACTCTTAGAGAATTTTCTATCCCTGGTGTTTTGTTGGGATGAGGAGACCTTATGGCATTGTAGCCCCTGTTTGCATGCTGTCCTGATTCTCCTGGGAGAATGTATGTTGTAGGATGGAGAGGCTGAGCAGAGGATGGAATGGGGACGTGGGGGAGGCAGCAGCCCCTCACCCCTAGTGGCCATCTTATTCTGTGATAAACATAGGGCAGGGGGCCCTTTTTTGAAATGTTGTCTGTATGGCTTAGAATTTAAACACTTACGGCCCTTGTAGAAGTCGTAATCTACCAAAAAGAAAAGAAAAGAAATTTCACTGATTTGTTTTTTCCTATGCTATTTCCATTTTGTATGCTTTTCCAATGAATATGAAAAGTTTTCATGATTTCATCCATCTTTCTTTTTTGACCCTCATGGGGCCAGAGGATGGGAGTTTAGAGCAGTCTGAATCAAAGAAATGCCAGAGCCTCAGGTCATTTGGTATCACTGCTCAGTATAGATACATAAACCAGTTCACTGACCACGCACATAATAAATGATTTACAGATGCTTTGGGCTCAATCATGTCCCCTCAAAATCCACATGTTGAAGAACTAACCACTAGTATCTTACAATGTGACTATATCTGGAAAAAGGGACTATAAGGAAGCAATTGAAGTTAAATGAGGCCATATTGGTGGGCCCCAATCCAATATAATTGGAAGAGGAAATCTGCACATTTGGATGAAGAGGAACCGTGTGAAGACATCACAAGAAGAAGGGCATCTGCAAGCCAAGGAGAAAGGCCTCACAAGAAAGCAGACCTGTCTACATGTCAGTCTAGGAGTTTAATCCCTAACTTCACACCATATACAAAAGTTAACTCAAAATAGGCCATAGACCTAAGTGTAAAAAGGGCTGCAATTTCAAAACTTTTAGGAGAAAACATAGGAGTAAGTTCATGACCTTGGACTAGGGAATGATTTCTTAGATATGATATCAAAAACACAAGAGACAAAAGGCAAAAGTAAAATGAGTTGGATGTCACCAAAATTAAAAACTTGTGCTTCAGGAGACCCCATGAAGAAAGTGATTAGACCACCTACAGAATGGGAGAAAATTTTGCCAATCACACATCTAATAAGTGACTTGCATCTAAAATACTGAAAAATCTGTATGCTCAATAATAAAAACACAAATGGTCTCATTTAAAAATGGGCAAAGGACTTGAATGGAAATTTCCTCAAAAAAAAAAAAAATTCAAATGGCCAATAAACACATGACAAGATGCTTCACATCATTAGTCATTAGGGAAATGCAAAACAAAACCACTGTGAGTTACCACTTCCCACCCATTAGGATGGCTGAAATCAAAAGATAGACAATAACAAGTGTTGAGAAGCACGTGGAGAAATTGGAGCCTTCCATACATTATTAGTGGGAATTTTAAATGGTGCAGCCACTTTGGAAAACATTTTGGCAGGTCTTCAAGTGTTAGCCATAGATCACCTTATGATCCACCAATTCTACTCCTAGACTTATACCCAGGAAAATTGGAAACTTATGTTCACACACTTACATATGAATGTTAATAAAGCATTATTTAAAATAGCCAGAAAGTAGAAATAACCCAAATGTCCATGAACTAATGAATGGATAGACAAAATGTGGCATATTAATCAATGAAATATTCTTCAGAAACAAAAAGAAATGAAGTACTAATATATGTTACAACATGGATAAAACTTGAAAAGCTTACATTATGTGAAAGCCAGTCACAGAAGGTCATGTACTGGATGATTCCATTTATATGAAATGTCCAGAATTAGCAAATCCACAGGGACAGAAACTTTTTTAGTAGTTGCAAGGAGGTGGCGTGAAGTGGGATAGGTAGTAGTCTGGGGGTTCTTTTTGAAATAATGAAAAATTTTTGGAATTAAACAATAGTGATGGTTGCACAGCTCTGTGACTGTGCTAAAAACCATTGTGTACACGTTAAAAATGTGAATTTTGTGGGAGGTAAATTATATCTCGATAAAAGTGTTGTTTTTTAAAGGAGGGGGAGAGGAAAGAGAGAGGGGGTGAAGGGAGACACCAAGGCTTTGGGTGCAACCCAACTGAGACAGGGCAGATGGAGGTAAAAGGAGAATAAGAGGAGAAGCTCAATAGTGGATGTGTTAGAGAGTCATCCTGAGTTGAGGGGAGATCTCAGAACTGAAGATGTAAATTTGGAATTCATTAGCATTTAGATGGAATTTTAAGCCATGGAGCAGATGAGATGGAAAAGAGAACAGGAGCGGGAGAAAAGCCTCGAACGCTGAGCACAGGGGCTCCAACATGGCTCCTGTGTTGTGAGCTTAGAGTCCATCACCTGGCACCAATGAGGACTTTTTACATAAAATTAGTTGTTGACGTCACAGTTGGTGATGCAATCAAGACCCAAGCCCAATTCAGTCTTCCAAGAAAATTTGATTAAAATGGTAAAATCTATGGGCTTCATTTTTTAATATATTTTGAATATCAAATCCATCCAAAGCCATCCTTCAAAGCCACAAAGTTGGAGATTTCATATATTTAATGAGCTTTTTTTTCCCTCAAAACTTGGCACCATCAAATAATCATAATTCTGTATGTGAGGACACGTCTTCTATCCTATTTTCTTTTCCTGGTGCCTCTCCATTTTATTCCAATCTAAAATCATGATTACAAGATTAGCATCTTGCCTGTGATGATTCAGGCATATTGAATCACTTCCCAAAATGTGTTTAAAATATATTGAAATCCTATCTTGGAAATATGGTGTGTAATTTATTTCAGAATACATTATTCCTATCAAATAAAAAGTAATCAACCAGGAACCAAACAGCTAAATTTCTAGCATGCCTGATCAGATGGTCTTCATTCTTTCAATTGATTTTTCAGCCCAAATATTTCACTTCCCTAAATCATGGGGACACATGGAACATTTCAGGAGTCTGTTGGTTTCTGGCATTACTCTAAAGGAGAGGAAAGTGACAGGTTCAGTTTTCTGTTTTCACTTGTTATTTTCCATGAATTTAACATCACGCACCATGAAGGGGGCTGTTTTGTATTATCAGGAACCAGTATAGAAAGAAAGTTATTTCTTGGAAGGAAGGTAGCATGGCGTGTTAGTTGAGGTAAGGATTGCCACTGCAAAACATAAACCCCATATTCTCCATAGGTTGAGACAGTAGGAAGCTTGTTTCTTTGCTTTCATAACCCTAGGCCAGTGTGCCCGGTGAGGGGCATTTTTCTCCCATTCAAAAATGAGGCTGTCTTCACAGGGGGTCTTAGATTCCCAGTGTCTTCTTCATCCCAGGGCAATGGGTGTGAGAGCAGATAAGGCATATCTGCCTCTTAAAAACCACAGCCATAAATGACCCATCACTTTCTTTCAGAGTCTACTGCTAAGTGCATAACTCTGGGTGAAAGGGAAACCAGGGAATGCCTAATTTTGTGGCCATTCCCCAGCAAAATTTTTCCACTGTGGACGGAGAAGTGTACATTTGGGGGCTGGGGTACAGAATGCTTTGGAGAAATACAGGCTTGAGTTGAAACTCTGAAACTACCAGAAACTCAGTGACCTTGGGTGAAGTGTTCAATCCTGCTAAACGCTTGGATGTTGCTTACTCTTAATTCTCTTCAACATTGGTCACTCTTGTGTAGGTTCGTTGTACTCCTAAAAGGTAAATTATGAACTGTGCTCACCACAGAGTAGTTTTACCAGTTAAGATGTTTTTAGGCCAAAGAGACAAAAATCTAACTCAAATAGTTTAAGTGAAAAAGGGACAATTTATTGGTTACTGAAACCAGATCACCAGACAGACAGCCCCGCAGGTATTTGGGTTTAAACATGGCACTGTTGCTCCTACACCTTCTGCCTGCACTACGACTTCTGCTCCTTGGTACACACTGATATTGACTCCCACTTAGGAAAGGCTTTCTTCTTCCAAATGGCTGGGCTGATGCCCAGTCTAAACTTGCAACTCAACTCTGGATTCACTATCAGCTCTAGTCAGAAAAATCTGAGGGAAGACACAGATTTACCAGGCTTGGGTCCCATGTCTACTGCTTGTAACCAGAGAGGCAATTCTCCTAACAGAGGACATGAGGGTGCTGGACAGACCACGGATAGGTCAGTGATACTGATTTGTTGTAGCTACTTTACTTTGGGAATTTAATGCCAACTTGCTGAATCAATGTCAACAGCAGCATGAAGAATTCCTTCCTACGTTTCCCTTTCACAGACCTCGTAGGGGTCCCTCTATAGCATTCTAACTAAGATCCTTCTGCCAGGTTCCAAAATTACCTTATCCTTGCCCTCATCAAAACCTTCTCTCTCTCAGTATCATTATCTCGTAAAATAAGAAGAAATTGCTAGATAAATGGATTCCTGTTGTGGTTTAAGTGACCGTGTGTTACCTTTCTATCCAGGAAAATGAGCATTTTCAAACAATTTAGTCCTCCAGAAAGGAAGGGGGGACGCCCCTTTACAAGTAGCCCCTGCAATCACCTTTTCCATGGGATTATTTTACTTTGATCACTACTGTCACCCCCAGACTGACCTCCCAGAGTGTATCGCTTCCTGCCTTTTATGCCATGACTTAAAATTCCAGGTAAAAAAGCAGGGTAGAACTTCCAAAATGAGTTTGCTACTTGCTGAGGAGAACTAAGGAAAATAAACAGTATAAATACAACAAATAAAAGTCTAGCTTAAGGGGTAAAGGCTTTAAATTTCCTGATAGCTGATATGCTTCCTGGAGTCTCAAAGGAGGGGAAAGAAACCCCATCCAAGTACATCCCACCCAGCTTAGTCCTTAGATGTCCCAGCGCAGCTCTGGAGGAAGGTGAGCCTGAGATGGACTCCTACTTTAGCGGCTCATGAGATCTGTGTTGGTAGTCACTGAACCTCGCTGGAACTCAGTGGATTATACCTACCTACCAAAGTTGGCTTAAGATCGTATTAGTTTGTGACAAAATATCTCAACCTGGGTGGCTTAAAGAATGGGAAGTTATGCCTCGCATTTCTAGAGGCTGGAAGTCTAAAATCAAGATATCAGCTGGATTGGTTCCTTCTGAGGCTGAAGGAGAGTCTGTTCCAAGCCTCTCTCCTTGCTTCTGGTGTCTCACCGGCAACCTTTTGCATTTTTGCCTTAGAGAAGCATCACCCTGATACCTACTTTCATCTTATGTGACAGTCTCCCTTTCTCTGTGTCTATCTCCAAATTTCCCCTTCTTACACGGATACCCGTCATATTGTCTAAGGTGTGACCTCTTCTTAACTAATCACACTAACAACAACCCTATTTCCAAATAAGGGCACATTCTGAAATACTGAGGGTTATTCAACACACAAAAAATCTGGGGGGACACAATTCAACCCATAACAAAGAGTAGATGAAACAATGCATGAAAAGCATTTAACACAATGCCTAGTGCATGTTGGCGCACTAAGCAATAGCTGCCTTCGTGATGGTTCTGTCTTCCCAGTTTTACATGTGGCCCATCTGCTCTTCCCCAGGGATTGAGCCATCCCTTGCAGCTCTCATCAGATCACCTTAAAATAATATAATAGCTATGGCATGCCTTATGTAATAATCATAATAAATGATTAACAATAATATTATCATGTGGAAACTAATTTGACAATAAACTATTTGTAAAAAAAAAAACAAACAATAATATTATCATTCTAATCCTATACCATTATACACCATGGCCTAGCCATGATCCTAAACACTATTTTTATTACTATTTAAAAATCCCTAAGATATTTTAAAATATTAATTTATTTTTGAGACAGAGCATGAGTAGGGGAGGGGCAGAGAAAGAAGGAGGCACAGAATCCAAAGCAGGCTCCAGGCTCTGAGCTGTCATCACAGAGCCCAATGTGGGGCTCAAACTCACAAAACAGTGAGATCATGACCTGAGCTGAAGTCGGACATTTAACTGACTGAGCCACCCAGGTGCCCCTAAAAATCCCTAAGATTTTAAATCCTATAAGATAACCATTATTATTAGTCTCCCTATTTTACAGATGAAGAAAGTGAGGGAAAGGGAGAGTGGTAATTTGTCCAAGGCCACATAGCCATTAGGGGATAGAGCTGGGATCCCGGCCCAGGCAGGAGTGTTCTAGACGTCCATGCCTTTAACCAATGGCCATGCTGAGGTTTGTTCCCTGAGCCCTCCAAATGTCTCCCCAGTGGCTGGTTTAGAGGAACTGTGTGAAGAAATGGGAACAAACCTGAGAGACAGAGGTAGCTCTGTGCACAAGTCTGACCCATGATGTCGAGCTCCCACTGTGAAAGCCGGTCCATGGGAGGAGAAGCCACCAGCTGCTCTGATGGTGGGGAGTGGAGTGCAGCTCCAGGGTGTCCTGGCCTCCAGTATCTCTGTCCCTTGGGCAGCTTCGGCATGGCACAGGGACTCAGGGACAAAGGCCCCATGTTCTGCTTCCTTTATAAACAACAGAAGAGAAGAAGCCCCTTTCACGTTTTTTCCTTTTGGTGCCATGGGAGTAGGGCAGTGTTCAAACTTTGGTCAGTCCTAACCGGACCCCTGCAACAGGCCATGGCTTTGGAAACACAGCAAAGCAGCCTGTTCACGACCCCTGGTTACTTTTTCTCCATTTCCTCCTCAGATCTGGGATCTGGACACAGACAGCTGCTTGTTTACTGCCTCCTCCAAAGCCAGTGGTATTAAGGGGGAGTTTGCAGCCTGCCTCTATCTCCCCCACTCCAGAGCCCTGTGTGTGGCCACTGACACCATCACACTCCTGCAGCTGCAACTGAGGTAGGAGGTCATTGTCTTGGCCCCAAGCTGTCAGCTCTCTAGAGGGCACCTCGAGCCCCGGCAGCTGCCTGCAACCTTCTTTACCGCAATTAAGGTCTCTGGGTGAACTCCGGAGCTCTATGCCCCATGTCCTTATCTTGTGGTATGCATTGGGTGAGCTCCCTTTAACTCCCCATTAATTATGCCAGCACCACCTCCCGATATTAACCAGAAGTCTAGAATTTACCCCCTGAGCCCTTATCGACCCACTGGCTCTACTTCTGTAGTAAATTACCCAGGGAGCCCTGGAAGCCCACATCTGAGACCCCACCCCTACAGCAGGGTAGCCGTGCTGGGACAACTTATGGAGGGTCCCCTAGCGGCCTCTCCTGCCCAGGGCCCTTGAATGCTTCGAAGATTTGTCTCCCTGAATCTTCTGCAAATGAGGCCACCTTGTTTTCCTCGGCACACCATTGCCAGGCCACCTGTCATTTCCTCCTCGGCAAGGAAAGTGGGTGCCAGCTGCCTTCTCCACATTCAGGGAGATCACTCAGATGTTCCTCTCCTTAGCACTGGATGTCCCCTCTAGGGCCCACTCCTGTCCTGCCTAGGCAGAGACTACCCAGTCTTACTGAAGAGTTTAAGTCCTGCCTCCCAAGTTACCACAAGTCACCTAGCGTGAGGCTGCAGTTTTACAGATGAGCGAACGGAGGCCTAGAGAAGGGAATGACCTGGGAGTCTGGACAGAGCTAGGACTAGAAATCCTCTCTCAGGATGCCTGGTCCCTGACCATCTCTCTGTGTGGTGCTCCTCCCAATGGAAGGGCAAAATGAAGGGGAAGGAGAAGGGGAAGGAGAGCTCAGGGCTTACTGTTTTTTTTTTTTTTTTTTTTTTAAATTAAACGATGGGAAAGCACATTTTCTAGTCTTCTTTCTCCAGAGCCTGCAGAGAAGCTTCTGTCAGAGGCTCCGAAGAGGCACGTGTCCAGGGTAGAGAGCACATGCTCTGCCTCCCTGGGCCCCAGTGCCTTGAGGTAGATCAGACCTCTTCCACGGCCTGTGCAAGGCTGGCCAGGCACACTGCCGGTGCGTTGAGACCCGAGGCCCTCGGAATATCATTAGAGCTTTCAACCTGGCCGTGGTTATTCCCCCGCCCCATCACCTGGGAATACATTCCTCACTCTCTGCCTCAGTTTCCCCCTTAGTGTTCAGCAGGACGACAAATCCGAAATCTGCAATTTTTGAAGACTAAGGACAGGATGCAGGGAAGGCTTAGGCTGAATACCGTGGTTTGCAGGTTTCACATCCCATCTATATGAAAATGACAACTGGATTTCCTGAGCCAAAAATGATTTTTTTTTTAAATTTGAACATATGCCTAGGAAGAACCTTTATTGTGTTCAGTGATTAAACCACAGATCAAGAATGAACTCTACAGAAAAGCCATCAGATTTCACAGCATCAAAACTCTACCAAGAAGCCCAGCGTGTATGGCCGCCACCCGTGTCTATACCCTCCCTTCCTAAAGCCCCATGGATTCGGAGTGCCTGGCAGAACCCCTGCACAGTCCCCATCACAGCCTGGCCTGGAAGAGCAGGCACTTTGCTCAAGATGCCTGAGCAAGTGGCTGAAAAATGGAATTTCCATCAATTAAGTGGCTGTTTGTTCTACATGGTCTCAGTGTGTAGAAAAACAGCCTGTTGGGCTGATTTTTTTTTTCTTAAGCGAAGAGACTGAAATTCCACCTTGTGGCAAAAGCAGGCTCAATCTCTAGCGCCAACATGTAGGTGCCAAATAATGTCTGCCAGTCCCTGCTCTGTTACTTGAGAGCTTTGTGATTGTGATCAAGCGACCTGATCCTTCTCAGCCTTCTGGTGGTTCTCCCTTGGAAGCAAGGAGACTCAGTGCCTTCCACTCCGTGTTGGGAAAGGGATGTAGGTAAGGGCAGGAGGCCCTCTGGCTGCAGGCCCGATGCTTTCTCTCTGGGCTGTTCCCTCCTCTTCCCCCACAGGCAAGACTCCACCATCAGAGACCCCCACCAGAAACCATTCATGGGAAAGCGCAAATTGGCTTTCTGTCAAATGTTATGTTTCCTTGGAAAGGATTCCACACACTGGGAATAGTCTGGCACCAAGTTGGATGTCTCAGACCCACTGAATCTCTTCTAGTGGCCCAGCCTTGGGGCGCAGGCATTGGACAGACAATTAAGAGAGAAAGCAGAGCAAGGATCCTGGAAACCAACGTTCATTTATTGAGTGTTCACTGCCTGTCAGGCTTCTCCAGACATTTTACATCCTTTTCCTCACTCCCCACACAGTTTCTTTTTTTTTTTTTTTAAGTTTATTTATTTACTTTGAGAGAAAGAGAGAGAGAGAATTGGGAAGGGGAAGAGAGAGGAAGAGAGAGAATGAGAGAGAGAGGGAGAGGGAGAGAATCCCAAGCAGAGTCCACACTGCCAGTGCAGAGCCTGATGGAGGGCTCAAACTCATGAACTGTGAGATCATGACCTGAGTCAAAATCTAGAATCAGACACATAACCTACTGAGCCACCCAGGTGCCCCTACTCCTCACTAAATTTGTATAAAGGATTCCAGTTTACAGATGAGGAAATGAGTGCAAAGCGGTTGGATTGCTTAACCCTTAGAGCCGTCCATTCTGTGCACTGTCCTCCCAAAGGACAGCTCAGGGGACAAGGGCCAAGCACACAGGTGAGTCCTTGACCCCTGGGTGCCCACGGGAAGCACACTGCAAGGCCTTGTCCCTGCTATGAATGAAAGTGCTGCTATTCAGGCTTGAAGACTCAGAATGGGATCATAAAGTCTGTGCTTCTTTGCAGGGGTTGGGGGGGATGTAAATTAATAGCAAAGAAGGTCCACTACACAATTACATGAAATCACATGCCTCTTGCCCTAAATAGGAGACATGTGGTGTGAGTTTTCATGGTTAGTGGCTGCTCTCATTGAATATCAATGATGCCCCGTGAGGGTCTGTGGGAAGGACATTATATGAGTCTTCTCAGCTAATTCTCAAAACAACCCTTTAAAGTAAATACCATTATCCCCCATTTAAGAGATAAGAAAGAGCTTTGAGCAGTTAAACTACTTGTCCAAGGTCACAAACCCATTTTTATCCTCTTAACCTTTCTTAATAAAGCAATAGATACCTCATCCTGGGTATCTATGTCATACATTTGATTCAGGTTTTCATCCTCTCTCTGTTTTTCATGAGTAAGGCCTCCCTCAGAGCCTTCCCTGGTGGTTTCCCACCAGGAGCCCGTGGTCTGTTGCTGCTACAACCCAACCTTCAGGCACGTAGTCAGCTGCTCAGAAGCGTCTGTAAGTATCAACTCTTGTTCTCTTCAGCAATGATGTGGTTCTGAGTGTGAGTCTAACCCCATCATCCTCACCTTGAAGCTGAGCAGAGTGTTCTGGGGACAGTCTGTCCCTGGAAGGTAAGAATTCTACTAGACTTCTTCAACTCTGCTAATTATCAAGTTTTATTTGGACACTCTTCTTTGAAAGGTGGATGGAAGAGCTCACAGTTTCCCCAGTGGCCTGTAGTGTGAGCTCTTTGGAAGGGCCACCTGATACTAAAGGATGGCATTATTTCATGGTGGTTCTCTTGTGTGGTGTAGGATGATTAATAGAACCCTATTTTAGTGTCACTCTAATCTGGGGGTGAAGGTATGGAGCATTCCACATCCACTTCCCCTTTCACTAGGGCTCTTGAGGATCATGCTGGCCCTGTCCTGGGTGAGTGACACAGTGTCTGGCCGACAGGAGGGGACATAACCAGTGCTCCTTGCATAAAGAGTGAGAGTAGAGAAGCACACACATCCTCATGACTCACATACTCCTGTCCTTGAGCTAATGGGAGGACACAGCCCAAGTACACTCAACTTTAAATGTTCTGAACTCACCTAAATATCAGTTCAATCACTTTCTGAATCACTGGCCTAGGCTCTGGTATGACAAGTCTGTGTCCCAGGTGATCTGGCAGCACCCTCTTTCCTTCCTCCTGCAATTGCCTGGCACACCCTGCCTTTAGGATTTATAGCCTTGGGAGCACCGCAGTCTGGTAGTGTCCTCTTCATGTTCAGACTCACTTCGGCTTCTCTCCCAGTGAGACTCGGTTCTTTGCATGTGTTCTTGCCCGTTCCTGCTCCTGAGATTAGTCATCACCATGGGTTTATTAAGTATTATAAGAAATAGATTACTTGGTCTGTTGATCAAAAATTTTTGATGATGACTCAATCTCAACTCATCTCAAAGAAGGTGAGTTCATGTATAATTTGGGTTCATACTTATAAAGAAGGTTCATCCTCCAGATCTATCAGAATCACCTGTGACCCCAAGGACGCCAACCTTCTGGTCTCAGCATCTTGCACATGCCTGTATCTGGCTCTATCCAACTTCTTCTATCTCCACCCTGGAATTTCCTGCTTCTTCCTCTTTTCCTACACACAATTTAGCAATCTTTCAAGGTCCAACTCAAGTCCTATCTCCTCCACAAAACTTGCCTTCCCTGCTCTGGACTCAGACAAGCCATCTCTCTCTTCCTGACCACCCATAATCAGCACCTCCCATGTGGTGTTGGGTTCAGTGCTCACTTGTCCTACTCTGTTTCCCAAGTGTGAGCCTTGCCTCTCTAACAATTCACTAAGCAGTTAGGGCAACGTGCATCTCATCTCTATGTTTCCTCCTTCTTTCTTCTTAATCTGTCAAAACCCTTCTTATTCTTCAATGCACAACTCTGATATGACTCCTCTGAGAAAAGTTGCTAGATCCCTCCCACATCCAGGCAGAATGAAGGGCTTCATTAGCATTTGAGCTCCTAGTTCTATGCTAACAGTCAGCCTCCTTCAATAGCATTACTTTTGATATGCATATCTTCCCTGCCTGTGGGTGGTAAGGAGATGTTGAATTGAGATATAAATACTCTGTCAGCTCTTACTGTATTAAGCACATGCTGGTAATAAACTCTGATACTTACTGGATTGAATTATTGATTTGAGTATTTACTCATCCCGCAGATGTGTGTGAAATCTTTATAGCATATGCCCACTGTCACGATCCATAGCATCTAAGCCACATTGCAGTCTATATTTGTGAAGGAGAGAACATAGCCCAAGATCTGCACGATGCCTGAAGTTATGAATACCTCTATGCCACATGTTATTCATTGAATTGCATAGCAGAGTGCTAGGGACCACCAACTTTCAATGCTTCTGAAAATGCTTGAAAATGGCACAATGTATACTAATAAATATTCAGTTAAATGTTTGCAATGTGTTGCAGTGTGTTAAAATGTGTTACATAGGAACTGCAACTTACACATACACATATAAAGTTATATGCAATATGGATGTTTACATTTTAAGAATAATGAATATTTTTTATCAACAGAGCTTAAAAGTATAGATAATTTATAAAGGTGTTTAAAATTTAATAGAAAATTATATTTAATTTGGGATGTGGTTGCATTTTAATATGTTTAATCGAATGGGAACTGCAAGGGAAGAATCACTTGGGGCAAGGAAGTTCTTAGAGAGGCCCAGGTAAGGCATGAAATTCCCTCTACAAAATGCTCCTAGAAAATGTAAATAGCACCTTTAGGCTTTTCTTGATTCTTTATATACATACATATATATATATTTAAAGTTTTTATTTATTTATTTTAAGAGCGAGAAAGCAAGCAGGAGGAGTAGAGAGGGGTGGGGGGAGAGGGAGAATCCCAAGCTGGCTCTGCTCTGTCAGCACAGAGCCCAACGCGGGATTCTATACCATGAACTGTGAGATCATGACTTGAGCCGAGATCCAGAAGAGTTGGATGCTTAGCTGACTGAGCCACCCAGATGCCCCTAGACTTTTCCTGATTTTATAAATAGAACCCTAAAGTCATTTTTAAAGATACTGCAATTGCTTACTTCAGTCTTTTCACTCCCATTACCAGCAGCAGCAGGTAGTGGTGTTGGGGGAATTTCTTTTTAAGGAAGCAAATGTGTGGCATGCTCACCTCCCACCCCCACCCCCATGAGCCCTGGCATTGTAAGAGGACAAAGGGGCAGGAAGCAATGTGTACACTACTAAAAATCTGGTCTTAGGTATTTAAGTCAACACCAGTGAGAGCATGCCTTCTGGTTTCTGGGTTGGAGACCTGGAAGTTTCTCTCTGTCAATGGACTAGCCTCTTTTACAAAGTGGAAGATTGAAAGGAACATAGAGTAGTTCTGAGGAAGAGTGTTGTCTTCAGACATTTCTCCTCCCACACCATCACACCTTTGTGTACAGGCTCCAGAAACCTGCCCTAGAGGAAGCCCTCCTCTAGGCACTTCCTCAACCAGTCATGAAAGATGATATTCAACTCCCTTTACAGATGAATCTCATTCAAAGGTTGCTCAAGGAATAGGGCAGAAAGAAAGCAACCTCAGGACTCAAACTAATTAGACTGAGCAAAACCTTAAAGCTGAGGGTTTAGAAGACATATCCTTCTCCCAAAACTGGCTGTCTTCCTCACTCAGCTTCACCTTGGCACTGAGTAAATTTTGCTGATCAAAATTCAATCCACACTTATTTCTCTGAGCCTAGGTAGTCAGGAGATTTTTATCTAAAGATTTCTAAATTTTCCAGTCTTCTTATTGAGTATATTATAGGATGAATTTTGTTTCCCCAATATTCCTATGTTGAAGTCTCAACCCCAGCAGTTCAGAATGTGACTGCATTTGGATAAAGATAGAGCCTTTAAAGAGGGGATTAAGTTAAAATGAGGATGTTAGGGTAGGTCCTGATCCAATCTGACTGGTATCTGTGTAACAAGAGGAAATTTGGACACATAAGGAAACCCTGGGTGTGCATACACAGGGGAAAGACACTGTGAGGACACAATGAGAAGGTGACCATTAGCAAGCCAAGAGGAGACTCCTCAAAAGAAACCAAACGTGCCAGCAATTTGATCGTGGACTTCCAGCTCCCAGAGCTGTAAGAAACTAAATGTTTATTGTTTAAGCACCCTTTCTGTGGTATTTTATAATATAGCCCAGCAAATGAATACACCAAGGTAAGCCAAACTTACAGGTACCTTCAGGGTAAGTTTTTATCTTTCATATCTGTGGCACTAGACTTCTGAATGCAGATTGCCTGTAATTTGATAGCCAGTGTCTCTAAGTCCCCCCTCCCCTTTTTTTTTCAACTTCTGGATACAGGTGGTAAAAGTGTGGGACTTTGAAACAGGAAGGCCATTGTCTGGATTTACTGCAGCTCATGGCAATGCTGGAATCACGTGTCTGACCTTTGACTCCAATGGGAAAAGGTATATGTCTTCTCCAGTACCTTCAGCCATTAGACAGTGAGCTCCCTGACATGATTTTCTGACAGAAGACTGTTTCTTAGGCTAGTCACCGGGGGTAGAGATGGCTGTCTGAAAATATGGAGCTACAACAATGGACATTGTCTGCACACACTGAAACATGGCAAGTCGCTTCCTACCAAGGGTTACTATAACATAATGATGCGAGATTGGGCATTTGTTGACAATGTAGAAGAAAGAAATGAGATGGAATCTAGGGTACATGTAACAATCCTACATTCTTTTTCTCTGGCCCTTCATTTTACCAATGACTGTAAACTACTGAGGAGAGATGTACTGTACATGAATGTATGTGCTCCCAGCTAAGTTTTGTGCACCTGCTCCTTCATTACCTGATATGTTTATCTGAGTTCTTAAAAGAGCTTAGCTTTACTCTCGGGGCGCCTGGGTGGCTTAGTCGGTTAAGCGACTGACTTTCACTTAGGTCATGATCTCACAGTTCGTGGGTTCGAGCCCCGCGTCGGGCTCTGTGCTGACTGCCAGCTCAGAGCCTGGAGCCTGCTTCAGTCTGTGACTCCCTCTCTCTCTGACCCTCCCCTGCTCACGCTGTCTCTCTCTCTCTCCTAGAAATAAATAAAAAAACATTAAAAAAAAAAAATAAAAGAGCTTAGCTTTTCTAAGCATTTTAAAAATCACATAAGTCAAAATCTGGATGAACAAACTAAAAGCTAGTCGTTTTGTGTGTTATTGTGATTTTTTTTCCATGGCTGCTTTTCCACCTGTTCACCCTGATCTTGGTAGAATTTCCGCAATTCCAGCTGGTTGACTTTCTATGAGGAAGAAAAGAGGCAAATATTTTTCAATTATCAAGGAACATAAATGAAGTCGAAGTAAAAAAAGACAAAAACCACTCAAAGTAATGAGTTTGTGATTCCCAATTCTGCTTTTGACCTGGCTGTGTACACTTGTCCTCTCACTCAGCAAGTGCCAGGCACTGTGTAGGATCCTGTCAGGAGAAGGCGAGCCTCTTCTCAAAACCAGGCAAGGGCAGGACCAGCATTTTTGGGCAATGAGGGGGGTAGGAAGCCAACAATGCTTTGGTGGCTTGAAATACACCTAACTGTGGTCTGAAAACTAGAAAGTTAGTATGCAAGTTTTCCCCAATCATCACTGAATTGAGTCAATATGTATAAACTGATTTAAGAACTAATAAAGAAGAATGTCTAACAGAAGTTGATAATGTTATCTTTCTAGATGAAAAGCCAAATGAAGTCTGTGATTGTACCTACTTGGAGGTGAACCAAAATAAGTGAGTTATATTCAGCTTGGATGTAAGAGGGGCATGCATCTTTTTGATACAAAATCTATTCTGGAAGAGGACACCAAGACACTGAAGGGAATTTCCCAGAAGGAAATATGTCAAAGAATTCCCAAGGACCCTGGTTGCTCTCTGATGGTAATTTAGACAACTAGACTCTTCTAGAATATTAGAAGCAATTCTCCGCACATTTTGATGACTATTTAGAAGTAGAGATAGGGAGCACTCTATCTCCCCACCAAATGCTTTCTTGAGGAATAAATCACAGGCTAGATTACCAGTGTAATTAAATTCAGCAGCCACAAGGCCAAGAATAAAAATCCGATACGTTCTCTCCTGAACACAAAAAGTGTGAAAACAACTCCTGATCGGTTTCTGCATGTGCCCTTGCCTCTGTGTTTCAATCGAGCTCTTAGGTTACTTAACCCTCAGGAGGGCAACTGCTCCTGGAGTAGCATCCGTAGACCTTGGAAATCATAAATCCCTTAAGTAGCAGTGAAAACACTGACCCTAACTGATCAAATCACATTTTATCTTGCTCTTCATACGAAATGCTCTTGCTCTCTCCATTTTTCATATAGACATGGCACAATGACACCACAGCATTGATGGCATGCAAAAATTAAAGAGATGATAAGCTTAAGGATTGAGATGTACTACTCTGTTACTGTCCTAGGTGCATCATAGCTGTTGGATGGGACAGAAGAATAAATGTGTATTTTGTAAGTGAAATGTACAAAATGAGATATTCAAAACTCTGCTTCAGATTGCTATCCTCACCCCACCAACCCTACCATTGATTTTTTTTTCCCCACTAAAAACAAAGTTTGTAGTAATTATTTGGACTTCTGCTCTCTGTACAAGTCATGATATAGACAGAAGAATTTCCTCCCTCCCTCTCTTCCTCCCTTTTAGAAACCCTTTTTACTTTGTTTTTTGTTTTTGTTTCTTCCCTCTGGTTATCTTTTTTTTTTTTAAAGTTTATTTATTTATTTTTAAGAGAGAGAGTGTGTGGGGTAGGGGCAGAGAGAGGGGGACACAAAGGGTCTGAAGCAGGAGCTGCACTGACATCAGAGAGACCAATGTGGGGCTCAAACTCATGAATCGTGAGATCAAGACCTGAACTGAAGGCCAATGCTTAACTGACTGAGCCACTCAGGCACCCCTCTAGTTCTCTTTTATGGAAAGAGGTATAATGACTCTTCACCCAATTCTGAGAGTGGTTGGTTCCCACACCTGCAAGCAATTCTCTGACACTAGCTGGTGTCCTACAATTCAACTCAATCCTGGTACCATCTACCCAGGGATGACATTGGATCCCACAGGTTACAGACTCAGTCCCACAAGCCCAGCGTTCATGACCCCCACCAATTTCAGACACCTCCCATGCTCTCAGCACTTAAAGAGTTCCAAGGGTTTTAGGAGCTGTCTGCCAGAAGTGGGGACAAAGACCAAATACCTATTTCTTATTGTGAGTCACAGTATGGCAAAGTGTTAGCTAGAAGAGCTATCAGAGGCATAGAGGGCATCCCTGGGAATCCAAAGCAGACTGTGCCTAGAACATGGAGCTCTCCACACCTTGCCTTGTGTCCTTATCCCTCGTATGGGCTGTCATGCCGCTTCCTCCTCAGCATGCTGGGGCTTCATCATATCTGGTATATCCTTGCCCCTAACTGAGGGTTCACCACTCTGTTAGTTGTGTAGCCCATTGCTTTCTTCCTTCTTCCTCCTACCTTGTCTTTATGCTCTGGTCCCTCTGTAAGTGGAAACAGGAGATGAAATACCATCTGTAAGCTTCTGTATGGAAAAAAACACCTTTTTTATTGCTTAGAGATAGAGAAAGGATTCAGGGACAGGGGAAGTTGAAAATGCTGACTGAAACTAAGTTTTAAATCTGCCTGTGACATTTTATTTCCCCTGCTTGCTATGCTGGATGGTCATGGATTTCTGAAGGTCTTTAAACATTGTAAGTTCTTTATTCATTTGAAGGTGTGCTGTATTTCATAGCCTAAGCTGTGCATCCCCAGATGATTTGAGAGATGACTACCTGAGAAGCTGTGGTGTTGAATCCATCCTTTGATATTATAGGTTACTGAGCTGATGGCTTTTGTTTCAATGCATGCAGTGGCTATAGGTCTTATTATGAAGGCAAAGCTATGCAGACTATCCAAGGAGAGTTTGTCAGTTGACATATGATTTGTTGAAATGCAATCACCCAAACGTCAGAAGTGGATTACTTTTTATTCCCACTAGCACTAGAGGAATTTGCTTTGACATTTCGAAAAACTACATCACTGGTGGGGTGAGGGGTAGGGTTATAAAATGTGCCAACACCTTCTCTCTGAAGTTGTGAGTGTGTTGGCAGCTCATTTACTGCTTACACAATGTCTCCTCTTTGGCTTTGCATACAGGATGCACCATGTGACTTTCATCACTTCTGGAAGCCGCAGCCACACTGGCAGGATGACCTGGTGAGCCCTGGTACACTGTCTGGCCCTCCACCCAAACTGTGGCACATGTGGAGGATATCTGTCACTCAGAGACTCACCCTGACTCTCCTGGGCCTGTCTGGGGTTGTCACAGGGCCTCAAAGGTCTTTGCTGTGGCAGGATTCATGACTGGGGTCCAGGTACAGCCAGGCATACTGAGCTCCAGACAGCTGCTTACCCTACAGGAAGAGTGATGGCCTTGTGTTCAGAATGGGGCATGGGGCCACTGAAACCAGTCCATGCAGATTTCCATGAGCTCAGCTGGGATTCATGTAGTGCAGGAATGGCTGTCCAAGATGTGGGTGTGACTTCCCTCAAAGAAGCATCTACTTCCTGCTTCTGCTTGGCATGCAAAATTGTATGCATTTACTGTGTCATCCTTGGATGGCCAGGAAGCCTAAGAGATAACATTCCTGCCCTGTGGCTTGTTGGGGGCCCCATAACCATGAGAGTTCCTGTGATACTTATTAGCAAAGTGCCCCCCCCAACTTTCTACAGCCTCCTATGGTTAAATGACCTCCCTCAAAACTGTCTGGATGCCAAGCCAATAAGACAAGTGCTAAGAAAGAAAAGCCACCATGCCCTATCATCTGCTACACTTACTTTATACCCCCATAAACATTCAAAAGGTATGAGTCATTAGAATACAAACTTCGTGAAGATAGACCTTGTCTGCCTTTACCATGGTTTTCCCAGGACCTAGCCCAGTGTCTAGTTTATAGTAATGCCCAGTTAATTTGATTTTATTTAACTAGCATATGCCAAGTGCCTATTGTGAACCAAGTGTGCTTTGTTCACTGAAGATGAGGTTATGATCAAAAGAGTCATCTCGTGATCTCTGCTTTCCCAGAGTTTGCTGATTAGTGATTATTGAATGAAAGAACAGAGTTGTGCAGACAATGCCCTGGAAATGATGGCCATTGCAAGGATGCATGTCATGCCAAGTCAGTGAAGTGTTCATTCATTCAAATATTTATTTATTCAACTATTAATTCACTCAACACATATTTTTGAGCACTCGCATAGTGTTGTGCTTAATGGATAGGCCCAGGAGATACAATGTGAATAAAATGTGATCCTTGCCCAGAATCTCATGGCCTGGTGAGGAGATAAACTATGGAAATAATAATCATGCTATGTGGCAGATAATACAATAATGTATAAGATGCTGGAGAAGTCCAGAAATGGGAACTACTAACTTTGCTCTAACATCACCCAGGAGATCAAAAGATTACTAGGATTGTCCCAGGAGGCCAAGGTGAGGAAAGCAATCTAGATGATAGGAAGGGGGAAAGCATGAAAACATGAGCCAAGTCAGGAAGAATGCATGAAAGGCATGTTGTTTGGAAGGCTAGGAAAAGTTTGAGGGGCTGGAGCATTCGACACAGGAGGGAAATGAGGTTGAGAAGTCAGAGTGACAGTCATGCTAAGGCATGTCTATTTCACTGTGCGGGCGGTGGGAAATCACAGGAGGAGAATCCCAGACATACATGGTCTCAAATCACAGGAGGCAGGATTTAGCAGAAAATTGTGGGAAAGAGAGAGCCACTGACCCTCTCTTTTCCAACTGTCTTATGCCACCACCTTCCCAGCCACTTTCAGGCAGAAGGGACATCTTAGATGACATGGACGGGTCCTCAAGGGACTCTCTATGGAAAGTATGTGAGGGCAAGGGAGAAATGATATCTCTACAGCAGCAGGAGAAGCTAATTCTCTTCACATGGAAACTGTATCCCGGTGAGGATGTTGAGGGACTGTGGCTGAGGGCTCTTTAAGCTCTCTGCAGCACTGCTCTCAAAAAATTCCATTTTGGTTTCTCATCTTTCTTAAGGATCCATATCCAAATCCTCCTTTTGAGGAGAGTAGGTGATCTCAGTGCTTAATTGCATGTGTAAGCTGCAGATGGGAGCCCTATAGGAAGCAAGTCAAGAGACAGCACACTCGGGAATTTAGACCTGAGCTGTTGGGAAGCCAAACCACCTTGGTCCAGAGCTGGTTTCCATTATCCCATTGCCATTACCATTTCAGCCCCAAACGGCTCCTTGCAAACACTCTACTTGCCAGAAGTGTGGGGAGGTCAGGGGCTGTTAGGACTGTTGCTTCCCTGGGGAAGGTAATAGAGCTGACCCAAGGAGAGGCAGCACCTCTCTGGCTGAGCTGTACACAGACTCCTGCCTGGAGGGATGTCCCGATCCTTGGGGCTGGGCCATGACTTTCCAGATGAATCTTCATTGTGGGCAATCATAGGAGGAGAGACCTGCCTGCATCCTCTGTCTTAGAGATCTTAGAAGGAGAACTAGCTGGGGGTGATTGGGGATTTGCTTTCTTACCCTCTCCCTCTCCCTCTCTCTCCTTCTCAGAATCATGGGCACAAGGATGACATCCTCTGTGTGGTTCAATGTCCACCTTTTCTTCTTGCGACCTCCAGTTATGATGGGGAGGTCATCATTTGGAACGTCGTCTCAGGCCACATTTACTGCAAGCTGAACACTCCCAGCCCCTCTGATGGTGCAGAAGAAGGAAAAGGTAGGTGGGGGGTAGGCTCCATGGCCGTTCTGCACAGGCCTCAGCAGGCTTGGACTCCTGGCTCATTGTCTAAAGGAATCTCAGTTCTGAACAGCTTGCTGGTGAGAAGCGATTAGCCTGGTTTCAGGTTTAACGTGTCAGCTGGAAATTCCCAAAGCTGTGAGGTAGCTTAAGAGTTCAGCTTGCTAGTCTGTATTCCAAGCACTCATCCATCAGAGCCTATCTCACAGCCCAGCCCACTACCTTTGGGAGCCTTTTCTCATCCACTGTCCACCTGAAGGACACTCTTCCCTGCTCAGCCTCTCGATCTTTGTTACAGTGCCAGTTTTAGCCCTCTATCTTCAATACCACTCTTTATGGGCTCCTTTTCCCAGCTATCACACCTGCCCCCCATCCTACTTCAGACATCATCTCCTGATGCGTCACTCAGTTGTGTGCCTTTAAGCTTTATGTCACCCTTGCCATTAGCCCCCTCAGGTGCCCTGAGGGTCCCATGACCTCCCGCACTCCCCTACATAGGTCAGTCCTTACTACTTGTATATTTTATAGCAAAACTTTTCTCTACTCTCCCACCCCATTCTCCCTAACTTCTCTGCCCTGGTTCCATTTCTTTAAGACCCACTCTCTCTGCTAATGTGATCATGGGCCCATTCATTCATACCTTCATTCAACACATATTGATGAGCTCCTGCTATGTGCCAGGTCCAAGGCTGGATGTTGGGGCTGGTGACCACACCTGTCTTACTCCAAGTCATGAACCATTTGGAAAACACTGATCACACCATGGCTGACTGTGCTGGATGGAAAACAGTGGGAACCCACAGCCACCAAAGACTTCCTACCAGTCCTTGCCCTACCTCTAGAGTCCAGGCTTATCTTTCCCAAGTAGCAGTCCGCAGCCACTCATCTGCCAACAGCCAGGGGACCCACTACCTCACAACCACTGGTGATTTTGCATAAAATTGGTGAGTTCTTGCATCTCCTGAAACCCAACTAGCAAACCCTCAGAGAACCCTACACTGCAATCCCCTGCTTTAGGCATTTGATAACTTACTAGCCAAGGAAACGTTCTAATAACTTATTTGATCAGAAAATATCTTTGAGCCATTCCCATGGGCATAACCCTGAGGGAAATACATAGAAAAGATGAGAGAGAGATGTGAGGCCTGATGCTGCCTTCAAGGGGGCTCACAGTCTAAATTCAGAGACAAGATGTGAATGTCCAGTAAATAAAATAATGGTAAAGCAATGTAATCAGCCTCTGGACTGCTTGAGAGACATTCTGGAAGGCAGTGGCTTCCACTAAACACCATGGGAGTAAAAAGAAATTCTTACCTATAAACTTATTTTCCAGTCTATTCCTACCCCCTTTGCTATAACAAAAAAGATTCTTCTATGAAGTTCTTTTCGAGAGTGCCTAAAAGTTTTAAAAACCTTTGGGGAGAAAAAGTGATGGCATTTCTTTCTAAAAGATTATTTTCTTTGCCATTAAAATGAAAACAAAGTCACTGGCCAAGAATGCAATGTTGACCTTTTAGCCAGCAGCTCTAATTTAAAACCCTGTTTGCAGCAGCATTTATTGCTTAAAGTTATGTGACTGTTGGCTTTGATAAACTCCTTTTCTGCTCCCAAAGTGCAAAGCCAGCCATAGTTACCAATAATTCACATTTCTACATTGCAAAAAAATGAGATGAAAGTATGTGAATGTTCTTCACCATTCCAGGAAAGAGCAGTTTTGGCTCTTCTTGAAGGTCCAAGAACCCAGTGGTCTTTTTCACATGGGATTGGCATGTGAAAAGAGGCATGGCATCACAAAGAGGTCACCATCTCTGGAAAACTGTCTGGACAATTCTTCTGAAGTCATTCTTAGTAGAGAGGGGAGCTGAGAGAGAGGCAATTGAGCAAGCAAAGCCAAATGAGCTTCAGACAAATTCTTTCTACTGACTTTTCAACACGTTAGCTTCGTTCTTCCTTATATTGGGATTGTTACATCTTCCTTCACATCAAAGAGAAAGAATTTGAGAGTGAAAGAGAGACAGAGATTTCAACCAGGCTAAAATCCAAGAAAACAATGAGTTCACTGGGAGACTAAGGCTTTTTCTCTCTGCTCCTCCCCTTCCCTTTCCTCCCCTTTCCCAGTCCTCCTCCCTCCCCTCTGCCTCCCTTCCTCTTCCTTTTTTGTTTATTGTGGTAAAATACACACAGCAAAACTTACAGCTCAATGGTATTAAATACATTCACATGGCTGTGTACCCCCACCCCCACCCCTGTCCACAGAACTTTTCATCATCCCCAACTGAAACTTTGTCCCCCCTAAACACTAACTTCCTATTCTCTGCTCCTCACAGCCCTGCAACCACCATTATACTTTCTGTTTTTATGATTCTGACTACTCTAAGACCTTCATGTAAGCAGAATCATAGAGCATTTGTCTTTTTTGTGACTGGCTTCTTTCACTTAGTGTCTTGTCCTCAAGTTTCACCATGTTGTTGCATATTACAGAATTTCCTTCCTCTTTTAAGGCTGAATAATATTCCATTGTGGATGTACCACAGCCTGGTTATCCCTTTTCCCATTAGTAGCTACTAGGGTTGCTTCCACATTTTAGCTCTTGTAAATAGTGTTGCTCTAAACATGAGTGTGCCAATATCTTTTCCTTCAAGTCCCTGCTTTTCAGTTCTTTGGGGTATATACCCAGGAGTGGAATTACTGGATTATGTAGTAGTTTTATTTTTAAGTAAAAAAATTTTTTTTAATGTTTTTTATTTATCTTTGAGAGTCAGAGAGAGACAGCGTGAACAGGGGAGGGTCAGAGAGATTGGGAGACACAGAATCCACAGGCTCCAGGCTCTGAGCTAGCTGTCAGCACAGAGCCCAATGCAGGGCTTGAACCCACGAGCCGTGAGATCATGACCTGAGTCGAAGTCAGACGCTTAACTGACTGAGCCACCCAGGCGCCCCTATTTTAATTTTTGAGGAACCTCTGTACTGTTTTCACAGTAGTTTTGTCATTCTACATTGCCACCAACAGTGCACAAGTTTCCAATTTCTCCACATTCTCACCAACACTTGTTATTTTGTGTGTTTGTTTGTAATAGTCATTTTAATGGGCAGGAGGTGGTATCTCATTGTACCATTTGATTTGCGCTGTCCTAATGATTAGTGATGTTGAGCATCTTTCACTTGCATATCAGCCATTTGTATATCTTTATTGGAAAAACATCTGTTCAAGTCCTTTGCCCGTTTTTGAATCAGGTTGTTTGGTTTTGTTGTTGAGTTTTAGAAGCTCTCTGTATATTCTGGATATGGATCCCTTATCAGATCTATAATTTGCAAATATTTTCTCTCATTCTGTAGGTTGCCTGTTTACTCTGGGTAGTGTCTTTTGTGGTACATTTTTCAAAATTTTCACAAAGTCTAAATTGTGTATTTTTAATTTTGTTTTTGTGCCTTTAGTGTGCCCAAAAATCACTGCCACATTCAATGTCATGAGATTTTTGCCCTGTGTTTTCTTCTAAGAGTATTACTCTTTTAGGTTTTACATTTAGTCCTTTAATCCATTTTGACTTAATTTTTGTATGTAGTGTTAGTGTTAGGTATAAGGGTCTTTATCTTTTGCATGTGGATATCCAGTTTCCCAACACCATTTGTTGAAAAGACTTTCCTTTCCCCATTGAACAGTCTGGCACCCTTGTCAAATATCATTTGACTGTAAATGTGAGGGTTCATTTTTGGGATCTTTATTCTATTCTATTCGTCTATATGTCTGTCTTTATACCAGTACCACACTGTTTTGATTACTGTAGTTTTATAGTAAATGTTAAAATAAAAAATGTGAATCCTCCTGTTTTGCTCTTTTTTTTCAAGATTAAAAAAATCTTGAAATTTTTTTTTTTTCAAGATTTGGCCTTCTAAGTCCCTTGAAATTCCATATGAATTTTAGGACAGGTATTCTATTTCTGCAAAACACATTATTGGGATTTTGATAGAGATTGCACTGAGTCTGTAGGTCATTTTGGGTAGTATTGACACTTTAACAATATTAAGTCTGCCAATCTGTGAACATATATATGTTTCCATTTATTTACATCACCAATTTCTTTCAGCAATGTTTTATCATTTTCATTGTACAAGTCTTTCACTTCCTTAGTTAGTTCTTAAGTATTTTATTCTTTTAGATTCTACTGTAAATAGAGTTGTTTTTGTAATTTCCTTTTCAGAGTGTTCCTTGTTTGTGTATAGAAATGCAACTGATTTTTGTGTGTTCACTTTGTATCCTGCTGCTGTGCTGAATTCATTTATTAGTTCTTAGATACAAGGCTTTTTCACTAGGAAAACAATATAATAATATTTTCTGATTTATAAATAATATTTGTCAATTATAATAATATAATATTTAGTAAATATAATAATTTAAATAGTATTTAGTATTCAATAATAGAGTTATAATTAATATAGCAAAATATAAATAGTATATAAATAGTATATTTAATCTTGTATGTATTTTCCTGAGTGGTTTTAATATTTTACCTCATTTAGTGCTCACATTAACCCTAAAAGATAGGTGCTATTGTACCCATTTTCACAGATGAGGACACTGGGGCCAGAAAGTTCAGTAACAAAGATTATGAAAGCTACCCTTTGTTGAGCATCTCTATGCCGTGAACCTGAGGTTCATTGTCCCCGTTGGTCATCACTGCAAGGTCATGTAGCACAATTTGCATAGTGTTTCATTTGCTCCTGGCAAAACTCTATAAAATAGGAAGTCTTGTCTCCATATCACAGATGAAGAAGACTGAGGTTTAGAAAAGTGAAATGCCCCCTGAGGAAAGTAGGGAAGTGACATGCAGGCCATTTCTTGGGACTCTGCAGGCCCTCCGCAGGATGAATGAGGACAAAGTGAAGGGACTTTATCTTTGCTGCATCTCCCCCTCTTTTGCCTGTCCCCTTTCTTGTCCCCCCTC